>OY856410.1:529653405-530253405 GCA_963693085.1 Alisma plantago-aquatica
GCACATGACAAGGGCCCCATACATCAGAATGCACTAGATCAAACATATTTTTACTGCTAATATGACTGCGTCTAGGATAAACAGCTCTAGTTTGCTTTCCAAGTTGACATGACTCGCACTGAAAACTACAAATGCCAAGATCAGAAACTAAATGTCGAAGCTTTTCAGATGATGGATGTCCCAGCCGGTAGTGCCACTGTAATGCAGAAACCGAGGTAGATAATGCAGGAGTCACAGTTGCTTTAGCTGCTTTTGGCAAATGATCCAGGTAGAAAAGTCCATCAGCACCTTCATACCCCCCACCAATCTTCATCCTCGTGCGAAGGTCCTGAAAAACACATGAACCAGGAATAAAAGTCAGACTACACTGTAGGCTTCTCAATATCTTGCTGACAGACAATAGATTCAAAGGAAATCTCGGCACATATAAGGCAGATTTCAGCAGAAAGTCAGAAACAATATCTCCTATTCCAGACACCGCGGATTTGGAACCATCAGCCAGCATAACAGATGAGGGTCGAGTAGGTTTATATAATTTGTGAAACAGTGATCGATTTCTAGAAATATGTGAAGAGGCACCGGAGTCGATGACCCACTTAGTATTACCAGGAGTAGAAGAAGAGCTCAGGAAGGCAGTGTCATAACCAGAATAAGCTGCGGCATGAGCTCCACTAATCGAAGCTGTAGACGACGCACCAACACGCTAAAGCAGAAGACGCTCCACCTCAGCACAGATGTAGTCAGCAGTCGCACCCGAGGAGGCAGAGTCAGTAGGCTGAGTCGTTCCTTCTAATGCAGTAGTAGTGGAGTCAGCAGCTGCATTGGCCCATGCCGGCTTACCATATTTTTCCCAGCATTTTTCTTCAACATGGTTGGACCGACCACAAAAGGTACAAAGGCACTGTCCTGACTGAGGACGCGCAGCAGCAGTAGGGGCAGTAGAAGAGGCTCCACGACCAGAAGCAGCCCGTCCTCGTCCTCCACCCAGGGGAGGACGGCTGTCAGTGAAGCGACCACGACCACGACCACGGCCACGACCAGACGCTGCAGCAAGAGCAGAAGAGTCCCCAACATCAGTAGTCAGAGACGATGAAGACGAAGGCAAACGCTGAAGACGTTTGTAGGCACTCTGTAGTGACGGCAGAGGGTCACTGGCTAAGATCTGGTCCACAACTCCAGCGTAGGACTCGGGCAGTCCACAAAGAAACTGGACTAACTGCAGCTCATGGCGCTGACGCTGCATGGTAGCCAGGTCCGTGGAGAGAGGGTGATAGGATTCCAGTTCACCCCACAATCCAGTAAAGTCAGAAAAGTAATCCGCAATGTCCGCCCCCGTGAACTGTAGACGTCCCAGCTGCTTGGTGATGTCAAACACTTTCTTGGGGTTCTGACTATGCGAGTATGTACCGGCGAGCTGATCCCACATCTGCTTCGCCGTAGGCAAGTGAAGAAGTGTGACGCTAATCTTCTCAATGCTGCTGTTGAGAATCCAAGTCATCACAGTCGAGTCGTCACGAACCCAGTCGTCATACGCCTTCACATCTTTAGCATCAGCGTCCTCTGCGGGTACTGGCAGACCAGCCCGGGTAAGATGTGAGTACTTGCCCTGGGATTTGGCATAGATCGTCATGGAGCATACCCAATGTGGATAGTTGCGCCCATCAAGCTTCACAGTAGTAACCTGACGGCGGAAGTCATCACTCGAGGACGCCATGTGAGCAGTAGGCACAGAAGTAACAGGCACGATCAGGCAGGAGACGGTCTACGCCGTCAGACAGGCACAGCAGGCACAGAACAACGTAGAAGAACCTCTCACATACGATCTACGCCGAAGCGCAGAACAGAACCCGGTGGCACAGCGGCCTACACGGGCAGGCAGACAAAGAGATCGAAAAAAAACGGTCTACGTCACACCAACTTCAAGCCACCGGACAGTTGCAGATCTTCACGAAGCCAATGTACCGGCGGCAATCAACCGCGGAGGCGCACCGACCCCTGCGGCGGTGTGGGCGCCCGGCCCTGGCGGCCCTGCCGGCCGGCGGCTGCTGCTGCCCGGCGCGGGCCTGCTGCCCGGCGGCGGCGGTGCGGTGGGGGGGGGAGGGGGGGGGCGGAGAAGAGAGAGGGGTGGGAGGGTGGCGGCGAGATCTACTGCTCTGGTACCATGTGAAACACACAGCAGTTTTGGGAAGCGTAGGGTTGCACAATGTGTGCACCCTCATATATATAAAACTGAAACATTTACAGAGAGGTCCACATATAATATGGAAATAACAAAACAACTAACATAATATATAAAATAGGAATATATTGTAACACTAATCATTAGGCTTCCCATTGAGATGACAATCTGATTAGATTGTCTTAAAATCATTATTTATGTCAAATATAGCTTTTACTTGAAGCCAAAGACTCAAATAAAACCAACATGCATGCTTATATTTTCAAAAGGTAGTAAGGCAGGCTTGACATCCCATCGTCTGGAAGCTTGAATGTGTTGGCAACATCACCCATGAGGTTTTACACGAATCATCGGGAGTCACACTATCTTAGACTTGGACTAGCAGTCTAACTGCTATTGAGTTGGCTGGGAAAACTAGGGTTGGTCTATATCCATCCCAGAGTAATAGATCTGGATCTTTTTTTCTCTTGGTTTGTGACTTATGGGTGGCTCTGATGCTGAATAATTTCCAAAGGACAGGATGGCACAAGGCTTGTTGTTGGTGGACTTACAATTTTCGTATATTGAATAGCATGATTAACAACTAGGATTGATCAATTACATAGAGATGGATAGTCAGTCAGAATAGATGATGTTAGTGTTGATCAACAAAATCCGTCCATGATACACTTATTTTCTACTTTAATTACGGTCGATAAACTTTGAGACAGCAAAAAATTAAAGCAAGTCCTCAATGAGTTCATAGTAAGACATGATACTGAACACATCAAATGTCATCCCACATGTACATGGATAGTCAATTATATATCTATCCAGTTGATCAAATTAATGAGAAAATAGTCCTTTGTTTATATCTGTCACAAATATTCCGTCCTAAAACTCTTAACATGTTCATTTTTTTTCCATACTATACTCCTGCTCCTTCATCACTCTATTATTTTCTCTCTAATATACTCCTTGGTTCTATATTGGATCTCATTTCTACACCTTTTGTAACATCCCCAATTCCAGGTACAAATCATTATTTCCTCTTTCTTTATCCCTTACCTTAATTGATACATCTTGGAGATCATTTTCATACTTTACACTGAACTAGATAACTTTTGACCTTCAAACCCTAGATTGACTCTAGTAGAGATCCATAGAGTTGAAGTCATGTGAATTTGCTAGCTGAATACCTCAATTAGCAAACTTACAAGCAATAATGATAATCTAGAATACTTTACCCTAGATTTGTGAATTAGGATTGACTTGGGTATCATATAGGACAAGAATCGAGTCTAGGTGGAAGGTTTGACCTTTTTTGACCTTTAGACTTAGTTCATCACATTAACTGAATGATTAATGCACAAAGGTTAAATTACAGCTAAAGTAACCTCAAAACCCAAATCTAAGCCCATAATCGAGTTCCTCATAGCTTAATTAGTCAACCCTCAAAATTTGAGGTCATTTGGACATCAAATGCACCCTTGACTAGACCCTAATAGACTATGTGTGCATTAACCAAAGTTTTGGATCGATTTACTCAATTGCATTTGTCACGGTCTGGACTTTGGTCCAAGGACCGGTTCTGTTCTTTCGAGCGACTCAGGCCAGGTAGAATATTTTTATGCATGCTACATGTTTGACTAGAATATCTAGAATAGTGGTACTTATGTACAACCATACTTATAAATGGCGTGCGTATTCCGCCCGGGGTGTGCGTTTCCACCCTTATTTCTTTTAGGCCATGATCCTATGGTGTTATGGCCCTATTTTAGGTATATTTAGTCTACATTGTTATGCATGCAAATGTTTCTTGTTTTAATATGAATCTGTGGATTATTGTTATGGCAAGACACTCTTTTATTATCATGCTTGCAATATGAAGTTTAATATGCCTCATTTCTTTTGTTACTTTTCTCTTGAACATACCTAATTGCAAATAGCCCCCCTTTTCTTATGGGAACATCTCTTTTATACTCGTAACACATTATAATGCCCAAAGTAATTTTTATATATGTACATACTCAGCCTTTGCTGACCTTTTTGTTGTTTCCTATGTTTCTGGGTGATGTTCCCTTCCACCCAGGTGAAGAGGAGCCTGTGGTGACCTTAAAGGAGGAGCCTGCACCTGAGGACCCAGGGTTCGAGGAACCTGATCAGCAGTAGTTCGTGGAGTTTCTGAGATGCCTAGGTTTCCCTCTGTGACTGATCCATTAGATTTAGTTTCATTTATATTTCTTTTATGTCCATGTGGACAAGTTCTTAGAAATAATTAGATCATGTAATAAATTTACACTTTACATTCCGCTGCTTTTACTTTATGCTCTAATTTGCCATATTATTTTGAGAGCGATATAGGATCCCTTCTATCTATCTGTTGTGTCTCAATGTGTGGGATTTGCTATAGTGGTCTCAAAATATAAGAGTTAGGGAGTGGTCCCCTTAGTGGGTCCCACTCCTTATAAAATGGTATCAGAGCATTAGCAGCCGATAGTCTAGTATCTCAAAATTTTGTTAGGATTCTTATCTCTGTATATGTTTTCAGGAGAACCGATCTGTTCGGGGACAAAAGCGGTGAGTCCTCCCAGTCCCGTGAGAGGCTAGGAGATGGATATTCTACACCGCTAAAGCCACAGTTCGGGATGCCACTTATGGAGCCGCCGTTGACGACACCAGATGCACATGCCATCTCTGGGGGCCACCAGGTCGTCACCGCGCCTCCTCCTTTTTCGGAGCCTCCTTCTCCACCTCCACTTACCCCGGAGCAAGAGTTGGCTGTCCTGCGCCACTTTTTGGCCAATTCTGTGATGGGGCGTGTCAATGCCATTCCTCCTCCTGAGAAGCCCAAAGAGTACTCCCTCACAGAGTTCATCAAGATGCAACCGCCCTACTTCAAGGGCGAAGGAGAGATCGAGATGGTGGACAAGGCCGGCGACTGGGTCTTGGCCATCGAGCGTACCTTCGAGGGCATGGCGTGCCCTCCTCACTAGAAGGTCCACTTCGCCACCTACGTGTTGGACGGGCCAGCACGCGTTTGGTGGAACGGTGTCTCCCGCACTCGCGACACCTCCGACATGTCATGGGAGCAATTTCTGGTTCTTTTCCACCAGAAGTACGTCTGCGCCGCCGCCTTAAGGAAGGAGGCATAATTCTACAGCTTGGAGCAGGGATCCATGAGTGTCTCTGCTTATGTTCAGAGGTTCCTGCTTTTGGAGCGCTATGCTACAATACTTGGAGAGGATCGCCGAGCTACACTCTTCCTACAGGGACTGAGCTACCAGGTTGGGCGAGCTCTTGTTCCACAACTCCCTCTCACCTTCCAGCAGATGGTAGATAAGGCCCTCACTGTGAAGGCCTATCCAGGTTTTCAACCCTCAACTCAGAGTCCCAACAAGCGGAAGAAATTCAGTGATGATCGTCGTGACAAGTGCAACCGTTACCAGCGTCACCACCCTCCTGGCAGGTGCCCTACAGTGCAGCCTACAACTCGATCAGATGTGAGGCACTTGACGTGCCATGAGTGTGGTCAGGCTGGACACATCAGGCTACAGTGTCCCAAGCTCCAGAAGGTTGCCGCACCAGCTCAGCCACGAGCACCCCAGCAGCCGCAGCCGCAGCCGCAACCTCGTCCACAACAACCCCTGAAGAACAACAATCAGCAAGGACGCCACCCACCTGTTGAGAAACGTGCAGGACGTGTCTTTGCCATGGACGCCGTGGAAGCCACCGATGATAATGGAGTCATTGAAGGTACTGTGCACTTATTTCAACAACCGATAAAAGCATTATTTGATTCTGGAGCTTCAAACACCTTCATATCTTCTAAGCTTGTAACCATGTTAGAGTTAGAAACTATGTACATGGACTATATCCTATAGGTTGAAACTCTTACGGGTAAAATGTCTTCTACTTTCCTAAAAATCCCTACTGTAGACCTGTGTGTTTCTGGCAAGATGTTCGAGACAGACTTCATCATCCTCAATATGACGGCCTTCGACGTTATCTTGGGAATGGATTGGCTCAAGAAGTTCAAGGTTTCCCTCTTCTGTGAAGATAAAAAGGTTAGTCTGCTGCACCCTGACGGCGAGCGTTTCTGTATCAAAGGAAGAAAGCAAGGGCATCGACAGTTCATCATTTCTGCGCTCAAGGCAGAGAAGCTCATTGCCAAGGGCTCTAGGGCCTACTTGGCATATGTTGTCCTTAATCCTACACCACCGGCTATAGATGACATTGATGTGGTTCGAGACTTTCCTGATGTCTTTCCCGACGAACTGCTTGGACTTCCCCCCTCACGTGAAGTCGAGTTTTCTATCGACCTCGTACCGGGCACGACACCTATCTCCAAGCCACCCTATCGCATGGCACCTATTGAGCTGGCTGAGCTCAAGAAGTAGCTGCAAGAGCTCCTAGACATGGGGTTTGTATGCCCTAGTGTCTCTCCCTGGGGAGCACCTGTTCTATTTGTGAAGAAGAAAGACGGGTCCTTGCGGATGTGCATGGATGGCCGTATGCTGAATCAAGTGACGATCAAGAATCGTTATCCCCTGCCGCGCATCGACGACTTGTTCGACCAGCTGAAGTCTGCTACTGTGTTCTCAAAGATGGACTTGCGTAGTTGCTACTACCAGATGCGGGCGAAGGATGATGATGTACCAAAGACGGCTTTCCGCACTCGTTACGGGCATTATGAGTTCCTAGTCATGCCATTCGGCTTGACCAATGCCCCTGCCACCTTCATGGACCTGATGAATCGGGTCTTCCACCCCTACCTCGACAGCTTCGTGGTGGTGTTCATTGATGACGTGTTTATCTACTCTGAGTCTATGGACCAGCACCGCGAGCACCTGCGGATTGTTCTTCAGGCCTTACGAGAACATCAACTCTATGCAAAGTTCTCAAAGTGCGAGTTTTGGCTCAACGAGGTGATGTTTCTTGGCCATGTTATCTCGGCGGGACGTATTGCTGTGGATCCTGTCAAGATTGAAGCTGTGATAATGTGGCAATCACCGAAGAACCCCTCGGAGATACGCAGTTTCTGGGTTTGGCAGGCTACTATCGGAGATTTGTACAAAATTTCTCCGAGTTGGCTCTTCCTATGACAAAGCTGACACGCAAGGATGCAAAGTTTATCTGGACTCCTGAGTGTGAAAAGAGTATTTTAGAGATGAAGATGTGTTTGACGTCTGCCCCTGTGCTTGCTTTACCTGTTGTGGGTAAACCCTATGTTATCTTCACCGATGCTTCTAAACTAGGGTTGGGATGTGTCCTTATGCAAGAAGGGCGAGTGATTGCATATGCCTCACGCCAATTGAAGCCTAATGAGGGTAATTGGCCTACTCATGATCTGGAGTTGGTTGCCATAGTTCATGCACTGAAGATATGGCGACATTACTTGTATGGGGTACAGTTTGAAGTCTTCTGCGACCACAAGAGCCTACGCTACCTGATGACTCAGAAGGACTTGAATCTGCGCCAGAGACGATGGATGGAATACCTCAAGGACTATGACTTTACCATCACTTATCATCCCGGTAAAGCCAATGTTGTTGCTGATGCCCTGAGTAGGAAAAAGGATGTAGCTTGTGCTTCTATCAGTTTTTTTTATGGAGAGGCTTAGAACAAGTTTTGAGTTGGAGACCTGAGCTACCTGATGTCGGTGATGACTCTTTTGTGGAGAAGGTGAGAGTGCAGATGGCTAGTTTGGCTGTCACTCCCACTTGGATTTCTGAGGTTATTGCTACACAGTTAGACAGTCTTGAGCTAGTGGAGATGAAGTTGATGATAGAGAAACCACAGTCTGAGTTTTCTGTTAGAGTGGATGGTGTTATCCATTTCTGCCATAGGCTGTGGATACCTGATGTTGCTGATCTGAGGCAGAGAGTTCTGAATGAAGCCCATGGGTCCAAGTACACAATTCATCTTGGTACCACAAAGATGTACAAGGATTTACAACGCGGTTTCTGGTGGAAAAATATGAAGAAGGATATTGCTACTTATGTTGCAAAGTGCTTGACGTGCCAACATGTGAAGATTGAGCATCAGTGTCCCGGTGGTCTCCTCCATCCACTTGAGATACCAGAGTGGAAATGGGAGAAAATCACAATGGATTTTGTTACTGGGTTTTCAAAGTCAAAGCGTGGGTACGATGCGGTTTGGGTTGTTGTTGATCGCTTGACCAAGTCGGCTCACTTTCTTCCGTTCAAGAGCACCTACAAGGTTCCTGATATGGCACAATTGTATGTGGATTGGGTTGTTCGCCTGCATGGAGTTCCCAAGGCGATAGTTTCTGATCGAGACCCGAAGTTCACTTCTCGTTTGTGCAAGCGGATACAAGAGGAGATGGGTTCTGACCTACGTTTCAACACAACATACCATCCTCAGACGGATGGACAATCTGAGCGGACAATACAGATTCTGGAGGACTTGTTGCGTGCTTGTGTGATGGATTGGGGAGGTGTTTGGGACAAATACCTTCCGTTGGCTGAATTCACTTATAATAACAGTTACCAAGCCAGCATTGGTATGCCGCCATTTGAAGCACTTTATGGCCGACCTTGTCGTTCACCATTACACTGGGATGATGTGGGTGAACGAGCGCTGATGAAGAGTGATGACATGCAGATGATGACTGATAAGATCTGTTTGATCAAGAAGAGGATGAAGGCTGCCCAAGATCGACAGAAAGTGTATGCTAATAAGAAGAGATCTGATGTGAGCTTCTTGGTTGGTGATTATGTGTTCCTTAAGATAAAGCCAATTCGCTCTATTGCAAGGTCTAAAGTCAAGGGCAAGTTGAGTCCTCGTTATGTGGGACCATTTGAAATCTTGGATAGAGTTGGGGAATGTGCCTACCGCCTAGCTCTACCTCCCAGTTATGATAAGATTCACAATGTGTTCCATGTATCTGTCCGGAAGAAGTATGTGAAGGATCCTGCTCATGTGCTGACTATTGAGCCTATTGAGCTATGAGAAGATCTGTCCTATGAAGAGTTTCCAGTGAAGGTCCTAGATTCCAGAACAAAGCAATTGAAGAACAAAGAGATTGAACTTGTGAAGATTCTCTGGAAGTACCATGGCCTTGAGGAAACTACTTGGGAGTTGAAGGAAGAGATGTTGCAGACCTACCCCTCCCTCTTTGCTTGAGATTTCGGGACGAAATCTTTTTAAGGGGTGGTGTGTTGTAACATCCCCAATTCCAGGTACAAATCATTATTTCCTCTTTCTTTATCCCTTACCTCAATTAATACATCTTGGAGATCATTTTCATACTTTACACTGAACTAGATAACTTTTGACCTTCAAACCCTAGATTGACTCTAGTAGGGATCCATAGAGTTGGTCATGTGAATTTACTAGCTTAATACCTCAATTAGCAAACTTATAAGCAATAATGATAATCTAGAATACTTTACCCTAGATTTGTGAATTAAAATTGACTTGGGTATCATATAGGATGAGAATCGAGTCTAGGTGGAAGGTTTGACCATTTTTTGACCTTTAGACTTAGTTCATCACATTAACTGAATGATTAATGCACAAAGGTTAAATTACAGCTAAAGTAACCTCAAAACCCAAATCTAAGCCCATAATCGAGTTCTTCATAGCTTAATTAGTCAACCCTCAAAATTTGAGGTCATTTGGACATCAAATGCACCCTTGATTAGACCCTAATAGACTATGTGTGCATTAACCAAAGTTTTGGATCGATTTACTCAATTGCAATTTTCACGGTCTGGACTTTGGTCCAAGGACCAGTTTTGTTCTTGCAAGCGGCTCAGGCCGGGTAGCGGGACTCAGTCGTCCCCCACCTCCGTCTTCCGCACGGTTCTGATGGCAGCAGTGTGCGCCTATCACCCAGTCGCCCCGTGATCAAACCAGTCACCGATTCATCGCGATTCCTTCGCCAACAACTTCCCCATTCTCCGCCCTTTCCAACGAGCCCTAACACGAGCCTCGGGGTCGAGCATTGGCAAAACGCCTCATTTAGGCCGCCTGCAACCGCCGCTGCTCCTCCCCCAGTCCATGACTTCCCGTTTTGGAGCCACCGTTCCTTCTCTTTCGCTCCAGAATCAGTCCTCGACGCACCCTCCTCGATTTTATTCGATCAATTGTTCGCGTGGGCGCGTTGAAGCTGCTGCCAGTGTTGGTCTCCTTCTCCGGTGCGAACGAGGGGCAGCTACTGTATCTTTCACCTCGGTTCAATCGACGTTGAGGTAATCATCTTGGCCACCCTTCCTTCCTGTGCACTCGTTTTGCCCTGGCGTCGTCTGGTTTGCTTGGTCGACAAACGCATCCGTCCTTCTCTGTTTTGGGCCACCGTCGGAAGGGGTTTCAATGATCCCCGATCTTGTTTTGGGTTACAGGACTCATCGTGAGCACACCTCGAATGTAATGAGCATGTTGGGGGCCTCGCGAGGGCCTCTGAGACCTCCTACCTGTCCCAACCTCTACCTTGCCTGTTCTGTGATCTGCGACGGATCCTCTCTAGTTTCTCTTGTTTCCGGCCTTCCTCATGCCTGCTTCCTCGCGAACCTCTCTTTGAGGTGGTTTCCTACTAAGTCCTAGCATCGCAGGGTAGTTCTCATTGTGTTCCCCTCACCGTTGTCTTTGCAAGGCCCATCCCTGATCGTCTCCATAGTGGGACTCGATCCCGGCTACGTCAGGACCAGAGTAGTAGCCCTACAGGTCCAGGGTGAAGAGGTGGAGCCAGTGAGCTTTGTGCTCACTCGCCTGGAGTCTTGGATCGGAGGTTACCTTGACCCCGAGCTCTGTGGAGCAGCCATGGCGCTGAACGCAGGGGTTTCAATCCCTGGGACGAAAGTTCAATTCAACCCATGGTGGCCAATATATCAATGTCACACCCATGGGGGCATATTGGTAATTGTAGTCTCGTTTGACTTGATCGACCAAACTTAGTTTCCTTTTTTATTTCTCTATAGTTCGCGTGACAGCGAACCCTGATGATTCACATAATCATTCAGGGGTAAAATGGTCATTTCACAATTCAATTTTGTATTTAGCCAGAAAGGATTTAAACTTGTAAAATTCATAAGAAATTATCCATTTACCCAAATAGGGCATATATATACATTTTTGAAATCAGAAAAATACGACTGATTTATTGGGACATGTTTCATGCCCAAATTTGCAACCTACTGTAGGGTCGATTTCTAAGCAAGAGATTTAATGCATTTTGTATTAATTAAGTGCACACATATTGTGACTAGGTTGAGACAACCCAAACCCTGTGCTTAGGAGGTGTTACTGAGTATTTAGGTCTGATCATAAGGTATGTACATCCTCTATTTTTTATTTTGGGCATTATTTGACTAAAACCTACTTTCTTTTAATGAGGCATCTTTTGAACTGTTATTCCTTTGAAATCTAAATTTTTGAATATTTTTGTTCCTGATGTTGACTCATTATATCATTCTGGCTTTTTGTTGATAAGGGTACTTGTACCCCCTTGCTATGAATGCCTTTGTATTAAAAATTGATTGAAATACTAGTCTTGCCTCTCTATTTTTATGCATGCTACATGTTTGACTAGAATATCTAGAATAGTGGTACTTACGTACAACCATACTTATAAAGGGCGTGCGTATTCCGCCTAGGGTGTGTGTTTCCACCCTTATTTCTTTTAGGCCATGATCCTATGGTGTTATGACCCTATTTTAGGTATATTTAGTCTACATTGTTATGCATGCGGATGTTTGTTGTTTTAATATGAATCTGTGGATTATTGTTATGGCAAGACACTCTTTTATTATCATGCTTGCAATCTGAAATTTAATATGCCTCATTTCTTTTGTTACTTTTCTCTTGAACATACCTAATTGCAAATAGCCCCTTTTTTCTTATGGGAACATCTCTTTTATACTCGTAACACATTATAATGCCCAAAGTAGTTTTTATATATGTACATACTCAACCTTTGCTGACCTTTTTGTTGTTTCCTATGTTTCTGGGTGATGTTCCCTTCCACCCAGGTGAAGAGGAGCCTGTAGTGACCTTAGAGGAGGAGCTTGCACCTGAGGACCCAGGGTTCGAGGAACCTGATCAGCAGTAGTTTGTGGAGTTTCTGAGATGCCTAGGTTGCCCTCTGCGACCAATCCATTAGATTTAGTTTCATTTATATTTCTTTTATGTCCATGTGGACAAGTTCTTAGAAATAATTAGATCATGTAATAAATTTACACTTTACATTCCGCTGCTTTTACTTTATGCTCTAATTTGCCATATTATTTTGAGAGCGATATAGGATCCCCTTCTATCTATTTGTTGTGTCTCAATGTATGGGATTTGTTATAGTGGTCTCAAAATATTAGAGTTAGGGAGTGGTCCCCTTAGTGGTTCCCACTCCTTACACCTTTCATGGTATTTGTTCGTACGTCACTTCTATTTTCCTTATGTGCCTACGCATCTGCACTCACCTTATGCTACATTGATGCATCATGTGAGTAGACATCAACATCTCTCTTGCACTCATTGTCGCACATACAATACACTCTTCATATACTACCTTAATCAAGTACCACATGCATCAACATCTTATTGGAAACCATTCTCACTAGC
Organism: Alisma plantago-aquatica; assembly: GCA_963693085.1. Lineage (NCBI taxonomy): Eukaryota > Viridiplantae > Streptophyta > Magnoliopsida > Alismatales > Alismataceae > Alisma > Alisma plantago-aquatica. The sequence goes on from OY856410.1 coordinate 529,666,145, forward strand.
TTACCATTTGTTACCATTGCATTGCCACCTCACCATCATTGACCTCTATCTCACCACCATGGAGAAGCACCAAAATCCTCAATTATTATTTCCCTTTCATACCACCATTACATTTCCACAACACACACCACCATGCAAGCAACACTGACATGCTAACCTTTGTACTCATGCCACCCCCTTCACCATCATCATAACATAACAACACGATCATTGTCCCAGTTACCTTGAGTCCTCCAGTGATTAAGTATCCTCACTACACACCACTACACTAGCGCTAACCAGTGTTGAATCCATGATCCGCATAGGCACATACAACGCCACACCATGCAAGGTTTTCCATATGCACATGCACGGACATACATTTCCAGCCCATGATCTCATCTCTCATCACACTCACCACCACGTCTACCACTACTATATTTTGCTAGGTGACATGGCTAACCACAACATAATTAAGGGGTCTCTTAACACACCGATGCCATCTCTTGCACCTTGAACCATGACTAACCCGTGCAACTGGTCATGCTCGGGAAGCCTTGGCACATCAATGCACAACACTAATGTATACATGATGCACCAACATCACCAACAACACCAACATTGTTTTCCTTTACATTCTTATGGTAGGGGGAAAGCAACGTGACCGAAAGAAGATGATAAGTCCTTTATATTAGAAAATACTTTCAATTTATGTACCTCTTTCTTATTTCATTTATGTGTTGGGTCTATTATGCATATATTCACACCTTATATAATAAAGGAGAACTTGCTCCAACAGGGTATCATTCTGGCCCAATCCTTTCACATGGTATCATAGCATGCTCTAGGGCTATAACCCTAGCCACCGACCTCTCTCTTTCTCTTTCTCTTTCTTCACCTCTTTATACTTCTTTGATCTGCCACTGTCACCACCACTATCGGCAGCCGCCGCTGCCGTCTTCACTGCCCACCGGTCGCTGTTCGACGATCTCCATCCTTCTCCATCAAAGAGCGGTGGCTGCTTGAAGGAAAGGAGGAGAACTGTCAGTTCTATCCTGTAAAGAGGAGGAACAACTCCCTTCTCGTGCTTCTTTCCTCTCCACTTAGTCCCTGTACGTGGATGAATGCCTAAGTTCTTTAGTGGTTGTTGATGCATCAATTTTGCCTTGTCTATTGAAAATAGATTTGGGCAAATTGAAGGAATTCTTGTATGGTCTGAAGCAGTCACCACATGCATGATATGATAAATTTAGTGCTACACTTATACGATTCCGGTTCAATCGGTCCTCTACTGATCATTCTTTATCTGTGTATAAATCGTTAAGTGGCACTATTATTTTGGCTGTCTGTGTAGGTGATATTGTCATCATAGGTGATGGCGAGTGATTAAAAAAGCGGTCCGCATCACGCTTAAGCGCCTGCTTAAGCGTTGTAGAAGGGGCAGTCGTTGTTTTTTGGGCTTAGGCGGGTTTTGAGGCGGATTAAACCAAAGCGACCACTTTTTAGCAAAAATCCCCGCCTCGGCCCGCTTAATTGGGCCCTCTTTAGCGGCCCACTTCAGCCGCTTGCTGGCAAAGTGTGGTTATATTGTCAATTGAATTACCTGATTACATAGCCCCTTATACCCGAACACCGATCGACTTTCCAATAGAGGATGTTAGAAGCCGCCGACAATAATGTAGCTAGAAAATGGTTTTTGTAGGCCTTTTGGTTTCTGATTGGAAGAGGGAATCAATTCCTATTCCTTTGGCTCCCCCATCCGTCCATAAATTGAGCAACAACGACCGCACAAAACAAACTAACAATAACAATTTGTTTTGGAGTTAAACAAATCAATCCTTGGTGACCGGAGGAAAGTATCTCGAAAGGAGGAGGTGTTGCATCCACCTAGAGTCCGAGAAGCGCCCGATCACCCCTAAACGTTAATGTTAATAAAGGGGAAGCAAGGATCAAGAACAAAGGTTATAAAACTTTCTCTAGGTCGACAAGTTAGTATTTTAACTGGTCGCTTCCCTCAAGTTAAACATATCGCTTCTGATTTTTATATACACAATGATGTCTTGTGTGTACTAGTTCTCTATTAGTGATTAATAATCACATTTGGGACTTACATAATTGACTCAACATGATTCATTTCAGTACACATTCACCACACTCCATTACTGCTTCCGAGTGTAATGATTCTCATTGTGTTGTAACTTACTGCCTATGTGCCTAGTGCCTACGTATTCTAATTTCTTTTGAATTTTGTAACGACTCGGTATATTGTAGATTGGTAATTAAAACTAATAAATAGTTGAAGATAATATGATTCATACCTACTCAGTGCATTTATACAGGATGATTTTATTTTTACTCGTTCTAGGAGCGAGGGCTATGGATTTGTTTGATATTTTTAGCTTGTAACCATTTCTTTTACAATTAGGACCCTATTTAATCTATGAAAGTCGTTTGATGCAATGAAATATCATTTAGAATGCTTGATTGTTGAGTAATATTTCTTTATGTTAGTAGTATGGCGGTCAGTAAATTTTTCACCATTTATAAGACAATGCAGACCGTTTTTTCAAAAAGCGTCCGCTTTAAAACCCGCTTCCCGCTTCCAGGGGGTCAATCCACACGCTTTCTGCTTTGCGCTTTCTAAAACCTAGGTGATGACTCAATTGGCATTTTACAACTCAAGGAGTGGCTGCAAACACAATTTCAGGCAAAAGATTTGGGCATTCTGCTATTTTCTTAGAATAGAAGTTCTACGTTCCAAGAAGGGCACATACCTCTCTCAGCGGAAGTATGTTCTAGAACTTCTTGCAGAGACATGCATGACACAGTGCAAACCAGCCACACACCCATGGATTATCATGCCAATGCTTCTATTTCCAATGATAGTGACTTTTCTGATCCAACAAAGAATAGAAGGATTGTAGGGAAACTGATTTACTTGACAATTACTCATCCTGATATCTCATATGTTGTTGGAGTTGGTAGCCATTTATGAGTGCGCCCAAGATGTCACACGGGATGGCAGTCACCCGAATTCTATGTTATGTAAAAGAATCACCAGGGAAGGGTCTCACTTACTTCACATGTAAAGATCTCGCAAACACCCCCTTGAAGCTTACTAGACATACTGATGCTGATTGGGCATGTGACATTGGAGATATACAGTCTACTTCTGGCTATTGTGTGTTTCTTGGGTCACACTTGGTGACTTAAAGGAGCAAGATACAAAATGTGGTAGTACGGTCCAACATAGAGGCTGAGTATCGAGCGATGGCACATGCTTGTTGTGAGCTACAATGGGTTATGTCTATACTTTTTGAAATGGGAGTGTCTATTGGGACACCAATTTTCTCTCATGTGTGATAACCAAGTAGCCATTTACATTGCCAGCAATCTGGTGTTCCATGAGCAGACCTAGCATATGAAGTGGACTGCCACTTTGTTCTTGATTTGGTGCTCTCCAAGAAGATTCAAACTCCTTATGTTTGCACTTGACAACAAGTGACATATATCTTCACCAAGCCACTTCCATCTTCAATTTTCAAATATATAAATTCCAAGCTGGGCATGCATGATGTGTATGCCCCAACTTGAGGGGGAGCGTTGGGAAATAGTTTCTCTTTATGTACCTCTTTCTTATTTCCTTTATCTTTTGGCTCTATTATGTAAATGTTCACACCTTATATAATAAAGGAGAACCCGCTCCAGTCGGGTATCATTCTGGCTCAATCCTTTCATACTTTACATTCTCTCGATTAAAGGTCTTATGAGGTCCAGTGACTTTTGAAGCTTGAGTAGGATTGGGGATTAGCGGTGCATGACAAAGGATTGCAATAGAATTGCTCAACAAGGTGAAGCAAGTTAAATACAAAAGGGTGAATGACAAAGCTTGAATTGACATCCAAACAAGTTGAAAGGTGTTTTGGCCATTAGTCCATCAATATATTTAAGGAAAGGACATCTTTTCTAGATGTAGAACTATCACACCTTCGATCAATATTGTACAATGATTAAAAAATGGAGGAAAAGATAATGTCTTAAACTAGAGCATCATACGGAAGCCGAGACGAATATTGGTATCCATGTCTGTTGAGTCAGAGCTAGTGGGCATGGCTCATCATAGGTTGGTTTCCTACATAGACTATAACCAATACCAACCTTTTACCCATAAGGATAATTCTGGGATACTCACCAAGATGTAGAAGGATCTAGAAGGTTCTTGGGAAATATTTCTATATCCGTTGGTCATTAGATGTTTTGCCGTTGCAAATGGGGAAAACCAAGCTTGGTATCTAGTATCTAGAAGCTAGGTGAAAGAAAGGATGGGTATCCACAACTCAACGCGGCAACCTTCCAGATCCATATCCAAGCTTAGTAGATTCATTTCTACATCTCTATTATGTGGTATTGGTCTGTAATCTAATTTATCTTACGGTTTATTTTGTTCCAAACACTCTTGTATATAGGTTTAGTCGCCAATCTAAAACTAATGTAATATCACAATTTTCTTTTCTTTTGACTTATAATCTTAATTCTAATGATTTCTCCAAGCAGTAAATCTATAAAAAGTCTATAATAGCAAATACTTAGTGTCTCTTTCTCAACAATATATATATATATATATATATATATATATATATATATATATATATATATATATATATATATAGTGAAGCTGGAATACACTCGAGTGTACCGGAGACGCTATACACCTCAATTGTTTTCCATCATAAAGCATTTACTATAAAAATCTGAACCGTTGATCTTCCTAAATATCTTAAGAACATCCTACATAATAAATTTCAACTCATTTGGATACTTATAGGTCATGCATCTAAAGGGAGTAAAAATCATGCATTTCAAATTAGTTTTGTGCGTTGATTTTGTTGTCCTTGGATAAGTGACTTACACTCATAAAAATAGGCTCAAATTTTATATGGGGCCTATTAATATTGTAATAATGAAGATCAATGGATTAAATTTTGTAAAAATATGGTCTAGATAGGCAAACACCATTGGGGTGTACGGTGTAATCTGTACATTCTAGTGTATTGTAGCTTGACTCTCTCTCTCTCTCTCTCTTTATATATATATGGCCATATGTTCTATGTCCATATGTTCACTATCCGAGTCGGGTAGCTAAGGTTAGTTATCCGTGGATCTAATTTTGTAACAGGAAGGCACCAGACTGTGGTAAAGAGACGACCAAATTTATAATACAAAGACTCGTTTTATAAAAACAATGTCAAATTTGTATTGTGTGGGCATTTCTGGAAAAAAAAGTCTCCACCCTGAACTGTAACCAGGAACAAAAATTTGTAACCGGAATGGAAAAATTGTAACCATAATGCTTAGATTGTAACTAGAATCGCTGGGTAACTAATTTAAGTTACCCAGGTGGGTAACGAATACACCTCTTTCTATATATATATATATATATATATATATATATTTCAACAATACATATTGTTTATGTTTTTTCCTTGTATTGTGGCGCCTAACTTGTATGTATGTGCGTTCTTGTATTGAACCATTCAATTAATTATGCACAATAATATTCACAATCATCCAGAAAAACAGATAGAGATTCTTAACATTATTGTTATACAATATTCTATAATTTTACGTAATTGATAGTAACTACATCCTTTCTAGACTGCCTATTCTTTTCCTTGAGTTTGTTTCTATCACCCTCAAAAGTTTCATGGAAGCTCCAAATGGCTTTGATGATTGTTGTCGATTTTGAAGGGTCAATATTGGATTTGTTAGTTTTTTTCAATCAAATTTAACTGATACAATTGTAGGTGAAAGTTGATGTTTGGGGCTGTACAGGTGGCATGGGAGTCTTAATCCGTGGCGCCTCAGATACACAAAGCATGCAAGCAGGCAGAATGCAGTATGGCAGGTTGGCAAAAAGCAACTGGCCTACAATAACGTCAAAGGCAATGCTATGTGGCATCCAATCACCTTTCGTTTCCCTGTAGAGAGGCACCGATCAAAAGAAATGGATATTCACCCTAACAGTAACCTGATGTTCCTTTGGAGTCCGACAGACCATAAAATGGGCTCGATACTCACAAAGACTAATTCTTTGTGGCCAATAGAGATGTGTAGGAAAACCTCCTGTTGTTGCAGCATAGACTATGGGGGGAGTGCATTTGAGCAAGCGCAGTCCACTGCCTGGGTGCCTCCAACATGCGAGGAAGGGGAACTTCGAACTTGTGACCTGCTAGATTTTGGGGATCAGAATCTGATGCCAGTTAAACTTGAAGTCTCATTTTTTTGAATTGTGGGACAACCATGGTTGTCAGAACCGAACCGGTGAGGCCTCTGGTTCTCGGTTCACTGGTTCAACCAGTGGTTGGACAGGTTCAACAGGTGACGTCAGCATGACATCATAAATAGTTAATATATATTGAATATATAAAATCTTCAGCAAAGTCAATATATAAATGGAATATGAAAAAAAATATTGATATGATCCAGTGCACAATTACAATAGTAATCATTCATGATCCAATCACTCACAGATTCAAATCAAAATCAAGTAAACACAAGTACACAACCACACATCAATATCATCTACCACATAACCACAAACGATTCACAATTAGTGTAGTTTAGTAATTAACTAATTATGAAGGGAAACAAGCATGTTACTCTAATTACGATAAGTAACAACCAACAACATAATAAAGGAGGGGAAGAAGCAGCATATTCTATTTTCTCGAGAAATACAAATTATGCAATCATCTAAACTTTGCATGAATAAATGGAAGTAGTAGTCATCTAACAATCATTGGCGCAACAATTATTGGGAGTGGTGTTACAGAATATAGAAAAATCACCTCAAGGCTGAAGAGGAGAAGCACTTACAGCAGAACGAGAAACCAAGAACAAATACCAACAACTCAGCAGCACAACAGAAAACTGAAAACTCCAGAGTACGTCAGGACAGAGTAAAGGCTGAAGAGGAAGAAGGAAAATATGAAGGGGAGGGATATCAGTAGCCGACCAATTTAGCAACTAGAAAAATAGAGGGAAAGGGCGTCAGTAGATAAAAGGGGAGGGGAAGGAAACAAACCATTGAAGAAGAATAGAGCGAAAGAGGGAGACAAGGAGGAAGAGGGACAGGAGAAGCTAACCTGGTGGTGGTGGCGCAGCAGGTAACAACAGCAAACTACAAGCTCTGAGCGTCAGCGGTAGGGAGAGCGCCGGTGACAGGTTGCGAAGCAGCACTTCTGGCGGCGACGACAGGGCATGAGGATGGAGGCGGCCTTCAACCGAGCGTCGGCTACTACAGCTCCTGCAAGAGGGCAGTGGGCTAGGGCTCTTGCAATGGGGGTGTTGGGGGGTTTGGCGTACAGAGAGTGGAAGGCGTCGGGGTATCGGGGTAAGGTATCGGGGTAACAAGGGTTGAGGGTGCACGTGAGGTCACGTGGCCGCTTAAGTGGGCAGGTCACAGACTCGGCCGGTTGGACAAAAACCGGACCGGTTCACCGGTTGAACCGCTCGGTTCGCCGGTTCCAGGGCAGTCAGAAGCCATTTCCGGGTCTTGGGGAGAACTGAACCGCAGCTGTGACCGGTTCCCGGTTCAACCGGCCGGTTCGGTTCGGTTCTGATAACCATGGGGACAACTGAATTGCTGTGTAATAGCGTCCGGTATAGAGGGGGGAGGTATGGCACATGATGGGGCAAGTCGAGACCAGTATCCGCACCTTTGAAGCTAGGAGAACTTTCAACCTGCAATGTCTCGAAGATCACAGTTTGATACCATGAGTATTCAGATTCTCATTCTGTAACTTCTGTTAATAATGTCAAAAATGAATATTCAAAATACCATGTAGCTCATTTTTTTCCTATGTCCAAGCTTTAAAATGGTGAATGCTTTATAACGAATTAGGCTGGACTTGTTGTCACATTGACTAACTTCGTATCTGGATATGAAGTCAGAATACAAGCATTTATATCATATCAAATAGTTTTTGAAGTTACTGTATGCATTACTTCAGACCCAGATAGCAGTAAAATATATACATGACTTTTTTTTTGCTATCTATGCACATAAACAAGATTTGCATTACTAACTGGAAACAAAACCTGTGTTTCATCTTCTGTTCCAGGTCGTAGGAACTCTGTTCACTCACCATCAGAAATGTGTGATTGTTGACAGCCAAGCTACTGGAAATAATCGGAAAATAACGGCATTCATTGGTGGGTTGGATCTCTGTGATGGTCGATATGACACACCTGAGCACAGACTCTTCTCTGATCTGGATAGTGTGTTTGCAAATGATTTTCACAATCCTGCATTTCCTGTAAGTACCACCCTCCCCCCAATATTTAGGTTCACTTTATAGTTGAAACTTGGAAGCTTCTTACTGTAAAAAACAGGGCAATGTCTGTTGGGCTTACAACAAAAATTGGCCGTGTTATAAAGTGTTCTTAGGACGGAATGAACCTATACCATTAATTCAGGTTTTCAGACCCTTATTTTATTGTAAAAAAGTGCAGTTTTGGCACCAAGAAACACTTAATGCTTAACTACTTCAAATATCATCTTGCCAGCTACTGACTTGAGCTTCTTGAAATATTCACTTGCATAGTACTTGAATGAGTATTCTCTTGCTGTAGAGTAGACCCTTTTGCCTTTTCGTTAACATCAGTTATTGTGCCATTTGCTTAAGTCCACATGAGGGAGGTGAAACCTTGATGCCTAGGTCCTTTATTGACTGGGTGGGCAACTAGGTCATTTTAGGTTGGATCTAGGTAAATTTGGTGTGATTTAGGTTAAAATAAGTCTGATTTAGGTCTTTAAATATTATTATTTCCAATCCATGTTTGATATAAATCTGATTTAGGGCAAGTCAGGTTTCGTTAGGGCATAGTAACTGAGTCAGGTAGATTTAGGTGTGATTATGATTAAAGAAATCGACACATGTAAACTAAGTTGACTAATATTATATGTAAACTGATATGTGTGTGTGCGCGCGTGCGTGTTGTGTAGCAAACTCATCATGTAAGCCTCATTTTCAACGGTTAATATATCTTATTTATATTCAACTTTATTATGTTTTATACTTTCTATTTACTGTTGGACCTCTATGTAATTTCTCCAAGTGCTCTTATTAATTAAAGGGAGAGGAAGCACATTGCTTCTCAATAGACCGCTGCATTGCACGTAGCATTGTGGCACCCTAATTCTTTACATGGTATCAAAGCAGGATTGGTCCTAGGGTAGAACGGCCACCACCCTAAGATAGCAATAGCAGCAGCCCGGTGCAAGACCAGCTGCCCGCCGCCGCCACTAGGGGCAGCAAGGACTACCGCCGGCTGCCAGGGACCAGCAGCAGCCGCCGCAGGCCGCAAGCACAACAGCCGCGCCGCCGGCTCCGAGCCTGACAGCAACAGCCGTCGGCCGCTAAGCCAACAACAGTCGGCGCCAACGCCAGAGACTAAGGACAGCCGCTGGCCAACACGTCAGCGGGCCACTTCGGTTAATCCAACGGATTAAATTCCAAAGCGAAGGGTCCGCGTCTACGTTGTGAATTCCTAATCACATCTCCTCCATGTGTGATTAAGGAATTTTCTATTGGGGGCTGTGGATGCGTCAATCACGTATCTAATCTGTTGATGTGACGTGTATCTTTCTGTCACTCAGTTTCTCTCTTGGCATGTATCATCCCGTCATTCTATTTTCCGGTTAGATCATGGAGGACACCAAGGCATCTGCCATCTACAATGAAATGTCACCTATCCCCTCCATCAAGCTGAACCAGAAGAATTATCTCTTGTGGATGAATGCTGTCCATACAATGTTGGAATCCCGAGACAAGACAAATCATGTTGATTCTAATCCTCCTTCTCTACTGATAAATGCTATGCTGAATGGAAGCGTCATAATAGTCTGGTGAAGACATGGCTGTGGGAGAGCATGGAACCTGGAATTGCTGCTAGGTTCATGTCCTACACTACTGCCAAAGAGATATGGGATGCAGTAAAGAAATATTACTCTCAAGAAAAGAATGCTCTTCCTCAGTTTATGATATATGACCTGCCTATTTGCAGAATGACAGGGAGACAAGCCTTTGGAAGAATATTTTGGAGTGATCCAAGCTATTGCTCAAGAACTGAGCTTCTATCATCCAATGACTGTCATAGAACAAGTCAAAGACAAAGATGACTTGATTACATCAAAGTTCTTATCCGGCCTGAGTTCTTCATCCAATTTAGCCTGCAGTGTCATCCTCGCTTCTGACAAACTTCCCATCTTGGAAGAAGCTTACTCACGAATTTTACAGTCAAATTTTGAACCAGTTGATCCTACAACTGTCCCGTCTCCTGGAGATTCTCATGCATATGTAGCCGTTGCAGTTAGAGGAGGCCGTATAGGTACGGGCCAAGGACGTGACACACGTCCTAAGTGCACTTTCTGTGACAAACCTGGACACACAGTTGAAAAATATTAGAAGACGCATGGCAAGCCTGCTGCACCACCTGTGGGGGAAGCAAACTATGTTGGCACTACTGAGTCTTTTGAGCCTCCTGCTTTGAGTTCTGGATCTTATGGCATCACACTCGCCAAGGAGGAATATGATAGATTTATTCTGGCTACTCAACATCTGAGTTTGGGATCATCTTCTTCTTTAACAAATCTGCCATCTACTATTGGTAATCAAACTACATCTTTACTGGCTTCTGGTTCAACTTCTTCATGGGTGGTTGACTTTGGAGCTTCACATCATATGACTGGTATGAGGAGACTGCTTCATTCCATTGACTCACATATTCCTCACCAATCTCTCACAATAGTAGATGGTTCAGTGAGGAGAGTGTTAACTAGTGGATCTATTTCTCTGACTCCTAGAATTGATCTTAGATCTGTACATTATGTGCCTGCATTTCCATGTAATCTTTTTTCTATTGTAAAATTGATTGATACCATGAAATGTACAATGACATTTGGACCTTCTTGTTTTGCATTACATGATCTCAAGAGTATGAGGACGATTGGTGGGGGGCCTAGGAAAGGTGATCTCTACCTCTTTCATGGTGAAAGTCTGCCTCGCCAAGTATCTGCTCCTGCTCCGACTATCCTTTTGAGCGGTTCTTCCTTGCTGTGGCACGACAAATATGGACATCCTTCTCTGGAGAGCTTGAGAAAGTAATAACCTGAGTTATCCCAAGTGTCTTCATTAGAGTGCCAGTCCCGTCAATTCGGGAAACATCATAGAATGTCTTATCCCAGTCGTGTCAATAAACAGGCTTCTTGTCTCTTTGAGTTAGTCCACAGTGATGTTTGGGGTCTTGTAAAAGACAACTATAATGGTTTTCGCTATTTTGTTTCCTTTGTAGATGATTTTTCTCGCATGACATGGATTTATTTGTTGAAGAGTCGAGAGTCTGTGTTATCCATTGTCAAGCATTTTCATCAAGAAATAAAAGTCCAATTTGATTGCAATATTAAAATTCTTCAATCTGATAATGCCTTGGAACATGTTCAAAGTGATATGGTTGATTTTTGTAGTTCTGTTGGGATGATACATCGTACGCATGGAACATAACTTCGACGATTTTTGGCAAAATTTCGCCGAAACTTCGAACTTCGACCATAGGCGAAGTCGAATCCCAAATACTTCGGCCTCGTACAAACTTCGGGGCGAAGTTTCAGTGATGTCGGCAAAGTTGACTTTTTTGTGTGTATTTTCGTCTCAACTTCTCCGAAGTTGTCGAAGTTTCCTCGAAGTTGGCGAAGTTGGGTGAAGTTTGGTCGAAGTTGAGACGACCCAGAGCATTAATCCTAACTAGTGTCCCAAAGGCCATATAAGGCATAAGTGTAGCCTCCAACCCTCTTCACAACTTCTAATATCAACTCCTATGTTGTTTGTTGCCACTCTTTCCTAGATAGGGTGTTTTAACTACTATTTGACTGTATATTGTATAGAATACATATGGTGAACTATATTTGTATATGTGTATTGCACATTTGACCCTTGAAGTTAGGGCTAGAGAGTTGTGAATTGTGTTTTGTGTTAAATTAACATATATAAGATAGATGTATAACATATATAGTAGTTTTCAAGTAAAGTTTCCTTCAAATTCACATCATTTTCTTCAAAAAATGGCATCGAAGTTTGTCGAAGTTTGCGTCTAAACTTCCTCGAAACTTTCTCGAAGTTTCCACAAACTTCCACTTCCACACCTGGCGAAGTCGGCACGAAGTCGAAGTTCTGCACCATGATCGTACGTCCTGTCCTCACACTCCTCAACAAAATGGGGTAGCTGAGAGAAAAAATTGTCATCTTCTTGATATTGCCAAGACAATTATATTTCAATCTAATGTTCCTAAGCATGGAACTAAACTTAGGCGAAGTTGGGCGAAGTTTTGCCGAAACTTCGAACTTCGAGCCTAGGCAAAGTCGAATCCTCAATACTTCGGCTTCGTCTAAACTTCGGGGAGAAGTTTCCCTGATTTTGTCGAAGTTGGTTTTTTTGTATGTATTTTCGTCTCAACTTCTCCGAAGTTGTCGAAGCTTCCTCGAAGTTGGCGAAGTTGGGGCAAAATTGAGACGACCCAGAACATTAATTCTTACTAGTGTACTAACGGCCATATAATACATAAGTGTCGTCTCGAACCCTCTTCACAACTTCTAATATCAACTCCTATGTTTGTTGCTGCCACTCTTTCCTAGAGAGGGTCTTGTAACTACTATTTGGTTGTATATTTGTATATAATATGTGAGAAGAGATGAGGGGGGAGAGGAGACGAAACACCGAGAGATTCGTCGGCTGCAAGGAGCAGCTTTCTTGAGAGGGCAATAGCCGTCTCACTTCTTTTTATATATTAGGGTAAGATACATTGTGGTACAAAGGAGAAAATAATAGAAAAACAATAAAACAAATAATATAACGAAAATAGAACCAGAAGGCAGATTGCAGATTTCCGCCGCTGTAGCAATCTCGATACCATCGACAGAATGATGTTCTGTCGCTGTGATAATCTCGATACCATCGACCTCCTGTCGATGGTATCGACGGGAATACAAGTTGTTTCACACTCCCCCTCAAGCTGGAGAGTACACATCGTGTATGCCCAACTTGCCACATAATCTTTGAAAAGCTGCTGGACCCAAAGGCTTTGTCAAGATATCCGCCAGTTGATCTTCAGACTTGACGTATGGCGTCACAATAGTGCCATCTTTGATTTGATCACGAATAAAATGGCAATCAACTTCTATGTGCTTTGTACGCTCATGAAAGATAGGGTTCCTGTCAATGTGTATAACAGACTGATTGTCACACTTGAGCTCCATAGATGACATGATAGTGATTTTTAACTCAGAAAGAACATATTTGACCCATTGTAGTTCACAACATGCATGGGCGATAGCATGATATTCAGCCTCAGTACTGGATCTAGCTACCACATGCTGGTTTTTGCTTTTCCAAGTAATCAAATGATCACCTAGGAAAGTACAATAGCCTGATGTAGACCTTCTATCAGTATGATCACCAGCCCAATCTGCATCTGAATACCCTGTGAGAGTCAAAATAGATGGAGTCACCTTGGGTTTAGAATATGTGATCCCCTTACCAGGAGCACTCTTCAGATATCTTAGAATCCGACAAACTGCTGTCTAGTGTGACTGTCGTGGTGAGTGCATATGCTGACTCACAACGCCTACATCAAATAAAAAATAAATATTATGAATAAAACAGAACCGCCGACAGATTGACGAGCCGCCGCTGCGCCGGTCTCGATACCATCGACATGAGTGTCGATGGTATCGACAGAACATCATCTCGACCCTGAACCGGTCTCGATACTATCGACATGAGTGTCGATAGTATTGACCAGGATGCAGATTGCTTCAACTTATCCCTGAACTGATCTCGATACTATCGACAGAGTGTTGATAGTATCGACCGGGATGCAGATTGCTTCACACTCCCCCTCAAGCTGGAGAGTACACATCGTGTATGCCCAGCTTGCCACAGAATCTCTGAAAGATTGCTGAACCCAAAGGCTTTGTCAGGATATTAGCTAGTTGGTCCTCAGATCTGACATATGGTGTCACAATAGTGCCATCTTTGATTGAACACGAATAAAATGGCAATCAACCTCTATGTGTTTTGTACGCTCATGAAAGATAGGATTCCTGGCAATGTGCATAGCAGATTGATTGTCACACTTGAGCTCCATAGAAGGTAGAAGAGAAATTTTTAATTCAGATAGAACAGATTTGACCCATTTTAGTTCACAACATGCATGGGCCATAACACGATATTCAGCCTCAGTGCTGGATCTAGCAACCACATGTTGCTTCTTACTTTTCCATGTGATAAGATGATCACCTAGAAAGGTACAATAGCCCGATGTAGATCTCCTATCAGTATGATCACCAGCCCAGTCAACATCTGAATATCCTGTGAGAGGCAGAGTATATGGAGGTGCCTTTGGTCTAGAATATGTGATACCCTTACCAGGAGCACTTTTCAGATATCTCAGAATTCTGCAGACTGCTGTCCAGTGTGACTGTCGCGGAGAGTGCATATGTTGGCTGACCACGCCCACAGCAAAAGAAATATCAGGTCGAGTGACTGTTAGATATATTAACTTGCCCACTATTCTCCTGTAATATCCTGGATCTTGATACTCAACATCATCAACCACCTCTTTGATGTGATAATCCATCGGTGTAGATACCGGTTTGGATTCAGCCATGCCTGTCTCCTGTAGTAAATCAAGCACATATTTCCTCTGAGATAAATTGACACCTGTATGAGATCTAAGCACTTCAATGCCTAGAAAGTATCTTAGTTTGCCCAGATCCTTTGTATGGAAGTGTTTTTGCAAACTTTCTTTTACACGAGATATTCCCATGGTGTCACTGCCAGTAATTACTATGTCATCAACATATACAATAAGAATAATGGATCCACAAGAAGAGCTGGAGTAAAATAAGGAATGATCAGTCATGGAGCGAGAAAAATCCATCTGAAGAATAACTTCACTGAACTTGTCAAACCAAGCTCTAGGTGACTGTTTCAGCCCATATATAGCTTTCTTTAATTTGCACACTTTCTGACACTCCCCCTGAGCAACAAACCCAGGAGGTTGCTCCATATATACCTCTTCCAGTAGATCACCATGGAGAAAAGCATTTTTTACATCCAGCTGAAACAGGGGCCAATCAAAGGTAGTAGCAAGAGAAATAATGATCCGCACAGAATTCAGGCGAGCGACAGGAGAAAAGGTTTCAAAGAAGTCAATACCATAGGTTTGGGTGTAGCCCTTTGCGACCAATCGGGCTTTCCACCGTTCAACTGATCCATCCGGATTGTGTTTGATAGTGAAAACCCATCTACAACCTACTACTTTCTTTCCTGCAGGAAGATCAACAAGATCCCAAGTGCCATTATTTGAGAGAGCTGACATCTCAAGTTGCATAGCCTGTTTCCAACCACTGTTCTTCATAGCATCATAATGATTTCTTGGTATAGTCACAGAATCAATCCCAATAGCGAATGCACGGGCCTGCTTAGATAGATGAGACAGACAACATACATTTGTAATAGGATGTTTAATAGTACTGGACCGAGTACCTTTCCGAACAGCAATAGGAAGATCGAGGTCTGATGTCTCTGTAGGAATCTCTTGAGTAGAAGGCGATGATGAGGGTTCAGAGACTGGTGTCGCTACTTCTTCTGGATCTTGCCTGCCTCGCCTATGGTAAACATGTGTGTAATGCTCAATGATAGGTCTATCTCCTGCTTGTTCATCCGAAATAGAAGTAAAATCCGGAATGATAGGTGGCACTCCCTCACTCGGCACCGATGGTGCCATTCTCTCATTCTGTATTTTTGGTGTCTCTCCCTCTCTCAACTGCTCCCCCTTGCTCATAGCATTGGAGAAGTATGGAGTGGTCTCATGGAAGGTGACGCCCCTAGACACAAACATGCGGCGAAGACTAGGACAATAACACTTGTATCCTTTGCTAGTATTAGAGTAACCCAGGAACAATGTTTTAATGGACCTAGGAGACAGCTTGTCGGCCTTAGGGTCAAATTTATGGACAAAGGAAGTGCAACCAAACACTTTAAGAGGAACATGAAAGGGGGAGTCCATGGGACGCAACACAGAAAACGGAGTCTGTCCTTGAAGAACAGAAGAAGGTTGTCTATTAATCAAGAAACAAGCAATTAAAAGAGCTTCAGACTAAAACTTCTTGGGCACATTGGATTGAAACATAATGGATCGAGCAATATCAAGAAGATGGCGATTCTTCCTCTCTGCCACCCCATTTTGCTGAGGGGTGTGAGGACAAGATGTGCGATGAATCATACCAACCGAGCTGCAAAAATCAGACATAGCCTTTTGAACATACTCGAAAGCATTATCAGACTGGAGAATTTTTATATTGCAATCAAACTGGACTTTAATTTCAGTATGAAAATGTTTCACAATAGACAACACATACTCTCTACGTTTAAGAAGGTAGATCCATGTCATGCGTGAGAAATCATCGACAAAGGAGATAAAATAACGAAAACCATTATAACTCTGGTCTTTTACAGGACCCCACACATCACTATGCACTAACTCAAAGGGACACGAAGCCCGCTTATTGACTCGACTGGGATAGGATAACCTATGGTGCTTTCCCAGTTGACATGACTGACACTATAAAGAAGATAATTGGGACAGCTCTGGTTCCAACTTCCGCAGGTTCTCTAAAGAAGGATGTCCATATCTGTAATGCCATAGTAAGGGGGAACCACTCAACAGGATGGATGAAGCAGGAGAAGGCATTTGGCGAGGCAGACTGTCTGGACTTTTCTACCGTGAACCAACGTTCTCTGGACTTGTGAACCATCACTTTCTGGACTTTTTTACTGTGAACCGACACTCTCTAGACTTGTGAACCAGCGTGTTTTGGACTACGACGATAGCGACTGGGATGAAAATCCGACGCCTTCTTGTTGCTGTTTACTGCTACTCCAGATGCCACATTTTTTTGACCAAGAAGCTTCTACTACCTATTAGTGACATGCACCTGCGACATACTTCAAATTCAACATTGTTGCATACCTTCTTTGGGTTATCTACTTGAGGGGGAGTATTTAAGTGATGAGTGCTTTATTGTAATCTTGAAGGGGAGAATATTCTTGTATGGGCTTGGTTCGTCTTTTTGTTCTGCTTCTTTATCTTTAGTTTGTCTATCTGTTTGTAAGCTGACTTGGGATTCTCCCAAGCTTCAGCTTGAGGGGGAGTATTAGAGAGTCTGGTTAATTTAGTTAATTAAGTTATATGAGTCTATTTGTATACGGGCCTAAGTGTGTCTTGGCTCATTAGGATTTAGTCTAAAGTCTGTATGCTTCCCCCTTCTCCTGTACAAAGGAGTGAGATTTCTCTTATCAAATATATCGAATAGCCTTCTTTTACTTTCCAACAGTTTTCATTATAAAATTGAAAACTAGAGAGTCTGAAATCAAAATGCCATGTAGGCAGCGGAGAGCTTATTAAATCCAAGTCCATTTCTGTATGATTTTCGAGGTTTTGTATTCTTCTTTATTTCAGATTCTTGCTTTAAAAGATATCATTTTGCTCGGACACTCCCCTTCATACTGTATTCACTATTCAGTGCATAACTTTTTCCTTTGTTACGATAAGCAGCTACAAACACAGGGTCCTAGGCAACCATGGCATGATTTGCATTGCAAAATTGAAGGTCCTGCTGCATATGATGTAGTAGTTAACTTTGAACAGCGATGGAGAAAAACCTCAAAATGGCGAGATTTCGGATTTAGCAAGGTCACACACTGGAATGATGATGCATTAATAAACCTGGACAGAATATCGTGGATTATCTCACCTTTAAACTCTGCCCCTGGCACTGAAAAGGATGTTGCTGTCTGTGATGAGAATGATCCTGAAAATTGGCATGTGCAGGTATCTGATCTCTTTGAATAAATAGGCTGCAGAAGGTTTCTGTCAACTTTAACACACATGTATCTTTTTTGGTTTGATCAGATTTTTCGTTCAATTGATTCTGGATCGGTAAAAGGATTCCCGAAACTGGTGCAGGAGGCTGAACAGATGGTTTCTGCTTAACATGTTACTATTTTATTTTACATTTTTAGATTGTTTATTCAACATCCAATTGTAACTACTGAGTGCTATATTTGTTTGTGCTCACAGAACCTCGTGTCTGGGAAAAATCTGCAAATTGATAAAAGCATACACACTGCATATGTGAAAGCAATCAGATCAGCACAACATTTTATTTACATTGAGAACCAGTATTTCCTTGGATCTTCTTACTATTGGCCATCTTACAAAAATGCAGGTTTATATACCAATTAATTAATTTTCTTGTGCTTCACACTCTATTCAAACTGTTAGCATATTTTTACGTTATCTATTGTCTCTGTAATAGCTAAATGGACTGACTCTACTTTAGCCCATTAGCGTTGATTTAGTTTATGTTATATCGTGTCTCCAGTACACTACCTTGAGACAAATCTATACGTATGACTCTGTATCTCTCTTAGAATATAATAATTTACATGGTATCAAAAGCATTCCTTTAACCCGAAGGGTTTAGGAGTAGCAACAAGCACCTCCTCTCTCCTGCGCCCCCCTCTTCTTCTTCCTCTCCTGCCCGCCACCCTCCCTCCTGCTGGCCATTTGCACGCCATGCTACAGCAGCAACGGCCGGAAGCAGTGCCGCAGTGTGTCATCATATTAGGTTTATAGTAGGTTCTTAGACCCATCTATCAATTTGTTTCATTTTTCCTTTATTTCATAATCATTGGTCATAAGTTCTTTCATATCATGTTCACTATAATTTTTGGAATCAATTATTCTGAATTTACTTAATGCATACAATTTCTCTCTCATTGTAATCCTTCATAGTCTGATTTTAGTGTATTTCATTCAATTTAGGTCAAACAAAATATATTTAAAGTAAACAGATGAAAGACTTCCACATACTCATTTCATTAATATTTCATCCATTACTTATCAACACAATTGGTTTCACCCTTGCCAATTTCTTCTGTTGCATTTAGCTACATGTACCATGTCATTTGACTTCTAATGGCATTTTGGTAATTAACAGTGATCCCCTATTCCTTATAAAACTCTCAATTTAGAAAGTATCACGAATTAGAATTACTTTTTCTTACTCCTTAATGTTTAGTCATCTTCTCAATTCATACATACGTGACTTGTATAAAAGACTTGCACTCAGATGAGGTTTACTCATTTTTCCATAAATTATACTAGATCAGATCATGCATCAGGGTTAGATCATCTTAATAAGAATTATCACCTTCAATTGAAATAATAACACTTAAAATTGAGCATTTATTCACATTTATTGAATTATATGCACGTTTAGGCTTTATCTCCTATCCTCCACTTAATACTGAATTTCTAGGATTTTTGAAAGAGTCGACATAGTTCAATACATCATAAGGACCTTATTATTTACTAATCTCATCAGGGTGTACAAGGCGTTTCATCAAGACTATTCACACATATTATAACCCTAGTTTTATTTTCACACAATTCATCCATCAATTGCAATAAGCATCGATTCACTGGCTCATTTGAGTCAATCCCTCAACATTAACCCTTGAAAGATAATACTTCTATTTCAAACACTCATACTGATTTTTGTGCACGTGCCATATGTAATTCTAGAGAAGATCCGAAAATACAATTGAGGAAGTCATTCTTGTTAAGTGCATGGTAGTGTTTGAGGTTTGGGCCTTACAAAAATATTACGTTAATCTGTGCATTTTATGACTGCAATTATGATAGATAAATATGAATTTATCATCTTTAGTCATTTAATTTTGATTTAGTATATAGATGATTAACTTGTTTTTCCAATAGGTTCTCACATTTTAAGAATTTAGTTTATAACAGAACTCTGATCTATAAAACTGATACACAAACTTGGAAGTAGATGTTGTAGTGGTTGATTTGTTGTGCATTGTCTCATAACAGGGGCAGATAATTTGATACCTATGGAGTTGGCTCTGAAAGTCGCCGGAAAGATCAAGGAAAACAAGCGTTTTTCAGTCTACATTGTAATACCGATGTGGCCAGAAGGCGTTACAACCAGTGCTGCTGTACAGGAAATTCTTTATTGGCAGGTTCGGCAACCATATCACTATTTTTCATAGTATCACTAGCAACTTTGGGCTGGTGATGTATGTGATTGCCATTATTATAAACAATTTTTTGAGATGAGGGTAATAGTTGCCACTAGAGAAAAATCCAAAATAGAAACATCATATAGTAGCCATGGCAGCTACTGCTGGACATCGATGGAGGTGGTAGTGACACAATCAAGTTGTTGGTGTAAAGGTGGTGTATTGATAGTAATGGAACTGGTGATGACACTTTGGGTGGAAGTTGTGACAATGCTTAGAACGTTTTTCAACACATTGGTACTTGTCATCGTGGTTGTTAAGGAGGCCAGGCGCTAGGCGTTCCTGAGGGAGCACCGAGGCATTTCTAGGTGTTTTATATTGTTTTAAATATTGATGATTTTTATATTTATATTCATATTTTCATATATGTAAATATATAATAATGATAATACTAGTATTACATAGAATTTAGGCTAAATCACACCTAATAGGCTAATATCACCTAAACTAGAACTGATTGGCCCTAATTTGAACTTATTTGATCCAAATTTGATCTTATTTGACCTAGTTTACCCTAATTTGGTGAAATTAGACCTAATTTTGTATAACATGACCTAATCAAACCCAACTTCCCTAACTTTTTCTTATATTGACCTAAATGAGACGAAATATGCCAAATCAGTCCTAATCTTCTCAAGTTAGAACTATTTCCCCCAAATCATACTTGTTTTCCCCAAATTGGACCCAATGTGCCCAAATTTGACATGATTTTGCCTAAATGAAACCTAATTTTGCATATTATGACCCAATCAGACCTAACTTCCCCAAATTTTCCCTATGTTGACCTAAACAAGATCTAATTGGCCAAGACCTAATCTCACCAAATCAGACCCATTTCCCCCATAATAGACTTTTTCTCCAAATCCGACCTATTCTGCTCAAATTTGACATAATTTGGCCTAAATCAAACCTAATTTTCCATAACATGATCTATAAAACCTAACCAGCCCTAATTTTCTCTATATTGATCTAAACGAGGCCTTACATGGCAAATCAGACCTAATTCCCCCAAATGAGAACTATTTTCCCCAAATTAGGCCTTTCCCCCCCAAATCAGCCGTAATTTTACCCTAATTTGACCTCATTCTTACATTAGGTGTTATGAAATAACCATAGCAACATGGGATTATGGGTTGATAATAGAGTGATATAGAAGTGCATAATTTGCTGATTTCAATATATGAGAGTTAGATGTCATAGGGGGTGTTAGATTAGCAACTTTAGGGCAAACTGCATCATTAAAGTCCAAAATCAAGTCACTTAATGCAATTAGGGACATTCAAGAGCAATTGGGATGATTAGGACCCTCATTTAGTTCAAAGATGAGTAAAGTTTACTGATTTTACAATTAGGTGGGTGACAGGTGATGAAAGTTCCAAGGTTGATCATGAAAGTGCATTAGATGTGTTCAATATAACTAAAGATAGTATCTTTGAGAAAATTTGGGAACAAGCAATAGAATTAGGGCCAGTAAACATTCCCACCGTGTTGGTCTCGTCAAGATGATCGATTTTAATTATAATTTGCTATATTTTGCCTTAGGAGTTGGGAGATATTGTTTTTTGAAGTTTCGTCTCAAAACTATAACGTATTGAGTAGCATACCATGATCATCATGTGACGGATCTCGGCCGTTCACCCTTGATCCAGCAACGCCCGCATTCCGCGCCCCATGCGCCCACGCACCGGTCCTCAGACACGTGGCGCCTCTTGATTCGCCCGCCCCCACGACCCACCGTTTCCTATCACATGCCACAAATTCCCTATCGCGAGCCACCCACTACCGCCAGTAGTTGTTGCTCCGTGACCTCTTACTCGTACATTGCACGCTCGACACCAGCACTAACCCGCGCCTGTCCGCTTCACTCAGTGCGGGTGGGCACCGACCCCGCGGTGGATCTCGGCCGTTGGTCCCAGATCGAAGCGCCGCTGCTCCATCTTAGTTGCACGGAGCAGCTTTGACCATGGAAGCCGCAGGCACAACAACCCCATCGGAGGCTTACGTGCAGGGTGCCGCTAGCCCCCAACACCCCGAAAAGATGCCACCCAACTCCGACCAGATCCCATGGTGGCTGATGCTACGACGCTCCAAGTTAGGTGCTGGAGGCCTTGGATTAATGGCGGCGACTAGGGTTAGGGTGGAGAGAAAAGGAGGTGAAGAGGAGGTTGTGTGCACAAAAAAGGAAGGAGAACTATGAGGGAAATGGAAGAGGGGGTCGAGACGAAGTTGTTGCCCAACATTTTGTCGTCGGAGGGGCTCAAGGAGGGCATCTATCGGCCGTCCAAAAGCACTACTGTAGCAGTGCTACAGTGTAGGACCAACGAAGAAGATGAAGGGAAGCCGTTGGGTGGAGGTCTATCATGATCCAAGGGGCGATCCGACGGTTGTGAGGTGATGCTCCCACCTACTCAAACTGGGCAAGCGAATGGGCCGCGGCTAATTGGGCCCAACAAAGTTCAAATCAAATTAATTCGATGAAATTCAAGTATAATTTGAGGCACCTTTGAAAGGTCGTAACTTGGACTACGTAGATCGGATTGAGGTGATTCTTGTACCATTGGAAAGATAATTGAGTCCTCTACAACATAAAATTTATTAGGGAACATTTTGGACACAAATATGAGATTTGATTTCACTTGCAAGATGGATACATATAAATGAATGGTACATAGTTCAAATTTGTAAATTAA
This sequence comes from Alisma plantago-aquatica, assembly GCA_963693085.1. Taxonomy (NCBI): domain Eukaryota; kingdom Viridiplantae; phylum Streptophyta; class Magnoliopsida; order Alismatales; family Alismataceae; genus Alisma; species Alisma plantago-aquatica. The sequence goes on from OY856410.1 coordinate 529,689,043, forward strand.
AGTCACGTTGTAAAATTGATCATTAATGTGATCAAATTGGAGTACCATCACACAAACTATATCATTTAGATCAAATTGTGCAAGTTATGTTACTAATAGAGAGATAAAGGGTATAATCAATGAGAGAGAAAAGTGAGGTTGTCACAATATTCCTCCATAGACTTAGATGTAGCCCTCGACCATTACACGAGCCTTCAAGCGATCTATAAAATTGTCACGGTCCACCTTGAAAGAAGCACTATAAGAGTCTCCTTGCTGTGTATGTACGTTTGTGTGATAGGTTGACCACTGGCTGACTTCCTGTATGAGAGTGACCAAATGCTTGTCTGTGGAATTAGTGTATGTGGGTGTTTGAGGTGAAAAATTGTCATCCAACATAGGGAGACATAAAGACTCTTTGCCTCTTTAATAGACTGGGACTCACCGGAGAATGGTGTATCCTCAAACAAAATCATGTCGGCAAACATAAGGAAGTGACATTCTAACAGACTCTAGCACCATTACCCTTCTGATCTCTGGAATGACCCAAAAAGATAATTTCAATTGCCTTTGGACTGAATTTGACATGACCAACTCCAAGATTGTGAACAAAGTAACACATCTCAACAATTTTACGAAAATATGATACAATGTTTTCCTTGAATGAAGCATGCTTAAAAATTATATTGTTCTATAGACAGTGTAATCTAGCTGATTAGATACGTGGCAATAAGAACAACATCACCCTAGTACTCTTTAGGGACATCCATGTTCAAAAGAAAGGTTGTAGTAGCGTCAACAATATTTTTTAGCCTACCATTTTCCTAGGGGGTATGCAGATATGAAGACTAATGAATGATGCCTTTAGTGGATAAACATTAGGTGAGGATTTGGCTAAGATATTCTCGGCATTGACAGTGCAAAAGAAGTGGATTTCTAACAAAGATGAGTTACAATTTCTATAATTATCTTAAAAAATGATAAAAAATACACCCGTCCTTCATCAAGAATAATATCTAGTTCTAGAACAATCTTTTCTAAAAGTAATGAAACATTTATATCCCATTTTTATTGAAAATGTTTGTAATGTTATGTTACTGGGCCTCTACACGGGTTGACTCATAAATTTTAGCATATTACATACTTGTCCTACACCATACCATGTACTTCTATACAAGGAGCACTATATTATCAATTACAATTAGTGAAAAACAATAGGAGGGCGAAGTAGTACATGAGGGGTGGGGGGAGGTGTAGACTAGAGATGAGGGAGAGGGAATGCATATTACAGGGTGTGGGCACTGTATACAAGATTGGATGACGGGAGGAGGGGGTGGCGTGAGTGGGGTGTCGAGATGTTGCAAGCAGGGAGAAGGGGTGTGCACAGGAGGGAGAGTTGATAGTGAGGTGTGACCAGTGGGGGTCAGCCGACGCTTGTAGATAGGAGGCATGGCCGGCACTAGAGAGGATTTTTACAGGATGGGAGGAGGGGCATGACAGCGAGAAAGGTATGTTTATGGGAGATTGGGAGGGCAGACTCTGCAAGAATGAGCCCTACGAGATAGGGAGTGATGCTATAGACGGGAGTTTTACAGGGAGGGAGGAGGGGCGTGATGGGGGAGGAAGGTGTTACAGGATGTGGGTAGGGGACTGGGAGGAAAAAGAGGGAATCAGTGTAACATGATTGGGGTAAACTAAAGCCTGCTAATTAAGGGGGTATCTTGCCTTATGGTGAGGGGGTAGAGGGGAATTAAAGCTGTTAATGAGAGAGAAGGGAGACGAACGATGTTTGCGGCTGCTAGGTGCATCTTGCGTGAGAGGGCAATAGCCTTCTCTCTTCTTTTTATATATTAGGGTAAGATACATTATGGTACAAAGGAGAAAATAATAGAAAAACAATAAAACAAATAATATAATAAAGATAGAACCAGGAGGCAGATTGCCGATTTCCGCCGTTGTTCGACTGTCGATACAGATACATTATGGTACAAAGGAGAAAATAATAGAAAAACAATAAAACAAATAATATAATAAAGATAGAACCAGGAGGCAGATTGCCGATTTCCGCCGCTGTTCGACTGTCGATACCATCGACAGAATGATGTTCTGTTGCTGTGATTCTGTCGATACCATCGACCTCCTGTCGATAGTATCGACGGGGATGCAGGCTGTTTCACACTCCCCCTCAAGCTAGAGAGTACACATCGTGTATGCCCAGCTTGCCACATAATCTCTGAAAAGCTGCCGGATCCAAAGGCTTTGTTAAGATATCTGCCAGTTGATCTTCAGACTTGACGTATGGCGTCACAATAGTGCCATCTTTGATTTGATCACGAATAAAATGGCAATCAACTTCTATATGCTTTGTACGCTCATGAAAGATAGGATTCCTGGCAATGTGTATAGCAGACTGGTTGTCACACTTGAGCTCCATAGAAGACATAATAGTAATTTTTAACTCAGAAAGAACAGATTTGACCCATTGTAGTTCACAACATGCATGGGCCATAACACGGTATTCAGCCTCAATGCTGGATCTAGCTACCACATGCTGCTTTTTGCTTTTCCAAGTAATCAAATGATCACCTAGGAAAGTACAATAGCTTGATGTAGACCTTCTATCAGTATGATCACCAGCCCAATCTACATCTGAATACCCTGTGAGAGTCAAAGTAGATGGAGGCACCTTGGGTTTAGAATATGTGATCCCTTTTCCAGGAGCACTCTTCAGATTTCTCAGAATTCGGCAAACTACTGTCCAGTGTGACTGTCGTGGTGATTGCATATGCTGACTCACGACGCCTACAACAAAAGAAATATTAGGTCGTGTAACAGTCAGATATATTAGCTTGCCAACTATTCTCCTGTAATATCCTGGATCTGAGTACTCAACATCATCAACCGTCTCCTTGATGTGATAATCCATGGGAGTAGATACCGATTTAGATTCAGTCATGCCTGTCTCCTGTAGTAAGTCAAGCACATATTTCCTCTGAGATAGATTGACACCCACATGAGATCTAAGCACTTTAATGCCCAAAAAATATCTCAGTTTACCCAGATGCTTCGTTTGGAAGTGTCTCTGCAACCCTTCCTTCACACGAGATATGCCTGTAGAATCACTGCTAGTAATCACTATATCATCAACATATACAACAATAATGATAGAGCCACAAGAAGAGCTAGAGTAGAATAAAGAGTGATCAGTCATGGAGTGAGAAAAACCCATCTGGAGTACAACCTCACTAAACTTGTCAAACCAAGCTCGAGGAGACTGTTTTAGCCCATATATGGCTTTCTTCAATTTACACACCTTCTGACACTCCCCCTGAGCAACAAACCCAGGAGGTTGCTCCATATATACCTCTTCCTGTAGGTCACCATGTAGAAAGGAATTCTTAACATCAAGCTGAAATAGGGGCCAATCAAAGGTAGTAGCCAGAGAAATAATAATCCGCACAGAATTTAGACGAGCTGCTAGAGAAAAGGTCTCAAAGAAATCAACTCCATAGGTCTGTGTGTAGCCTTTTGCTACCAATCTGGCCTTCAACCTTTCAACGGATCCATCCGGATTATGTTTGATGGTGAAAACCCATCTGCAACCCACTGCTTTCTTCCATGCAGGTAAGTCAACAAGATCCCAGGTGCCATTATGCAAAAGAGCTGACATCTCAAGCTGCACTGCATGTTTCTAGCCACTGTCCTTCATAGCATCATAGTGATTCCTTGATATATCAACAGAATCAATCCCAATAGCAAATGCACGTGCCTGCTTAGATAAGTGGGACAGACAACACACATTTGTAATAGGATGTCTAATAGTACAAGAATGAGTACCTTTCCGAACAACAATAGGAAGATCAAGATCTGATGCTTCTGCAGGAATCTCGTGAGTAGAAGACGATGAGGAAGGCTCAGGGACTGGTGTCGCTACCTCCTCTGGATCTTGTCTGCCTCGCCTACTATAAACATATGGGTATTGCTGAATAACATGCCTATCAGCTGCCTGCTCGTCCTGAATAAAAGTATAATCAGGAATGATGGGTGGCGCTCCCTCACTCTGCACAGATGGTGTCACTCTCTCACTCTGAAAAACTGGTGGCACTCCCTCTCTCAACTGCTCCCCCTTACTCATAGCATCGGAGAAATATGGAGTGGTCTCATGGAAGGTAACATCCCTAGATACAAACTTGCGACGAAGACTAGGACAGTAACACTTGTATCCTTTGCTAGTACTAGAATAACCAAGGAACAAAGTTTTAATAGACCTAGGAGAAAGTTTGTCAGCCTTAGGGTCAAAATTATGGACAAAATAAGTGCACCCAAACACTCTAAGGGGAACAGAGAAGGGCTGATCCGTGGGTCGTAACACAGAAAGGAGTTTGTCCTTTAAGAACAGAGGATGGTTGTCTATTAATTAAGAAGCAAGCGGTTAAAAGAGCTTCAGACCAGAATTTCTTAGGCACATTGGATTGAAACATGATCGAACGAGCAATATCAAGAAGATGGTGATTCTTCCTCTCAGCCACCCCGTTTTGCTGAGGGGTGTGAGGACAAGACGTGCGATGGATCATGCCCACATAACTGCAAAAATCAGATATAACCTTTTGAACATACTCTACAGCATTATTAGATTGGAGAGTTTTTATATTGCAGTCAAACTGAACCTTTATTTCTTTATGAAAATGTTTCACAATAGATAGCACAAACTCTCGACTTTTGAGAAGGTAGATCCATGTCATGCGGGAAAAATCATCCACAAAGGAAATAAAATAACGGAAATCATTATAACTCTGGTCTTTAACATGACCCCATACATGACTGTGGACTAACTCAAAAGGACAAGATGCCCGCTTATAGACACGAATGGGATAAGACAACCTATGATGCTTTCCCAGCTGACATGACTGACACTCTAAAGATGACACTTGGGACAACTCAGGTTCCAACTTCCGCAGACTCTCTAACGACGGATGTCCATATCTGCAATGCCATAGTAAGGGGGAACCACTCAACAGGATGGATGGAGCTGGAGCAGATACTGGGCGAGGCAGACTGTCACCGTGGAAAAGGCAGAGATCACCTTTCCTAGGCCCCCCCACCAATCGTCCTCATACTCTTGAGGTCCTGTAATACAAAACAAGAAGGCCCAAATGTTACCGTACATTTTACAGTGTTAACCAATTTTGCAACAAAAAGAAGATTAAAAGGAAACTCAGGCACAAAGTGTACATATTTAAGATCAATCTTGGGTGTTAGAGAGACAGATCCACTAGCTAACACTTTCCTCACTGAACCATCTGCCAGTGTGACAGATTGGTGAGGGATATATGAGTCAATAGAGTGGAGCAATCTCCTCATACCAGTCATGTGCTGTGACGCGCCAGAGTCAACCACCCAAGATGAAGTCGAGCCAGAAGTTATGAGAGATGTAGCCTGATTACCCGCAGTAGATGCCAGGTTTGCTGATGATGATGATGACGATCCCATACTCATGTGTTGTGTAGCCTGAATGAACCGATCATACTCCTCTTGAATGAGAGTGATACCGGTACCAGAAGTAGTTCCCACAGTAGAAGCATGGTTGTATAGGCGGCTAGGCGGCCAGGCGTTCCAGGGGGACGCCCAGACTGCCTAGGCGCCCAGGCGGAGGCCCATGCGTTTCTAGGCGTTTTTATATATTTTTTGTTTTAACAGATATATGTAAAATTTCTGAAAAATACAATCCTTATACATAAATGTACATGATAAATATGCAATCAATGTGCTAGCATCGTATGAAGAAAGCAACATTATCATTAGATATGGATTGAATTGTGGAAGTTTTACCTAAACAAAATTCATATAGAAATCAGAAAGCTAAACATGTATAATGTTTGTAGCCAAAACAATGTATAATACTATTATGTAGAATTTAGGCTAAATCAAAATTAACAAGGTCTAAATTAGAACTGATTGGCCCTAATTTAAACTCATTTGATCCAAATTTGACCTAGTTTACCCTAATTTTTTCCTAAACCATACCTAACTTTGTATACCATGACCTAATCAATCCCAATTTCCATAAAATTTTCATATATTCACCTAAATGAGACAAAATTTGACCAAATAAGACCTAGTCATCCAATTTAGAACAAATTCCCCCAAATCATACTTGTTTCCCTTAAATTAGACCTAATGTGCCCAATTTTGACATGATTTGGCCTAAATAAAACCTAATTTTGTATATTATGATCCAATCAGACCTAATTTCCCCGAATTTTTCCTATGTTGACCTAAATAACATTTAATTTGGCAAAATTCGACCTAATCTCACCATATCAGACCATTTCCCCAAAATCAGACTTATTTTCCCCAAATGAGACCTAATCTGCTCAAATTTGACATAATTTGGCCTAAAATCAAACCTAATTTGCATAACATGACCAAATCATACCTAACCCACCCTAAATTTCCCTATGATGATCTAAACGAGGCCTTACATGACCAAATCAGACCTAATTCGCCCAAATTAGACCTAATTCCCCCAATCTAGAACTAATTCCCCCAAATCAGACATGTTTTCCCCCAAATCAGACCTAATTTACCCTAAATTGATCCCGTTTGGGATAAATCAGACCCAATTTAACCACAAAGTAACTCAATTTGATCAAATTCAGATCTAATTTATGCTAAATTAGCCTTCAATTGGCTTAATTTGGGTCTCAAAAGGCCTTACACAACAATTTAGGTAAATTAGGAGCCTGGGCGCCCAGTTTGAGGCGGGCTGACTTAAGCCTAGGCGCCCAGGCGCTGCCCAGGCGCCGCCCAGGCGGGAGCCTGTACAACACAGAGTAGAAGAAGATGAGGTATTTGTAGTAGTGGCATAATGTGCTGTCCCCACAGGTGGTGCAGTAGGTCTCCCATGTTTCTTCCAACACTTCTCCACTGTATGTCCCAGTTTGTCACAGAAAGTGCATTTAGGACGTGTCCCATGTCCTCTGCCCATACCAGGTCGTCCCCTTCTCACCGCAGCAGCAACAGATGCATGAGACTCCCCAGAAGGTATAATAGAACCAGGATTAGCAGACTCAAAGATAGATTGTTGTATTCTCAAATAGGCTTCCACAAAGCTCGGTAATTTATCAGAAGCCAGAATGACACTCCTGGCGGAACTGCACGCAGGATTAAGCTCATATAAGAATTTAGCAGTAACAAGATCATCTCTATCTTTGACCTGTTCAACAACTGTCACTGGATGATAGTAGCTCAGCTCTTGAGCAAGTGCCTGAATAGATCCAAAGTACTCCTCAAGAGATCTGTCACCCTGCCTCTCAGCAAACAGATGGTCATAGATCATGAGTTGGTGAAGAGCATTTTTCTCCTGGGAATAATGCTGCTTCACTGCGTCCCATATTTCCTTAGCTGTAGAATAGAACATGAACCTTGCTGCAATTGCAGGTTCCATGTTGTTCCACAACCAAGTCTTCACCAGACTGTCATGACGCTTCCATTCAGCATATCCTTTGTCAGTAGAGATCAGAGGACCAGAGTCAATATGTCCCGCCTTGTCACGAGACTCCAGGACAGTGTGAACAACGTTCATCCATAGAAGAAAGTTCTTCCCGTTGAGCTTGATGGAGGCGATAAGCAACACCTCGTTGTAGATCGTAGACGTCTTGGTGTCCTCCATTGTAGAACGAGACTGTGTGACGGATTGATACACGTCACAAGGATGGCTGAGGTGACAGAGAGATACACGTCACACAAGAAACAAAGAGAAATGCGTTAGTGACGCATTCACAGCCTCCAGACGATTTTCCTGATCACACATGGAGGAGGTGTGATTAGGATAATAACCGTAGAGAGACTAGTCCTCCGGTTTAGATTTTAGATGGTCGTTGGATCACCCGAAGATTCTCAAACAGCGATAACAATTTCCGACGGATCGACCGGTGGCTGTGTGAAAAACGTTGGGGAAGAGAACGTTGCCCTCAGTCTTCTAGACTGAGCCTACGGCAGCAGTGGAGAGCTACCAAGGGCCCAGTATGATGGAGGGGAGGAGCCGCTTGATGACAGCTTCACGCCCGGCGGCGGATCACGGCTGCACGCCGTGCGGCGGCTCAGCCGCAGCCGCCGTTGCCGGTGCCGCGGTGAAGAAGATATGGCGGAAGGAGAAGATCCGGCGGACGAGGATGAAGAAGAAGGAAGAAGAGAGAGGGAAGGACTGCCGGTGGGGAGAGACGGCGACCTAGAGCAGACCTTGCTTTGATACCTTGTTAACGAGAGAGAAGGGAGACAAATGATGTTTGCGGCTGCTAGGTGCAACTTGCGTGAGAGGGCAATAGCCGTCACTCTTCTTTTTATATATTAGGGTAAGATACATTGTGGTACAAAGGAGAAAATAATAGAAAAACAATAAAATAAATAATATAATAAAGATAGAACCAGGAGGCAGATTGCCGATTTCCGCCGCTGTTCGACTGTCGATGGTATCGACAGAATGATGTTCTGTTGCTGTGATTCTGTCGATACCATCGACCTCCTGTCGATAGTATCGACGGGGATGCAGGCCATCAACAAATCTTGCTACATGGTCTTCTCAATGCCCTTCCCAAGGAACAAAATACCCTACAGAAAATCGCATGGCTTCTCTACCTCCACGTCTACAAGACTAACACTAGCTACCAACACCTATTCTTTGATTTCTGTGCAGCCACATCTAAGGTCACAGCAGTAAAAGGTTTCTACTCCCATTTTAGTAGACGCGTTCTGCCATGTTTCATTAGAACTCTGTAGCAAGGCCGTTAGTAAAATCAAAGTCAGGTTAGCAATTTCAATCTGTAACCTCCACAGAAGACATGGTCCAATCATTGGTGAACTGAGATCTATATTTGGCGGTCCCTTGCTTTAGAGTCTTTGGGGGAAGAACCATACATTCCCATGAATCCATTGGGCACAAATCTTATGCTAAGGAACTTTCGACAATACTCAGGTGGTTTAGATAGCTCTGAAGCTGGATAAACACTGGCTGGATTCCTACATCAACATCTTTACTCCCTCAAATCTGATGAATGAACACAAGAGAGTGATCTCTTATAGAGATAAGGGAAGTTCTTAATCACCTGTTCTCATTGTTAGCGGATCTTAGACTTGTTGTATATTTAATGAGACACATCTGAATATTGTCTGATTTTGCGAATATGTATGACAATGTAACCTTTTGGAAAGTGATCTGCATATATCCTGCTATAAATTTGAACTTTTCGTATATATTTCAAAATAAGATGTCTCTATCTATATTTGTTAATCGTCATTGTTCTCTAAATTCTATCTAGGCTTAAACAAGGCATACATATCTAAATGATTGTAATCACATCTCACTGTGCCATATCTATATTGCTTCATTTATGCATGTGCCTTTTTCTCTTGTGCAAATTCTTTTTGAACAAATTATCTTCGAGTCACTTTCTGAAGCACTGTGAAAACAGGGTCAAACAATCAAAATGATGTATGGGGTCATTGGTAAAGCAATAAAGGAAGCAGGCCTATCTGATTGTAGCCATCCCTCAGAGTATCTGAACTTCTACTGTCTGGGGAAACGTGAAGCCAATTGGCCTAAGAAATCTGATCCTGCACCACCAGCGGAAAATGGTGCCTCGGTAAGTTGCATTTACCTGTATAATTCACTTTTACTGTTATATACACCTCCATACTTTTTCGAGTAAAAAATACTCTGCTCACGATAGTTTAAATGAGCTTATGATGCTTGTTGTACTATATAGATACAGGGAAAATTATCCATTTCTTTTTTGTCTGTCATTGTTTCTGATTTCCCCCTCTATGTATGACCCAGAAAGAACTGAATTGCAAAGAAGGGTCCATGCAGCCGGCACTAACATGGCTAGGATTGATGCTTAAGATGGTTTCATGGAACAAAACTTCGAATGAAACTGCGAAATTTGTTTTTGGCAATCGGACATAGAAACGTGCAACAGGACATCGAAACACAGAAATGCAGGGAATGGGACCTAATTTTGTAAAATTTTGATCCTAGGTGCGAAATTTCACCAATCCAGGTGAAATTTCGAAGCAAAAAGCCCAGTTTGGGCCGTAATTTCGCAAAATGGCACAGAAACACACCTTCAATTTCGAGAGATTTGTTTCTAGGACTGCTAATACTACATCTTGGGTATTTTGGCAATTTTTTTTAAATCTCTTGCTTCTAGAGGCTATTTTTCTTAATTCTAATGTATGTTTCCCCTATCCCTAGATCATCTATACATTACCTTCATCAATTTCTACACTCTTCCATAGAGATCTAGAAAAATACTCTGAAAAAAACAAAATTCTTTCTTGAATCTCTGTATAAATGTCCTATGTAACCTAGTTAAATGCTAGCACTAGACTTATACAAGTTGTAGTTCGTGAGTTTGTAACTTGTAACTATAAGTTTTTAATTCTAAGATGTAATTTGAAGTTTCAAGTCTAACTGTCTAGCAAACTTGATATTTTTATTAATTTGTGCATTCACTCATCAAGACATGGATCCCACCTTGATCTATAAACATATAAATTTAGTATATAGTCTAGTGTGTTTATGTCTTATTAGTATATACACTTTATTGCTTTTCTATACTTAGTGTATTTTGCTGATGAAAGTATACATGAGAGAGCTGCTCCCACATTTCCTTCGCAATCTGGAGGCGAAGAAGTGATTGGCTGATCTTGGGCTCGACACTGTTGACCATCCATGTCATAATACCGTAGTCCTCCTTGGACCAAAGATCGTAGGCCTGCTTAGTCTTTTCATCAGTATCAGAGCGGGCCGATCTACCTTAAACCAGATCCCTCTCTCACCCCAACCCTAGCCACCATCTTCTCCACCAACCCTAGCCGCCGCCACACCCCCCTCTTTTTTTTTTTCGCCGCCGCTACAGCACCACAGCTGCTACAGTACTGCTGCTACAGTAATGCCGCCGCTACAGTACTGCCACCACTACAGTACCGCTGCTACAGTACCGCCGTCCACCCCTCCAATCTCTCCACCAACCTCCTATCTCCTAGCTAAACCCGCTTTTGTGGCCTAATCTATCACATGCCCCTCCGTCTAGCTCCATTTCTATTTCCGAAATCTCCGGACAACCCTGACATTTTCCAGTTCTGGCACGTTGACGGCGTAAACGAAGTTTCTCTCTCTTTCTACCTGTGCCTCATGGTGGAGTGATTGATCCTCCATGTTGGCGTAGATTTTTTTATCTCTATCTACTGCCCTACGTGGGTTTTCTAAGATCCATGCGTGGATCTTTTATCTGCTACTACTAGTCCATGCGTTGGACTTCTGCTGCTTTCTGCTGCTGTTGACTTCTGCTGCTCTCTGCGCCCGTACTTCTGCCCCTTCCAATGGCGACACCTGACCTTCCACACAACTTGTGTGTCACTACTGTGAAGTTGGATAACTCCAACTATCACCTCTGGGCGGCTTCCTTCGAGCTATATGTTAAAGCACAAGGGCGCTATTCTCATCTGACTACCAAAGGACCGGCGGTCCCCGCTATTGATGCTGATGAAAAGACTAAGCAGGCCTACGATCTTTGGTCCAAGGAGGACTACGACGTTATGATATAGATGGTCAACAACGTCGAGCCCAAGATCAGCCAGTCACTTCTTCGCCTCCAGATTGCGAAGGAAATGTGGGAGCAGCTCTCTCATGTATACTCTCATCAGCAAAATCCTAAGATGGTTTTTGAGATCTTCAAGCAACTTGCCAAACAGGAATTTTCTGCCACTGATTCTATTGAGGACTACTACACCACCTGCTGTGCTCTCTGGGTGAATTTCAGGTGTATCATCCGCTTTCTGCCGACATCACTGAAGTTCAGCGTCAACGGAACGAACTTATGCTTGTTCAGTTCCTCGCTGGTTTGCCATCTTCCTTCGCTGGAGTTGTGGATCAGATCCTATCCAGTGATCCTCTGCCTACCCTTCAGGATGTTCTCAAAAGGGTTCATCGTCTGCCATCAGTTTCACATCACCTTTCTGTTACTTATGATGGAGCAGCCCTCACTGTTCGCACTGGAGATTCCTTCCGTGGCCGTGGTCGTGGTCGGGGCCGTGGACGCAGACGTTCTACTGCACCTGGACGTGGCTCATACTCTGGCACTGACTCTACTGAGCCTCGTTACTGCACTTTCTGCAAGCAGACAAACCATAATGAAGATCGCTGCTGGATCAAGCATGGCAAGCCAGCCTGGGCGAATCAGGTCACGACGGATCAGACTGAGACTGCTACTACCTCTGCTCCGCCCTTTGCTGACTGGATACAGTCTGAATTAGAAAAGCAGTAAAGTGTATATACTAATATGTCTAAACTATGTGTTTGCAAAATTTCATCACTTAATTCCTTCATTTTGTCATTGAAATTCCGTCAAAAGCGTCCAACTTCCTTCACTTACAAATGTGGGAGCCCCCCCCCCCCAAAAAAAAATCAAATATTAAATATTATTGCATATCTGAGTAGATCTTGCCGTTTAGCTCGTCCTAGTAAATTTCCATGATTTAGTTCACTTATTTGGCTGTAAATATCGAAATCTTGGCTGAAATTTCGATAAATTTCTACTTTTGGGCCATCGGATATCGAAATCGGACATTTAATTTTATGGATGGTTATGATGGTGGTGATGATGATCTATCTAATCCAGTTTCCTCTCATTTACTCTCTTGCGCTGATAATCTACTTATTGCAATCCAAAAAAAAATCTAGCAATAGTGAAACATAAATTTGTTATATCTAGTGTCTTTCAAAGAGACAACCACTCCTCCAATTATGGCTTTGACAATTTTGACTTCTTCGTTCAAAATCCACATCCTCAACATGCACAGTGGAAGCTTCAAAAACTTGATCATGTTTTTTAAAGATGGACTAGCTTCGTTAAAACCAATACCACTCTCAAAGAAATATACCTACCGATAGAAAAGCATACTTGGCTTCTATGTTCCTTCCTCAGATTCTTCACACTAGGTTGCCCATCATCTTCTCCAACTGCTTTCTCTACAAAGGCATCCATGGCCCCTCCCATATGTTTGTGCACTGACATTATCAGCTCGACTGCACCTGCATTAGTAGGTGGAAAATTGCTTGGATGAATTGATAAAGGTCCGATGGTCTATGCTCCGACACGGGAAATCTTCTCCATTTCTTTCCCATTTTCTTCTTACTCTGATTTGTACAAATACATCTTCATCTCTTGTTCCGCCTTTAGATGAGTATATATTACAAGCACCCATGTTCAGATGTGCTTTGGCTAAATGATCTCTTAAACCTTAGATTCTGCCAATATTTTTCCCATGAAAAACCTTACCTTCATTTACTACAACCTCCTTGCAATATTTTCCATCCCATCACTTCTAACTTTGTGGATAGAATACCTTGCCATCTAGTAGCAAAGATGTTTAGAAGTCTGTATAAGTGCAGGGCATAGTGACAGTAAATATCTGGGCAAAGGGTGAAAACGTTTCTTAAATGAGATTAATTTCTATGCCGAAACAAAATAACTTCCATAAGAAACCTGGATTAAATCCCAATTACTTGAAATAACATCATGGATGTGTTTAACTGACTTTTATAGGGAGCAATAGACATGCCCCTGTTTTCTTGACCTGATGGCGGCCACTCTTCTCCTTGGCGAGATAGGACAAGCCAAGAGAGGCAAACACACCTCTGAACCAATAGCTGACGGCAGAGGAGTGAGTGTCATGCTTGGAAGCCTTCTTGGACTGCTCCAAATAAGCTGGTTGCCTGCAGGATTTCAGAAAACCCTATCTCTTGCTCCTGAGTCACTATCAGCAAGGGCTATGGCAAGGGAGTCACTCACTCTGGTAGTGTTGGTGGATGACAAAGTGTTCGTTGGAAATTGCTCCTTTCTGGAAATTTCTACACTGGCAATCTGGAAAGGGAGACTGACAGCTGGAGTTATTTGGTCACTTGTAATAGGAGGCTAGGTAGTAGAGATTTGATAGAAATAGGCTAGAAATTACATGTAGTGATGGACCGATGGTGTTGGATTTGAATTGACAAAATTTGGGCCCAATTAAACAAGGTTATAGGTGTTTGGATTTGAGATACAAAGTTCTTAAAGGCCTCCATACCTCACTCATTGTACTGTTTCGCTAGAATTGATGCCCTGAAGCTAATTCAGGTCTAGCTTGGGTGTCTCACGGTGCAATTTTCAAACCTATGCTGGCTCCCAGTGAAAATATTGAGTTGGGCCTGCATATTTTGTTTAATATGATCAGATACAATGTTAACATATTGTTTGTTTGTAAAATTTCTTTTATGTGTATTTAGAATGATGCTAATTCAGTGATAAGGAAGCCTAATACTCACATTAGGAAGATTTGTTAAAATCCCCAAAGACATAGGAAAGGATAATTGGGTTCGATAAGGCAGGAAGAAACCATATATTTCAGAGGACCTTGATTTTCAGAGGGGAACTGCAAGAATAGTAAAAAGATGCTACGATGTCAGACATCTGTCTAATAGTACTTACTAATTCTGATTTTGAAACCAATTGCAAGGGCTTTTGTTGTCTGGTGACAGCCACAGACATGGTTTTAAGGTTTTCATTCAGTCGAGAAATTTGGCGGTTCAAAAATATTCTCCACTAAACACTCAAAAAAGCATGCAACAAAAAAGTTTCAAGGTAGTAGAGTTACATGCATGAAATTGACTTGAAACATACGGAGTTAATGAAATAGCATGTGAAGTTGGGAAATATGATGTAGTAGCTATAACAGTCTCATGAGATTTTATCTGCGACAACACCTTTAATCAGATAAATAGATTGAATTTGATGGCGGTTTGCTGACTTTGTCATATTCTTTTGTCTAATTTCTCGATCTTAATCAATCATGACTGGCTTCATGATCCTGTATGCTGCATGTAGAGGGTATCGACCTTCTTAACGTCTACCTCTGTAATAGATGGATTTCGGCTGTCAATATTACTTAGTGCATCTTTTTCAATATGTTCTAGTTACAAGTGTAGAATAATAACATGCACCTATTTGCCAACGGGTTTTTAGACACACTATTATCCTTTTTCAATTGTCAAAGTAATGCTGAGCTAATCGTGCAGGATGCTGCTACAAAATCTGGGAGGTTTATGATATATGTTCATGCGAAAGGAATGATAGTGGATGATGAATATGCTATTATTGGATCTGCAAATATCAATCAGAGGTCTTTGGAAGGTTCAAGAGACACTGAAATTGCGATGGGCGCTTATCAACCTAATTATAAATGGGGTGAAACAAATACACATCCACATGGACAGGTGAGTGTTCGGAAGTTTTAGCTATACAAGAAAAAGTGCAATTAAATTGTTATTTGGTAGTGAACTAAAAGAGGGTAGAGGAATACCTGGCATGTTCTACCGTGGTACATAGGTAGAAAAATGGAAGCAAACATTTTTATTCTTTTTACATGGAAAAAATGAGTTTATTCTTTGCTTAGCAGATTTACTGGACACTTTGTGCAAACACGTTGTCAGGGAGCAAATGGACAGTTCCTAGACGTTTTACATTAGAGAGTATAGGAGAAGGTACGCAGTTATAGGCTTGGACACAACCCTGATGGGCCTACACACTTAAGCCCATTTATTAATTAGATAATAAATCCATTTATAAATAACTCTCAACACTTCCTCACATGATGGAGCATTGGCGAAAACCCAAGCCCAACTTGTAGACATATAGACTCAAACATAAGTAAAGGAAAAAATAACGACAAAGATAGCAGACAAGCACATCCCATACAAGAAAACACTCCCCTTGAATGTTGTTGCACAAAACTCAATTTACTCCTCAAGCATATATTATTAGGACCAGCAATTAGCAAGTGTTTAATCAATCTTTAAGCAGATTGTGAGGGAGCAAGTAGCATATAAACATAAAATCAAGAGCAAGTAACAAATGAGCATATCACAAAACAGTAGGCAGGCAAGCCTCAGTTGAATGCGAGCGATGTCTAGAGTAGCAGTATATTGCAACAAGTCAAAGCAGGTGGCAACATCACATTCGCAAGTGTCATTGAGTAACCTAGAGAGTGTTGAATATGAATTGTTGTTTATTGAATGAATAAAACAGTGTACATAGTAGTCTCTTATATAGCAAACAGAAAAAGAGACTAGTTAAGATGCAACCCATATGGGACTAAACAACATAAGAAATAGAATAAGTGGAGCACATGCTAAGCACATGACGCTTAAGAAAACACATATCTCTATACTCCCCCTCAAGCTGGAGCGTAGATGTCGAAGAGGCCCAGCTTGTCAATCAGCGTCTGAAAGCGATTTTTGGGTAGCACCTTGGTGAAGATATCTGCAAGTTGTTTCTCCGTGCTGATATATGGAGTGTGGATCTGTCCAGACATAACCTTTTCTCGTACAAAGTGGCAGTCGACTTCAATATGTTTGGTTCTTTCATGAAAAGTAGGGTTGCTCGCAATAAAAATAGATGTCTTATTGTCATAGAACATAGGGATGGGGCTAGACGGAGAGATGTCAAATTCCTTCAGAAGACTGCGGACCCATAGAAGCTCACATGTAGTATGAGCCATCGCCCTATATTCTGCTTCAGCACTAGATCGTGCAACAACCGTTTGCTTTTTACTGCGCCATGTAACCAGATTGCCCCCCACAAAAGTATAATATCCAGATGTGGATTTTCTATCAGATCTACTTCCTGCATAATCAGAGTCAGAAAAACCAGATAGATCACAATGGCCATGTTTCTTGTATAATAGACCTTTCCCAGGAGCACTTTTGAGATATCGAAGAATGTGACAGATAGCATCCCAGTGACATTGTCGTGGTTTATCAAGATACCGACTAACAAACCCAACAGCAGCAGCTAAATCAGCTCGAGTGACAGTCAGGTAGATAAGTTTGCCTACTAGTCTCCTGAACTGGTGTCAGTCAGCATATGGGGGAGAAGATTCACTGTCCCAATCCATATTGGGATCCAGAGGTGTGTTGGCTGGCTTGCAGCCTAACATGCCTGTCTCTTGCAACAAATCCAGAACATATTTCCGCTGTGATAGACACAATCCTGCAGAAGATCTAGCAACCTCAATACCCAGAAAGTATCGTAATTTACCAAGGTCCTTAGTGATAAAATGTTGTGCTAGATAGTTTTTGGTTGCTTGAATCCCTGCATTATCGCTGCCAGATAAGATAATGTCATCAACGTACACAATGAGAATAACAAGCCCTGCTGTAGTTTTTCGTATGAAAACAGAGTGATCAGCCTGCGACCGTCGAAAGCCGAAAGAAAGTAAGATTTTACTGAGTTTGTCAAACCATGCTTGTGGGCTTTGTTTTAAGCCATATATCGCCTTGCGAAGTTTACAAATTTTTGAAGCAGACTCCCCCTGAGCAACAAATCCGGGGGGTTGCTCCATGCAGACATCCTCCTGTAGATCGCCATATAAAAAGGCATTTTTCACATCAAGTTGGAAAAGAGGCCAGTCTTTATTGACTGCAACAGATATCAGAATACGAACAGAATTGAGACGAGCTACTGGAGAAAAGGTTTCAAAATAATCAACTCCGTAGGTCTGGGTATATCCTTTTTCCACGAGACGAGCTTTCAGACGTTTAATGGTACCATCTGGCTGATATTTAATGGTGAATATCCAGCGACAACCCATAGAATGGCATGAAGATGGTCGGTCAACCAGATCCCAGGTATGTTGGTCAGAGGGTGATACAATTCATATTCATTCCCAAGCGGGTCTTCGAAATCTAACAACCCCCCCCTACCATGTAATCTTGATATCAGCAGTCAGAGGGTGATACAATTCATATTCATTCCACAAAGCAGAACATTGATTATAGAAATCGTTAATAGACGTGTCAGTGGAGAACTCCTTCTTGGCAAGCTGTTTGAAGATTTCGAAGACCCGCTTGGGATTCTCCTGATGTGAGTACACATGTGCCAAATGATCCCACATCGCCTTGGCATCATGATGGCAGAGAAGAGATTGACTGATCCGGGGCTCAGAGCTGTTGAGGATCCAAGACATGACGCCCAAATCATCCTTGGACCACTGGATGTAGCTTTGTGTAGTCTTGTCATCAGAATCCGCCATAGGAGCATCAGGAGGATTGGCCGTAAGATGGTGATATCGACCCTGTGCTTTGACATAGAGAACAAATGACGCTGACCATAGATTGTAGTTGGACCCGCCGTCGAGTTTCACCGTAGTGACACACAGAGATCTGGGGGACTCAGAGTAGGCCATAGCAGCAGTAGACGTCGACGCCGTAGAAGCAGTAGAGACCCGTAATGGGCAGAGCAGAAGAACCCGAAACAGGCAGAGGTAGCAGGGATCTGACGCAGCAGATCAGAAGAACCCGAAAACGGGAAGAATATGCATAGAAACCTACGCCTGCATGAGAAGAAACTCAATGTTCCCCCATGAGGCGCAGGCAGAAATACCCACGGACAAAGAGGACTCTCAACTTAGATGGCCAGCGGACACCCGAGCAAGAACTGACGGAAGCCCGGTCGTAGACGTAAAAAATTAGAAAGTGTTCAGGCCTTACGTAGGAGTGTAGAAATTGTTTTTGGTGGAGAATATGGTGGAAGAAGATATGGATGGGTAGATAGGATAGAGGAAGAGAGGAGGAGAGGGCACGGGGTGGTGGTGGAGGCTGGTGGTGGTGGCAGTTTGGTGGTGGCTGCTGCTGTGAAGCAGCGGCGGCAGGGGTGGAGAGGGGCGGCGGGCGGCTGCTGTGGTGGTGGTGGTGGTGGGGGGCGGCGGCTAGGGGGGGGCTGTTAGGTCATGGGTGGGAAATTAGGGTGGGAGAAAATGGAGGCCTGCTCTTGATACCATGTAGAGTGGAGAATTGTTGTTTATTGAATGAATCAAACTGTGCACATAGTAGTCTCTTATATAGCAAACAGAAAAAGAGACTAGTTAAGATGCAACCCATATGGGACTAAACAACATAAGAAATAGAATAAGTGGAGCACATGCTAAGCACATGACGCTCAAGAAAACACATATCTCTATAGGTCACAAGTAGTAAATTTCGTCGAGTGTTGGTTCACAAGGTATGTCGTCAATGTGCATAGCACACGAACAAGCTAGAGAGTGTGGCTACTCAGGAAAAGTAGTCGACGTGGATAAAACATATACAAGTGGCGGTCAACGTTCATAAAGCACACATAAAGGTATGGACTAATAGCAACGAGTCAATGTGCACAAAACACAAACAGGTGGCAAAAGGTCAACAAAGGTGCAGACAAGTAGTAAAGACAACACAACTAGATGACAACGCTCTAAAGAATGTAGTGTGAAGAATAAGATTGTATAGAACGCAATGGGATGAATATAAGACTGGACGCCCTCTCCTTTATATAGGAGAGGGGAGACGCCCTAAGACTTAGGACACAAGTAATCTAAAGGGGCTGAAATACAAAAGCCCAATAACTAATTAACCTATTAACTAAATAGGCTAATATATACTCTTTAACGTCCCCCTCAAGCTGGATCATGGGTGAAACACATGTCCAAACTTGGAGTTTAGGGATTCGATAAAAGAAATGATAAATGAAAGATAAAAGATAAATATCACTCCCCATACAAAATTTGATACTCCCCCTTAATTAATACTCCCCCTGAACCATGTGGTGACCATGCCTCTCTTCTTTGAAATTGTATTCTGCAGGCTGGAGATCCTCGAGCTTTGATGAAGGTCTTTTGGAGTGCATCTGGAATGAAGAGCATCTGAAGAATGAAACCTGTGACTACAACAGTAATTTGCCACTTGGAGTAGACGATCCTCAACACCATCACTACGTCATCTTCATTGGATTACGTACTTAACGCGGTACGAACGCGGATGCCCAATATCGATGTAGCAGTAGCGAAATCTTCGAATTGTCTGAGAAGACGTGCATAATGTGGCACGAACACGAACGGACGATGTGCTGGTGATATGATGCAAGTACCATGACTCTGTCGCATGAACCTTGGGGGCTTGACAGGAAAGGAGATATCATCCATCAAGGAAAGTCCCAAGTAGATCAGAAACAGTTGATGTCGAAATAGCAGATGCAGCTCGGAGAAGACGTGATGAAGTTGCTCAGTGAAGATATCTCTCGATGAACTATCAACCTTGCAGATGCTTGCTGAGCTTCTGAAATCTGAAGAAGCACCCATCTGTCTCATGTAAATGCAGCTGAAGAAGTACACCATCAACACCTGACGTACATAACGCGGTACGAATGCAGATAGCAAAGTGTTGACGCTGAATGAATATCCTTCAATGCTGTCTGGAAGTAGATAACGGATGTGCTGAACAATGTGAAGCTCCATGAAGATAATAGCCTGGAACATATATTGCCTGAATACATATATCATCTCTTCTCATACTCTCTCTCTCATACATATTCTCTCACTCTCTCTCTCTCTCCTCATCTCTTCCTCTGCTGTCTATCCCCCCGGCACACCAAATACGACGAGAGTGAGTGTTTGGTGTGGAGAAATGGATATATGACCCCCGACACTGTGGAAAGGGATACACACATGATATGGGTGGGTGGGAAAGGAATTGGTGGATTTGAGAGGATTTTGTGATATGGAGATGTGTAATATGTGGAGAATGAAACCGATAACCGGAGATAATATGCTAAATGGGTCAATGTAAGATCCGAATAGGCATAATGAATATTGGGGGAATTAATAACTGGGAGTAGACATAGATGGGAGGTGATAGTGGAGTGATGAAGATAGCCAGGAAGGTGATGAAGAGCAACAACTTGCGGGATGTAGCAAAAAAATGGCTGGATTATGTCACTCAGTTGATGTAGCATTTGGTCGTAACGGAGGAGATGACAAAGGGTCTCCTGCACGACTCTGGAGATATTGCATGCCAAGAGGATGCATGCGGAGCCAAGTGCGGAGCCTCTCCTTATGAGACGACGAAGGCTGGAGCTGAGGACATCAGAGCGATGCAGCGTAGATGGCTGCTGAATAATGTGAGTGCGATGGCGTCGACGGATGTGGATGGCGGCTGCTTCTGGGCGGCACGGTGACGACGATGGTTGCTCCTACTTTTGTGGTCGGCCGCAACACTCTTACTGGTTGCCGTCGGCTTGCTGGATGGATTCAGCGGCGGATGGAGATCTTTGCTGGGCGCTGCTTGCTGTTGGACGCAGTAGTTGCTTCTATTGTTGGCCGACCGATGTCCTGGCAGGCTGCGGCTGCGGCTACGGTTAGTAACTGGTAATGGCTTGACGATGGCTGTTGATTGCACCGGGACGGAGATAGCCGACGTACGGAAAGAAAAATTAAATCTTTAAGAAAGAGAAGGAGAAGCCATGGAGACCGGGAGATGCCTGGCGGGTAGCCGGCCTAAGTCATGGCAACAACGGCGGCTAGGTTTCCCTCAGGAGCGAACACGCTCTGTTCACGCCGCGTACGGTTCACGCCGGAGTTACTGTTCACGCTGCCGTTACTGTTCACTGCTCTGATACCATGTGAAGAATAAGATTGTATTGAACGCAATGGGATGAATACAAGACTGGACGCCCTCTCCTTTATATAGGAGAGGGGAGACGCCTTAAGACTTAGGACGCAAGTAATCTAAACGGGCTGAAATATAAATGCCCAATAACTAATTAACCTATTAACGAAATAGGCTAATATATACTCTTTAACATGTAGGATGATAAACACAACTAATAACATAACTCTAGAGATCCACTTGATAACCAAGTAGAGGTTGCATGATAAAACAAATTGTTAGAAAATATAGTTTTCCTATTTTATGTATCTCTTTACTATTTCCTATTCCTGTTGGATCTACTATGTAAATGGTCTTTGTCTATATAATAAAGGAGAGCACACCCAAACTAGGTATTCCTTTGACCCAAATCTTCTCTCATGGTATCAGAGCATATCCAGCTGCTGCAACCCTAGACGTCGCCTCTTCCCCCTCCGTTCGTCTCCTTCTTCCTTCCTTCTCCGGTTGCATCCGTCGTCGCCGGCAAAGCAGAACAACCGGCGGAGGCTCTCCTCATCAGGCGACCAATCCTCCGATCCGTCAAGACACGGTGGCTGCTTGAAGGAGAGGAGGAGAACCCCTCGTTCTATCCCAGAGAAGGAAGGGGGAGCACCTTTCTTCTCACCCTCTTTCCTCTTCACGTAGTCCCCGTACGTGGATGAGTGTCTACGTCTCTCGGGGCTGCTGATGCGTCAGTTTTGCATCATCAAGTGATTTGTGATGACGCTAATTTCCGTCACATCTCCCCAACGCGTCTTCCCGGGGCCATCCTCTCTCCAGCGCGTCTTCCCGGAGTTGTTCCTCACTGTTTGACGGAGCCAATTCCCGTTAACGTTTACGTCTGCCGCCGCCAAACATGGTGTGTATCCCAGGCAACATGGCCTGTTGCCGTCACAGACCTGTATTTCTCTCATGTGTGATAACGAGGCAGCCATTCATATTGTGAGCAATCCGGTGTTTCATGAGAAGACCAAGCACATAGAAGTGGACTGCCATTTTGTTCGTGATTTAGTGCTCTCCAAGAAGATTTAGACTCTTCATGTTAGGACTGATCAACAAGTGGAAGATATCTTTACCAAGCCACTTCCATCTTCAGCTTTCAAGCATATGACTTCCAAGCTGGGCAGGCATGATGTGTATGCTCCAGCTTGAGGGGGAGTGTTAGAAAATATAGTTTTCCTATTTTATGTATCTCTTTACTATATTCTATTCCTGTTGGGTCTACTATGTAAATCATGGAATAAAATTTCGATCGAAATTGCGAAATTTCGTTCGAAATTTCGTTTTTTTTTCAATCAGACATCGAAACCTATGATCGGACACGAAATGTAGGGAATGAGACGTAATTTCGCAAAAATTTCGACCCTAGGTGCGAAAGTTTGCAAAGTAGGGTGAAATTTCGCAGCAAAAAGCCAGTTTGGGCCGTAATTTCGCGAAATGGTA
The DNA here is from genome assembly GCA_963693085.1 of Alisma plantago-aquatica. Classification (NCBI taxonomy): domain Eukaryota; kingdom Viridiplantae; phylum Streptophyta; class Magnoliopsida; order Alismatales; family Alismataceae; genus Alisma; species Alisma plantago-aquatica. The sequence continues at coordinate 529,712,018 of OY856410.1, forward strand.
CAAAAACACAACTTAAATTTTGAGAAATTTGTTCCTAAGGATGCTAATACTACATCTTGGGTATTTTGGCAATTTTTTTGAATCTCTTGCATCTAAAGCCTATTTTCCTTAATTCTAAGCTATGTTTCCGCTATCTCTAGACCATCTATACATTACCTTCATCAACTTCTACACTTCTATAGAGATATGGAGAAATACTTTGAAAATAACAAAGTTCTTTCTTGGATCTATGTATAAATGTCCCATGTAACCTAGTTAAATGCGAACACTAGACTTATACAACTTGTAGTTCGTAACTTTGTAACTTGTAATTGTAAGTTATACATTCTAAGCTGTAACTTGAAGTTTTTAACAGTCTAACTGTCTAGCAGACTTGCCATTTCTGATCTTTGTCCACTCACTTATCAAGACATGGATCCCACCCTAACCTCTAAACGTATAAATTTAATATATAATCTAGTAAATCTTTGTCTAAACATTGTGTATGCAAAATTTCATAATCTAATTCCTTCATTTTGTCATTGAAATTGCCATCGAAATTCTGTCAAAATTGTTCAACTTCCTTCACTTACAAATGTGGGAGACCCCCACCCCACATATCCAATATGAAATATTATTGCATATTTGAGTAGATCTTGGCGTTCAGCTCGTCTTGGTAAATTTTCATAATTTAATTCGCTTATTTGGTCGTCGAAATCGTTAGGGTCGTAAATATCGAAATTTCGTGCGAAATTTCGAAAATTTTCTGTTTCTGGGCCATCAGACATGACATCGAAATCGGACATTTAATTCTATGATGTAAATGGTCTTTGCCTATATAATACAGGAGAGCACACCCTAACTGGGTATTGCTTTGACCCAAATCCTCTCACAAATAAATACTTCTCTCATTTTATTATCCATTGTTGTAGTTTATTTTCTCCTTAGATTATCTTGTCCTCTCTTATTCTTTTTCTCTCTTCTTCTCTCCTCACTTCTCCTCTCCTCTTGATCTCCCCTTACACTAACCACGAACATAAGAAAATGAGTGGTTGGGGTGGAGAATCAATGCAAAAAACCAAAGAGGATATGAGAGGGAAGTCGAACAAGACAAACAACTAAGTGAAAAGACATGATAAGAAATGTGGTGGAGACTAGAGAGGATTACAAAACAATAAAAGTGGGTGCAGGAAGAAAAAGATGCGATCTTTGGACCAATGTAGGTAAACATAGTCAATATGTAGGCTATTCTGCAGAGAATAGAAACCGATAATCGGAATCAATGCACATCATGACCAGATTACATGGATCCATATATAAAAATAAATAGATCTTTGCTGGACTCAGAAAAGAAGATTGGTCTGACCCTTAGGATTAGGTAAAGAAATAGATTGGATTAGCTTTTTACATGAAACATACATGTGGTAGTGATATTCAGGGGTAGGAAAAAGACGATAGAGGTATTTTGTGGCAGCAGGAAAAGGACTAGGAAAAAGAGAGAAACAAATAAGAACATAGAAAAGATAAAATAAAAGATAAGAGCCTCTCCCCAAAAGATATTTGTATTCCAACACCAGCACCAACACCAAAGACAAGACCGCCATGGTTAGGAAGAAATATAGTCATGAAGAAATACAATGTTTTAAAAAGCGTAAAGCAGTAATCGTGCGGATGTCATACTTGTCAAGGCGGCAAGGCAGCATGGAAATTAGGCAGAAAACCTTGTGACTGGTCGCGAGTAAGCGTCGCTTAGGCGGCTCTAAAGAAGCTAAAGTATTAGTATATTTAACCTGTAGGTATACATATATTTAATGATTTTCATTAAAAAGTGTAAAGCAGTAATTGTGCGGACGTCATACTTGTCAAGGCGGCATGGAAATTAGGCAGAAAACCTTGTGACTAGTCGCGAGTAAGCATCGCTTAGGCAGCTCTAAAGAAGCTAAAATATTAGTACATTTAACCTATAGGTATACATATATTTAACGTTTCATAAATCGTTCTCCCTTCGTGTACACTTATTTCACGATTATATGTGTAAGTACATTAGCTTATAGTTAACTCAATGACATACGTATGTATGTTGGTAAGAGAGCATAAAAATTACATTTTCTAAAAAAGTTTACTTAGCATTGCCAAAACAAGAAGATAATCCCGAATAATGTAAGGGATTGAGTATATTAATAAAGATTAATCTAGTGCTAAGTAATGGCTATCTTTAGTAATATAGCCACTAAAAAAATTGAATTTTATGGCAAGAAAGAAAAATATAAAAATCTAGGAAATGTTTGTTTTCTTTTGCTGAACCATGTGTGGGTCTCTCTTTCTATTATAACAGTCAAAAAGTCTGTATAAACAGCACAAAGCTTGTCAGTTGTACAAAAGAAAAGAAAATTAACTGTACACGTTATTTACATCACGAGTACAAAGATCCCATAGCAGAAGTACGAAACCTATTATGAAAAACCAGTTTATCCCGCTCAAGCCAAATGTGGTAAACCACAAAACAAGCACTGGTTTTGGCCTTCCATGGAGCTTCAGCATATCCATCAAATTACTAGGAGCCTGTGTTGTGAACAATATATAAATCAAAATATGTAGAATGATTAATCTAAAACAAGAAAGTAATTTGCTGAATTAAAACTGCCGAATAAAAATGCAGAATTGAAAGGAACATAATTAAAGTGCAGGAATTGAAAAAAAGTTATCAACAGAATGTAAAGTGAAGAGAACAAAGAGCAAAATAATCATCCGATTAGGATTTAATTTAGATTTTATGGATTTGTTGAAAGTCCTGGTTTTGCCACCATGATCTCCATAATTAACTTAGCTTCTTTTATGTTCCTATTTCATATTTAAAGATTAGGACCATGGCAGTGTTCTGAAAAGCGGTAATCGGTGTACGGGCAGACATGGTACCGAATAGAGTATACACAGTATGCGGGAGTATAAGCTGGAGAATAATCGGTTTAGATTTAAAAAAAAAAAATTAGTTATAAATATATATAAAATATATGTTGACTATATCCAAGTTATGTATTAGTCATATATTAGAATTGTACAACTAAAATTTGAGTAAAATCTTCTTGTAATATGAGATTAATCATGTTCTAAAAGGGGGAAGCTAAACTTCATTTGGATTGTAACTAAGCATAGATACAAACAAAATGAACTATATCTAAGTCATCAATATAAAGAATATGCATCTAAATCAATATTCAAAATGAAGCAGCAAAAAAGAACAATTAGTCAGAGATTAATATTGCAGTAAATAAGTAATTAGAAACATTGATGATATTAGAGATGAAAACATCAATAATAAGAATCAATTCAATAAACAATAGCTATAAACTTATTGAGAAAACATGGGGAAAAGACCAAATATGTGAAGAGGGGCAAGAGAATGTAATTGTAATGACCAATAGTAGGTTTAGAAAAAGTTACTGTAAAAAAATATATTATTTCTGTTGGGTTTAGAAAATCCCCGATTAATCGGCTGATTATTCCCCCGAGCGGCCGATTTTTCGGCCCTGGACCGATTATAGGTCCGATTATGCATATGCGGGGCGGTGGACCTGCAAAACCGAATATTCGGCCGATTAGACCGATTTTCTGAACACTGGACCATGGAGATCTATCCTCTTCGGAATCAGTTCCCATGGATTAAAATTTCTACGCCCGCGGTCATCAATGACCAGTAGGTTCTTGTTCAATCGTCCAATATATTACAAGAATAGGTCTCTTCAAGGAACACATGAGTTCTATTCGGGATTCTGGCCCACAAGTCCAAGGTTATTTCGTCATGGGTCATAACTGTCATGGAACACGACTGATCAAATCACTTTCCATGTTGTTAAATGGATAAAAACACATCTTTTATATCTTAATGGAGTTTTACAAGATGCTAAGATAAGATGTGGAAATCATGGGGCTACTCCCCATGTCTCGACAAAGAAGGAACTACTCAGATATAATGCGGACAAAGGCTAGAGTATGAAAAGTCGGATCCTCTTTTCTATGGAGTTCCCCCTCCTTTTATAGGGGGAGGAAGGGGAATAACCCTTGAGATAAGGCTTGGTGACGGTTGCTCGGGTGCTGAGTCGATTGACTCAAAGACTTGAGTCGCTCAACTGGTGTTATTTTGATGCTTCATCCCGAAGTTTCCTGGTCAAACTTTGACCGCTTAAATGACTTTCTTATTCCGAGACTCGGACTGGGTCTTGGATGTGGGTTGAGCGATTGGTGGATGCGGGGTGCTCGAATGGCTTCAAATGTGTGCCTTGGTCCAGTCAGTGCACCTGAAGTATTGAGTTTTCCCAGAGTGTTTAATATCGATGAGTCGAGTGACTGGAGAATGGGGGTCACTCAACTAGAGTTCTGAGAAACGGAATTTACTACAGTTGTATTGCCCGATCGGAGATTGGAGTTTGGGATTGAAAGTGTCTGAGTCTGGGCCTTTTTGGGCTTTGAATGGGCTGAAGACATCCTTTTATTCTTCAAGTGTCCTTAAGAGAATGAAATGATCATGCGCTTGGGTTGAAGGAATGACAAAGTGCATGAAAATCTACAAAATAAGACAAAAATAATGAGAATTTCAGCAAGGGAGAAAAATCAAGGAAATTGCAGCTATATCCCAAAAATGAAGGAAAATAGATAGAATAGACAAAATAGATATCCTAAATAGTGTGATAAAAGGTGATGAATATGCATTCATTAAAACACCCCGAACTTGGTTGTTGCTAGTCTCGAACATAATAAACACTCACCAATATATACTAACACCTTGTTCACCCCACTCGCATAGTACTACATTGTTCTCACCACCTTTTGAAGGTCAAGCACCCTGATTTCCTGCAACCACGAAAACACAATTTTCTAACATTCCTTACTCGAATTTTCTTCGCAACTTGCTTCTATTTTTGGAAACTTGCAAGGAATTAGAAGCTATATCCCTTCAGTTATTAGTACTCCCGCATATTCTTATGAAAAGTTGCACAAGACTAGGGTTCAAGGATTTGATGGGGTTATGTAGATTCCTCTAGACATAAAAGTGGAGTGAATGAGCTATTGAAGAAGGGGTCTCTCCTCTATTCGACTTGGCCCAGGCGGCCCTTTGCTCCTCTAAAGCTAGGCGCCTAACACTGATATATGTAACTAGGCGAGCTAGGCGGCCGCCCAGGCGGACTACGCGGGACCCAGTTAATCAAGGCCATTAAGAAATTTTATAATTGATCCTTGTTACATTATATATTTCCTGTTTTACATAGCCTGTTATTTGTTTTGTTATTTTCCTTTATTTATGGACCTCTCTGTAAATCTCTCAGTATTATATATATGAGGGTGCACACATTGTGCAACCCTGAGCTTTCTGGAATTCCTGACTCTGTCACATGGTATCAGAGCAGGTTCAACCCTAGCCGTCTTTGCCTCCCTCCCTCCCTTCTCCCCCCCCCCCCCACCGCCCGTCCGCCGCCGCCGGCGGTCTGCCCGCCAGCGCCCTGCGCTGCCCGTGCGTCGGCCGGCAGCAGCTGCAGCCGCCACTGGCGTAGCCAGGGCAGCCGCAGGCCTCACCGCAGGGGTCCTGTTCGCCTAGCCGCGCCGACTGGAGCAACAACTTCCTCTCCGTGGTTTTGTCTCGCCTCCTGGCTTGGTGCACCGCTAGTGCTTGAGCAACCTTGGTTGTTGTTCGCACAACAGGTGCGCTGCCGGGTGGCCGTCTTCTACGAGACCACTGAGCCGCTTGTACATCTGAACTAGTTCCATCTTCAGGGGGAGATCGGCACGTTGTTCGTCTGAGGGACAACATTCGGTTCGTGTTCGTTTGTGCCTGCCTGCTCGTGTAGGCTTCGGCCTCCGGGTTTCCTGCTACGCTTCGGCGTAGTTTGTATGTGAGAGGTCCGCGGTGATTTGCTTGTGCCTGCTTCTGCCTGCCTGACGGCGTAGTCCGTCTTCTGCCTGTGCCTACTCTTACCTGTCCCTATCTTCCTGCCTGTCCTCATGGCGTCTTCTGGAGATGACATCTGGAGAGACTCGCGTCGTCAAGTCACTACTGTTAAACTTGACGGGCGCAACTACCAGCTTTGGGTGTGCTCCTTTGTGATATTTGCCAAATCGCAAGGGAAGTACTCTCACCTGATTCGCACTGGTCTGCCTCAGCCTGCAGAGGAGGCGGATGCAAAGGACATCAAAGCTTTTGATGACTGGGTCCGTGATGACTCGACTATTATGACATGGATTCTCAACAACACAGTTGAGAAGATCAGTGTCACTCTTCTTCGGCTGCCTACGGCGAAGCAGATGTGGGATCAGCTCGCCGGTACCTACTCTCATAGTCAGAATCCCAAGAAGGTCTTTGATATCACCAAGCAACTGCGGCGACTACAATTTACGGGATCTGACATATCAGACTACTTCTCCACCTTCACTGGCCTGTGGGGTGAGTTGGAAACTTATCACCCGCTGTCTACTGATTTAGCGACTATGTAAAAACAGCGGGCGGAACTTCAGCTGATCCAGTTTCTGAGTGGTTTACCCGAGTCCTATACTGGTGTGGTAGATCAGATCTTGGCGAGTGATCAACTTCCTACCTTGTAGACTGCCTACCAGCGTCTCCAGCGCCTTCCGTCATCGACACCATCTCCGCCCCCTGAGACTGGAGACTCTACCGCTTTGGCTGCTTGGGGCGGGCGTGGGCGTGGTCGTGGCCGTGGCCGCTCCACTGATGGTCGTCCTCCCCTGCGTGCAGGCCGAGGACGTGGACCTGGTGCTGGACGTGGAGCTCCTCCTACCGCCCCACCTTCTGCTGCTGCGCGTCCTCAGCAAGGACAGCGCGTGTGTACTTTCTGTGGCCGGTCTAACCATATTGAAGAAAAATGCTGGGAAAAGTATGGTAAGCCGGCGTGGGCCAATGCTGCTGCAAATTCCTCCTCTACTGCGTCTGAGGGTGGTACTCAGACACCTGCGCCAGAGCCTGTGGGGGCTACCGCAGACTACATTCGTGCCGAGGTGGAGCGTCTTCTTCTTGAGTGTGCTGGGTCTTCTCCTGCTGCGTCTACTAGCGGAGCACATGCTGCTTTTTCTGGTTATGATACTGCATTCCTGAGTTCCTCCTCACCTTCTACTTCTGGTAATACCAACTGGGTGATAGATTCTGGTGCATCTGCACATATATCTGGAAATAGATCTTTGTTTAAACATATATCTGCACCTACCCGTCATTCTTCTGTTATGCTTGCTGATGGCTCCAAGTCTTCGGTCCTTGGAGTCGGTGATATTGTTTCTCACTTTGGCCTCAAATCTGCCTTATATGTGCCTCGATTTCCTCTGAACTTATTATCTGTCAGCAAAATTTGACAGAGTTTAAAATGTAGCCTGACATTTGTTCCTGGTTCATGCGTTTTTCAGGACCTTCGCACGAGGACGAAGATTGGTGGGGGGTATGAAGGTGCTGATGGACTCTATTACTTGGACCAGTTACCTCGATCAGAGAAAGCTGCTGTGATATCTGCATTATCGGCTTCTGTTTCTGCTCTACAGTGGCACTACAGGCTGGGCCATCCCTCGTCATAGAAGCTGCGTAGTTTAGTTTCTGATATTGGCAGTTGTCATTTTCAGTGTGAATCCTGTCAGCTAGGAAAACAAACTCGTACTGTGTATCCTAGACGTAGTACTGTGAGCAGTAAAAATATTTTTGATTTAGTCCACTTTGATGTACGGGGTCCATGCCATGTACCAAGTTTGTCTGGTTACAAGTATTTCATTCTTTTTATTGATGATTTTTCTAGGACTACTTGGTTGTTTCTGTTAAAAAGTAGGTCCGAAGTGCTGTCTACTATCAAATACTTCTTTGCTGAAATAAAAACGCAGTTTGGCTTGCCTATTAAAGTTTTTCGCACTGATAATGCTTTAGAGTTTGTTAAGCAAGATGTGGCTGTTTTCTGTAAATCTGTGGGTACAATTCACCAGACTTCGTGTGCCTATACCCCACAACAAAACGGTACGCTGAACGGAAGAATAGACACTTATTAGAAGTTACCAGGACGATAATGATGCATTCTCATGTGCCCCGCTCTTATTGGCCTGAGGCTATCTTGATTGCGTGTTTTCTGATTAATAGGATGCCGTCGTCTATTATTGGAAATAAGATTCCCATACAGGTTTTGCAACCTGACACCTCTTTGTTTCCTGTGCCTCCTAGAATTTTTGGGTGTACTTGCTTTGTCAGATTGCTTGGACCCACTTCTGATAAGTTATCTCCTCGAGTTGCTAAATGCATTTTTCTGGGCTATTCTTGAACTCAGAAAGGTTACAGATGTTATAATCCCAGCACCCGGAAATGGTTTACTAGTAGTGATGTTGTCTTTTTTGAAGATACACCGTATTATTCTTCAGCAGGAGATAGTTTGCAGACAAACATTCTGGCTCCTCCTTTACCTGTTATTTCTGACTGTATGCCTGACAATACTGATACTGCGATTACTGAAAAGCAAGATCCTCTTATTGTTTATCAACGTAGGAATAAAGCACCTTCTACACAAGTACCCCCCCAAGACAACCAATCTTCTCCTCCAGAAGGTTCTGCTGCACCTGAGGTACACTCTGATCTTGACATACCTATTGCTCTCCGAAAGGGTACTCGTTCTTGCACTTCTCACAGCATTGCTCAGTGTGTGTCTACTGCTCATCTGCATACTCATTCTAGTAATTTTGTAACTGCTTTATCTGCTGTGGCTGTACCTAAGAATATTCAGGATGCTTTGAAAAGTACGGCTTGGACATCTGCTATGAATGAAGAGATGGTTGCTCTTACTGACAGGGACACTTGGGAGCTGGTGGATCCACCTCCTCAGTGTAAGACGGTAGGCTGCAGGTGGGTATATGCTGTCAAATATCAACCTGATGGTACGGTTGAAAGGTTGAAGGCACGGTTAGTTGCAAAGGGCTATACTCAGACATATGACATTGATTACTTTGAGACTTTTTCTCCTGTTGCTCGCCTTAACTCTGTCAGGATTCTTTTATCTGTTGCTGTGAATCTAAACTGGCCTCTCCTGCAGCTTGATGTGAAAAATGCTTTTCTGTATGGTGACTTACAGGAAGAGGTGTATATGGAGCAACCTCCTGGGTTTGTTGCTCAGGGGGAGTCTCACAAAGTCTGCAGACTTAAGAAGTCTATCTATGGGCTCAAACAGAGTCCTCGTGTCTGGTTTGATAAGTTGAGAAGGATCATGATTGATTTTGGCTTTCTGAGGTCACAAGTTGACCATTCTGTATTCACAAAAAAGACTTCAGCAGGTATTACTGTTCTGATTGTATATGTTGATGACATTATTATTTCTGGCAGTGACACTCTTGGTATTCAGACTACCAAAGATCATCTGGGCAAGCACTTTGCTACCAAAGATCTAGGCAGACTTCGGTACTTTCTTGGCATAGAGGTCTCTAGAAACTCTAATGCCTTGGTTCTTTCACAGAGAAAGTATGTTCTTGATATTCTGCAGGAGACTGGTATGCTTGGAGCAAGACCTACGGATACTCCTCTTGATCCCAATGTCAATTGGGATGATGATTCCTCTGCTATGTTTGCTGATCATAAAAAATTCAGGAGGTTGATTGGTAAATTGATCTATTTGACGGTTACTCGTCCTGATATTGCTACTGCAGTAGGTCTTCTTAGCAGGTACCTCGACAAACCCAAACAGTGTCACCGGGATGCTGCATGTCAAGTTTTGAGATACTTAAAAAAGTCGCCTGGCAAGGGACTTCACTATAAAAAGAATGGGCACTGTGTTCTTGAAGGGTATTCAGATTCTGATTATGCAGGAAGCAAAGTGGATAGAAAATCTACTTCTGGTTACTGTACCTTTGTAGGTGGCAATCTTGTCACCTGGAGAAGCAAGAAACAGAATGTCGTGGCCAGATCTAGTGCTGAAGCTGAGTACAGGGCCATGGCCCATACTGCCTGTGAGTTGCTGTGGGTGCGTTCTCTTCTGAAAGAATTTGGGATTGAGTCTTCGTCTGTCATTCCTATGCATTGTGATAACAGAGCTGCCATCTTCATTGCAAATAATCCAGTCTATCATGAACGTACCAAACACATTGAAGTTGACTGCCACTTCATCAGAGAATCTATTCTTGCTGGCAAAATATGCACTCCATTCACAAGATCTGAAGATCAAGTTGCTGATATTTTCACCAAGCTCTTGGCGAAGAAACAGTTCTGCACGCTGTTGGACAAGTTGGGCATGATTGACATCTATGCTCCAACTTGAGGGGGAGTGTTACATTATATATTTCCTGTTTTACATAGCCTGTTATTTGTTTTGTTATTTTCCTTTATTTATGGACCTCTCTGTAAATCTCTCAGTATTATATATATGAGGGTGCACACATTGTGCAACCCTGAGCTTTCTGCAATTCCTGACTCTGTCACAATCCTATTAATATATATAATTCCTAAATATGATTCCTATTAGTATCATATCATATTAAGTCCTAATCTAAAACCTAAATATGAATCCTAATCCTATACCTCTATATAATAATCCCTAATCTAACCCACCCTCAACAACTCTTTATCAACAATTGTCATTGAATTCTACACGTACTCTCTGCCGCAATTGACTGTCCGCCTCCCGTCCGCCGGGCTCTTTGACACAAGACAACAATTTTTTGCTTCTTGTCTCCCTCCCACTCTTCTTCCTCCCCTCTTCCTCCTTCCTCTTCTCTGTTCTCCCTGTTTCCTCCCCTCCCTATTTCTTTGGCGTAAGGGAGCAACCGCCATCAACTAGCAACAATCGCAAAGATTATCTTCTCCCTCCCCCCTCTTCCTCCGCTCTTCCTTACTTCCTCTTTCCTCTCCATCAACCAACAACAATCGCAAAGCCATCAACTAGTGGCAACCAACAACAATCACAAAGCCATCACGTCAGCGGTAGTCTCACGGCAGCATCGGAAGGTGAGTTTCTTTCTCTTTTCCTTTACAGAAGCCTTCCTCCTTCTTCTTCTCGTCTTCCTAACCTCTAGCCTCCTCTTTCCTCTGCTTCTTTTTTTCTTTGCACCAACCATCATCATCACTCGCCCAACCAACAACAATCAACTCAACCAGAACCCAAGCAATATCATCGTTAATCAACCAACGAATGGTTACTAGAATTTGTGTTTTTTCCTAATGATTGATACTCAATTGCTCATGCACAATCCTTTTTTTCTATAAACATTGTTCACTACATTTATCATTTGTAGAAGTTCTATAATGCTTTATGTTGATTTTTTTCATAATTTCATATAATACATAAATATACTATAAAAAGCAAAAAAAAATTAAAAAAATATAGAATGACTAGAAACGCCTGGGCCTCCGCCTGGGTGCCTAGGTTGTCTGGGCATCCCCTTGGAACTCTTGGTTGCCCATACAACCATGCTAAGAGCCCTTCCGTGAACACCTTCAATTATTTTCTAGACCACGGAGCTAAACTCACAACCAAAGAATAGGTAAGAGAGGCTCTCCTCTTCACCCCTACAACCGATACAAATAGAGGTCATATAGAAAGGAAACTTCTCCGGGACATCAGTGGTAGGTAGACAATTCAGAATAAACATTTCCAAAGGAACATAGAAATCTTCTTTGGAATCCTCTTGTACCATATCCACTCTGACCAAGTAAGAGTCTGGCCTTTGGGTCTACAAATCTCCCAGCCTTCTCTAACCAAAATATCACTTTTATTATCAATTAGCACCATGTCATTAGTATGTTTGCACGGTTTAGGAAGACTATGTAGAAAAGACCTGGTTTCCTGTCCACCCCTGATATCAAGAAAGAACTATTCTCCATCAACTATTCATCTATCAACATTACAGAAATCTCCAACACCTAGTCTTCTTACAAGTTGGGGATCTACATTTTGTAAGAGATTAGTGCCCCCAAACCAAGTATCTTTCCAAAGATGAAAATTTCCTCCCATTGCCCACTAAGAACTGCACGTGAGGCAGAATTATATTCATGTACCTGAGCAATTGTTTCCAGAGCCAAGAGTCATTCGAATTGGGCTTAACTGACCAGAACTAATTTTTATCAATAGAAATAATAGTAATAAAAATGATAGTTGGCACATAACAATCACAAAAATGTCATTTGAGTACTAGGACACAGAATTAGACTATTAAATTCTAAAAACCATTAGCATACAAAAAGACGCGAAAATAACATAAGGTGGCAATTTAGGTGAAACACACCCCCTTAGGGTGCCTTGCCGCATAGCCGACTGCTTAGGCACACCTAGGCAATCACCTTAACAAGTATGGCGGACATCACCTTGTAACTGCTTAAGCGCTAAGCAAGCGCATTTTGAAAAAAAAATTTAATTTCCTATATATTTTTATGCAAAATTACACACATATGTATATATATATATATATATATATATATATATATATTTGGAACTTCTATACATTAAACACTCTAGAAAACAATATAAAACACCCAAATAGTTTATAACACAAGTATAAAACAATGATTATATCCACAATATAGTAAAAAATAGTCTTGTAATAGATAAAACACCTACACAGCTATAAAACAATAAGTTTACATACATTGTACAACAACAATTTTTTGCATCACATGTTTATGTAACTAAATAGTAAACAATAGACTTATCATAGATACCTTACTAACTTATTGTTATATTTACATATTGTTGTATCCTAAAAGATGGTTATGCGATGCATTTAATAAGAGGAATTCCCTTCCTTTACATATCAGAAGGGGGAGGCGTACAAACTTTAAACTAAACCCTAATGGGCCAAGACACACTTGGGACCATATGCATATAAACTCAAATAATAATTGCTAATTTAACCAGACTTTCTAGTACTCCTCAAGCTAAAGTTTGGGAGAATCCCAAGTCTGCTTGCAAACAGGGAGAAACTAAAAAACAAAGAAACATAAACAAAGATAAGACAAGCTTGGGAGAATCCCAAGTCCGCTTGCAAACAGAGAGAAACTAAAAACAAAGAAACATTACCAAAGATAAGACAAGCCCATACAAGAATATTTCCCCCCCTCAAGATTACAATAAATTACTCATCACTCAAATACTCCCCCTCAATTAGATAACTTAAAGTAGATATGCAAGCAGGTCGAATCTGAAGTATGTCGCAGATGCATGTCACAAACAGGTAGCAGAAGCTTCTTGATCAAAAGGACGTGGCATCTAGAGTACTAGTAAACAACAAGGAGTCAGAGTCTTTATCACAGTTACTATGAGTGCAGTCCAAAGAGTGTTGTCTCACAATAGAAAAGTCTAGAGAGTGCTGATCCATGGTAGAAAAGTCCAGAGAGTGTTGCTTCATTGTAGAAAAGTCCAGAGAGTGCTGGTTCACACTAGAAAAATCCAGAAAATGTTGGTTCACAGTTAAGAAAGTCAACGTGCTCGAGGCACAGACAATGTCAATGTACAATAAATGGCCAAAAAGTAGAAAGTAGAGTCGACATAGTCGGATATAAGATCACCAGCTTAAGTAAGCGAACAATAGAGATGAAGCTCCAGATAGTAAGTTCTCCAAGAAGCATATAACAATACAAGACTTTCAAAGGTAAATATTAATATTAGACGTCCACAAGTTCTTCGAGAAATGCATAAAGATCCACAAATATTTAGAGAAACAAAATATGATCTTCCTATCCTCTATTTCTCCCCCTCACGCCAACCACAAAACAAACTAAGAGTGGTTGGGGTGGACAATGATAAATAAACTAATCTAAAACTACAAGCTAACTTAAGATAAACGAAGCAATGGCTAAAAGATAATTCTTATTTATCAACTGTGTCTCTACATGGACGCGGATAGAGCCTTTATATAGGCTTTTGAAAGAAAGACTAAGCGGGCGTAGCCAATGTGGGACTAAACCACTTGACTTTACAAAAGCCCAAAAATGAGAAACAAAGGCAAAATAAAATAAAGGCTGCTAATGAAGCTAATCAATGACACGACGTCGTCTACAGTCATAAGTCCATAAAGGTGGGGCCTATCCTACATCAACTCCCCTCGGCTGCAAAAGACTCGACTCCGTCAAGTCAGTACTGAGGTAGAGCTCAAGAAGATCTGCATCAATGCGGCGGAACTCCTCCTCGGTGATCCAGGTGGCGTATGCTGAAGAACGACCTCTCCAGCGAACCAAGAAACGATGTATAGTGCCCTGGCTGGCGAGGACGGTCTGGTCATCCAAGACGGTTAACGTTGCTGAAGACGGTGGAGCACAATGACAATCTGAAGAAGCAGCTGGTGGTGGTGGAGGGGGCTCGAATGTACCACGATAAGGAGAGAGATCTTCCACATTGAATATTGCACTAATGCCCCAATATGCTGGCAAATCCAGTACATAGGCATTGGGTCCCTACTCCCTGTTGACTAAGTATATGGAAAGGTCCTGAATCTCCTGATGCTCTGGCATGAAGCTTCTTGAAAGAATTTTTGGGGTAGCATTCAGGACGCACACATACTAAAACATAATCTCCCACATTAAATTCTTTAAACCTGCGGTGTGCATCTGCAGAAAGCTTGTAGTTTTCATAAGACAAAGTAAGGTTTTGGCGAATCTCGGCATGCAAATCATGAATGTCTGGGCAAAGGTCTCAGCAGTGTGGGAAGGTCAGCCAGTAGTAGACATGGGTATGAGATCTATAGGCTGGCGGGGCTTGTAACCATTAACAACTTCAAAAGGGCACTTTCCTGTGGATCGATTAACAGAATTGTTGTAAGCAAATTCAGCAGTAGGTAGCAATAAGTCCCAATTTCCTAAACGTTCCCCAACAAGACATTGCAGGAGGTTACCCAAACTCCTGTTGACCACCTCAGTTTGACCATCAGTTTAAGGGTGGAAGGCAGAAGAGAATTTGAGGTTGGTACCAAAGATTTTCCATAAGGTCTTCCTGAAGTAGCAACTAACAAACTTAACATCACAGTCAGAGACTATGGTAGTAGGGAGTCCATGTAGCTTGACTACCTCATTGAAGAAAAGGCGGGTAATACGAGAGGCGTCAGAAGTTTCACTACTGGCAATGAAGTGGGCCATCTTTGAAAAACGATCAACAACCACGAACACGGAGTCATGGCCACGGGAAGTGCAAGGAAGACCTAAAATAAAATCCATACATCGATCCTTCCAAAGCTCATGGGGAATAGGGAGGGGAGTGTAAAGACCCGCATTTTGTCTTTTAGTTTTGGCCAATTGACAAGTACGACACTGAGACACGATGCGAGCTACATCACGTCGTAAGGAAGGCCAATAAAATTTGTCTGTCACTAGAGCGGTGGTCTTATCCCTACCAAAATGGCCAGCGAGGCCACCAACATGTAATTCCCAAATGAGAAAATCTCGAACTGAAGTAGAAGGGATACATAATTGCGTGCCGCGAAAAACAAATCCCTCTCATAGAACAAAATCAGAATCATGGCCAGGTGTACTACTGAGAAGGTCGAAATGAATAGTCGCGAAGTCAGGACAAGTGGAATATTGTTCTTTGAGACGGTCGAGGCCACAACATCAACACTCATAGACTGTAGGGTGGTCAAACAACGACTGAGAGCGTCTGCGGCCTTGTTCTCAACACCTGAGTGATGTTTGAGAACAAAAGTGTACTCTTAAAGAAACTCACACCACTTGGCGTGACACACACTTATTCTTTTGGGAATTTAGAAAGCGAAGGGCCTGATGGTTAGACCAAAGGATGAACTCCCGATGGAGAAGGTAGTGCCTCCAATGACGCAAGGATTGTACAACACCGTAGAATTCTTTATCGTAAGTGGAATATTTACGATTTGCATCGTTGAGTTTCTCATTGAAAAAGGCAACAAGGTGCCCTTCTTGACTAAGAACGCCTCCAATGCCAACACCGGAAGCGTCACAAGATACATCAAACGGAAGTGAGAAATCAGGAAGGCGAAGAACTGGGGCTTCAGTCAACTTGGTTTTGACAGCCTCAAAAGCACGTCTTGCGGATGGCGTCCACTCTAATTTGTCACACTTCATTAACTTAGTGAGAGGAGTCATAATGGTGCTAAATCCTTGAACAAAACGACGATAAAAAGTAGCCAACCCGTGAAAGCTACGAAGTTCAGAAATCGAAGTGGGTTGGGGCCAATCAGTGATGGATTTAACTTTGGTCGGGTCAGCCTCCATGTCGGCAGCTGATACAAAGTAGCCAAGGAATAAGACTTTATCTTGAAGGAGCGAGCACTTCTTTAGATTGACATACAATTTCTCAGTTTGAAGTGTGTCGAAGATAAGACGGAGATGAATTAGGTGTTCATCCATAGTTTTGCTAAAAATTAGAATGTCATCAAAGTATACCACTAATTTTTTTTCCAATGAATGGTCGTAACACATGGTTCATGACACGCATGAAGGTGCTGGGTGCGTTGGGCAGGCCAAAAGGCATGACTAGCCACTCATATAATCCGTCGGGGTTTTTGAAGGTAGTCTTCCATTCATGGCACTCCTTAACACGGATCTGGTGATATCCGCTACGGAGGTCAATCTTGGTGAAATAGCGGGATCCTATCAATAGATCAAGCATGTCATCAAGGCGTGGAATAGGGAATCGATATTTGACATTGATTTTATTGATGGGTCGACAATCTAAACACATATGTCAACTACCATCCTTCTTGGGAGCAAGGAGTGCAGGAACCGCAAAAGGACTCTTGCTCTCGCGAATGAACCCTTTGAGAAGGAGGACATCAACTTGACGTTTCAATTCAGCATGCTCAGTCGGGTTCACACGGTAATGTGGTCGGTTAGGTAGCGAAGACCCTGGTATCAAATCAATCTCATGCTGAATATCACGTAAAGGGGGAAGTTCATCAGAAAGGTCGGCGGGTGTGATATCTTTGAACTCGTCGAGAAGGGAGACAATGGTGGGGGCTGAAAATCAGACACGGGAGTGGATTCTTTGATGTATAGCACATACATGCATCCTGATTCTAGACTGGTTTCTTCAAGCTCTCGTCGAGTGACAAGGTGTAGAGTGCTGAGATTTGGAGGATTGGGGGTCTGGTGGTGGATTCCTTTTGATAGGAGGGATGAAACGAGTTGGTGCTAATCGGATGTGTTTGCCTTTGTGCTTAAAGGTATAGACGTTGGAGCGTCCCTCATTGCGGACATCTAAATCATAAATCCAAAGGCGTCCCAGAATGACGTGGCCAACATCCATGGGCAACACATCACACCAAATGTGGTCCAAATAAGCACCTAAAGTGATGGGTACAAGACAACGTAGGGTGATGGGAAAGCTGATTTGATTCACCCAATGGACTTTATGTGGCTGAGGATAGGGTTCTTGACGCAAGTCCATGCGCTTCAATCCATGGCGTGAAATGATGTTCTGAGAGCTGCCACCATCAATGAGTAGTTTGTAACTTTTACTTGCGTGTTTGAAGAAGGTCTGGAAGGGGGTGGTGCATTTCCATTCACCCCCTTCCGAAGGGGCAGCTAAAACACGCATGACCTGGAGATATGACAGATCATAATTATAGCTGTAATCAACGTCATCATCGGAAGGTTCAGAGGCAGGATAAACATCTTCGTATTCAATGTCATCCTCAGGGGTGGGATCGGGAGTATCAGAGGACACAAAAAGAGCACGGCGAGGGCATTGGGCAGTTTGGTGAGTCGTGCTGTGACAATGAAAGCATTCACGACCTCGCGGAGGAGGGCGAACTGGAGTTGTGACTACCTCCTTGCCTTTACTGGAGGAAGGGGTTGAAGAACTCTGGGGAGGTGGTTGGGGTAGGGGATGGGCAGAGCGATTCAGGGTAGTGGAAGGGTTATTAGTTGCATGAATACGTTGTCCAAAACGAGAAAAGGAAGGACCACGAGAAGTAGGCTGAAGGTAACTCTCTACCTTTTGGGCACGGTGAAAAGCATCATCCAAGGAGTCATACTGTTGTAACTCCATTTCTCGTTAAATGTCAGGGTGTAAACGGTGCACAAACGAGCGACCAGTTGTCAATCAGAGTCATTGTGAATACAACGGTTCTTGGCTCCCTCAAATCGTTCCATGTACTCTTGAACAGATGATGACCCTCGGCTAAGGGCCATCCAGTCAGCAAGAAATTGTCTTTGGTATTGGGCGGGAACATAGCATTCACGTAGGCTAGTTTATATCTCATCCCAGAAGAGGATAGAGGGTTGACCACAACACTCCATATCACGTTGGACACCTTGCCAATACCTCTTGGCAGACCCTTCTAGTTTCATCTTGGCAAACCTAATCCGTTGGGCGTCTGTCATGTTGTACCAGTCGAAGTAATCTTCCAGACTAGCAATCCAATCGAGGAAAGCCTTAGGGTCAAGTTTACCATCAAACGTTGGGGCATCGACCTTAACTCGTCAGGTGATTTCATCGTGAGGCGGGTGTCTCGGGTGGTACTGACCATAAGGGTTTTGAGGAAAGGCTGGACCACGTAGGTGGGGGGGGCGTGATATGCATCATGTCTAGGGAGACGAGGACGTGGCTCAGGTGGTGGAATGGGGTGATAAGGCGGAGGCATTGGTTGTTGAGGGTGTGGATAATGGTTTGCATGAACGAATTGTGGAGCATGGGGGATGTGTTGGGGTGGGTATGGTGGTCGTGGCGCAACGGGTTGAGATATATAAGGGAGAGGGTGATAATACATCGAGAGATAGGGGTGGTTTTCCTCGTAGGGTTGTGGAGTATAATGGTCAGGTATTAACACGCTATTTACATCACGAGTACAAAGATCCCATAGCAGAAGTACTAAACCTATTATGAAAAACCAGTTTATTCCGCTCAAGCCAAATGTGGTAAACCACAAAACAAGCACTGGTTTTGGCCTTCCCATGGAGCTTCAGCATATCCATCAAATTACAAGGAGCCTGTGTTGTGAACAATATATAAATCAAAATATGTAGAATGATTAATCTAAAACAAGAAAGTAATTTGCTGAATTGAAATTGCCGAATAAAAATGCAGAATTGAAAGGAACACAATTAAAGTGCAAGAATTGAAAAAAAGTTATCGACAGAATTTAAAATGAAGAGAACAAAGAGCAAAATAATCATTCGATTAGGATTTAATTTAGATTTTATGGATTTGTTTAAAATCCTGGTTTTGCCACCACGATCTCCATAATTAACTTAGCTTCTTTTATGTTCCTATTTCATATTTAAAGATTAGGACCACGGAGATCTATCCTCTTCGGAATCAGTTCCCATGGATTAAAATTTCTACGCCCGCGGTCATCAATGACCAGTAGGTTCTTGTTCAATCGTCCAATATATTACAAGAATATGTCTCTTTAAGGAACACATGAGTTCTATTTGGGGTTCTGGCCACAAGTCCAAGGTTATTTCGTCATGGGTCATAACTGTCATGGAACACGACTGATCAAATCACGTTCCATGTTGTTAAATGGATAAAAACACATCTTTTATATCTTAATGGAGTTTTACAAGATGCTAAGATAAGATGTGGAAATCATGGGGCTATTCCCCATGTCTCGACAAAGAAGGAACTACTCAGACATAATGCGGACAAAGGCTAGAGTATGAAAAGTTGGATCCTCTTTTCTATGGAGTTCCCCCTCCTTTTATAGGGGGGGGGGAAGGGGAATAACCCTTGAGATAAGGCTTGGTGACGGTTGCTCGGGTGCTGAGTCGATTGACTCAAAGACTTGAGTCGCTCAACTAGTGTTATTTTGATGCTTCATCCCGAAGTTTCCTGGTCAAACTTTGACCGCTTAAATGACTTTCTTATTCCGAGACTCGGACTGGGTCTTGGATGTGGGTTGAGCGATTGGTGGATGGGGGTTGTTCGAATGGCTTCAAATGTGTGCCTTGGTCCAGTCAGTGCACCTGAAGTATTGAGTTTTCCCAGAGTGTTCAATATCGACGAGTCGAGTGACCGGAGAATGGGGGTCACTCAACTAGAATTCTGAGAAACGGAATTTACTACAGTTGTATTGGCCGATGGGAGATTGGAGTTTGGGATTGAAAGTGTTGAGTCTGGGCCTTTTTGGTCTTTGAATGGGCTGAAGACATCCTTTTATTCTTCAAGTGTCCTTAAGAGAATGAAATGATCATGGACTTGGGTTGAAGGAATGATAAAGTGCATGAAAATCTACAAAACAAGACAAAAATAATGAGAATTTTAGCAAGGGAGAAAAATCAAGGAAATTGCAGCTATATCCCAAAAATGAAGGAAAATAGATAGAATAGCCAAAATAGATATCCTAAATAGTGTGATAAAAGGTGATGAATATGCATTCATTAAAAAAGGTGATGAATATGCATTCATTAAAACACCCGAAACTTAGTTGTTGCTAGTCTCGAGCAACATAAAATAATAAACACTCACCAATATATACTAACACCTTGTTCATCTCACTCGCATAGTACTACATTGTTCTCACCACCTTTTCAAGGTCAAGCATCTTGATTTCATGCAACCACGAAAACACAATTTTCTAACATTCCTTACTCGAATTTTCTTCGCAACTTGCTTCTATTTTTGGAAACTTGCAAGGAATTAGAAGCTATATCCCTTCAGTTATTAGTACTCCCGCATATTCTTATGAAAAGTTGCACAAGACTAGGGTTCAAGGATTTGATGGGGTTATGTAGATTCCTCTAGTCATAAAAGTGGAGTGAATGAGCTATTGAAGAAGGGGTCTCTCCTCTATTCGACTTGGCCTAGGCGGCCCTTGGCTCCTCTAAAGCTAGGCGCCTAACACTGAAATATGTAACTAGGCGGGCTAGGCGGCCGCCCAGGCGGACTACGCAGGGCCCAGTTAATCAAGCCCATTAAGAAATTTTATAATTGAGCCTATTAATATATATAGTTCCTAAATATGATTCCTATTGGTATAATATCATATTAAGTCCTAATCTAAAACCTAAATATGAATCCTAATCCTATACCTCTATATAAGAATCCCTAATCTAACCCACCCTCAACAACTCTTTATTAACAATTGTCGTTGTATTCTACACGTACTCTCTGCCGCAATTGACTGTCCACCTCCCGTCTGTCGGGTTCTTTGACACAAGACAACAATTGTTTGCTTCTTGTCTCCCTCCCACTCTTCTTCCTCCCCTCTTCCTCCTTCCTCTTCTCTGTTCTCCCTGTTTCCTCCCCTCCCTATTTCTTTGGCGTAAGGGAGCAACCACCATCAACTAGCAACAATCGCAAAGATTATCTTCTCCCTCCCCCCTCTTCCTCCGCTCTTCCTTACTTCCTCTTTCCTCTCCATCAACCAACAACAATCGCAAAGCCATCAACTAGTGGCAACCAATAGCAATCACAAAGCCATCACGTCAGCGGCAGTCTCACGGCAGCATCAGAAGGTGAGTTTCTTTCTCTTTTTCTTTACAGAAGCCTTCCTCCTTCCTCTTCTCGTCTTCCTAACCTCTAGCCTCCTCTTTCCTCTGCTTCTTTTTTTCTTTGCACCAACCATCATCGTCACTCGCCCAGCCAACAACAATCAACTCAACCAGAACCCAAGCAATATCATCGTTAATCAACCAACGACTGGTTACCAGAATTTGTGTTTTTTCCTAATGATTGATACTCAATTGCTCATGCACAATCCTTTTTTTCTATAAACATTGTTCACTACATTTACCATTTGTAGAAGTTCTATAATGCTTTATGTTGATTTTTTTCGTAATTTCATATAATACATAAATATACTATAAAAAGCAAAAAAATTTAAAAAAATATAGAATGACAGGAAATGCCTGGGCCTCCGCCTGGGCGCCTAGGTTGTCTGGGCATCGCCTTGGAACGCTTGGTTGCCCATACAACCATGCTAGGAGCCCTTCCGTGAACACCTTCAATTATTTTCTAGACCGCGGAGCTAAACTCACAACCAAAGAATAGGTAACAGAGACTCTCCTCTTCACCCCTACAACCAATACAAATAGAGGTCATATAGAAAGGAAACTTCTCCGGGACATCAGTGGTAGGTAGACAATTCAGAAAAAACATTTCCAAAGGAACATAGAAATCTTCTTTGGAATCCTCTTGCACCATATCCACTCTGACCAAGTAAGAGTCTGGCCTTTGGGTCTACAAATCTCCCAGCCTTCTCTAACCAAAATATCACTTTTATTATCAATTAGCACCATGTCATTAGTATGTTTGCACGGTTTAGGAAGACTATGTAGAAAAGACATGGTTTCCTGTCCACCCCTGATATCAAGAAAGAACTATTCTCCATCAACTATTCATCTATCAACATTACAAAAATCTCCAGCACCTAGTCTTCTTACAAGTTGGGGATCTACATTTTGTAAGAGATTAGTGCCCCCAGACCAAGTATCTTTCCAAAGAAGAAATTTCCTCCCATTGCCCACTAAGAACTGCACGTGAGGCAGAATTATATTCATGTACCTGAGCAATTGTTTCCAGAGCCAAGAGTCATTCGAATTGGGCTTAACTGACTAGAACTAATTTTTATCAATAGAAATAATAGTAAAAAAATGATAGTTGGCACATAACAATCACAAAAATGTCATTTGAGTACTAGGACACAGAAATAGACTATTAAATTCTAAAAATCATTAGTATACAAAAAGACGTGAAAATAACATAAGGTGGCAATTTAGGTGAAGCGCACCCCCTTAGGGTGTCTTGCCGCATAGCTGACCGCTTAGGCACACCTAGGCAATCACCTTAACAAGTATGGCGGACATCACCTTGTAACTGCTTAAGCGCTAAACGAGCGAATTTTGAAAAAAAAAGATTTTAATTTCCTATATATTTTTATGCAAAATTACACACATGTATATAAAAATATATATATTTTTGGAACTTCTATACATTAAACACTCTAGAAAACAATATAAAAAACCCAAATAGTTTATAACACAAGTATAAAACAATGATTATATCCACAATATAGTAAAAAATAGTCTTGTAGTAGATAAAACACCTACACAGCTATAAAACAATAAGTTTACATACATTGTACAACAACAATTTTTTGCATCACATGTTTATGTAACTAAATAGTAAACAATAGACTTATCATAGATACCTTACTAACTTATTGTTATATTTACATATTGTTGTATCCTAAATGATGGTTATGCGATGCATTTAATAAGAGGAATTCCCCTCTTTACATATCAGAAGGGGGAGGCGTACAAACTTTAAACTAAATCCTAATGGGCCATGACACACTTGGGCCCATATGCAAATAAACTCAAATAATAATTACTAATTTAACCAGACTCTCTAGTACTCCTCAAGCTGAAGTTTGGGAGAATCCCAAGTCCGCTTGCAAACAGGGAGAAACTAAAAAACAAAGAAACATAAACAAAGATAAGACAAGCTTGGGAGAATCCCAAGTCCGCTTGCAAACAGAGAGAAACTAAAAACAAAGAAACATTACCAAAGAGAAGACAAGCCCATACAAGAATATTTCCCCCCTCAAGATTACAATATATTACTCATCACTCAAATACTCCCCCTCAATTAGATAACTTAAACTAGGTATGCAAGCATGTCAAATCTGAAGTATGTCGCAGATGCATGTCGCAAACAGGTAGCAGAAGCTTCTTGATCAAAAGGACGTGGCATCTAGAGTACTAGTAAACAACAACAAGGAGTCAGAGTCTTTATCACAGTTACTATGAGTGCAGTCCAAAGAGTGGTCTTACAATAGAAAAGTCTAGAGAGTGCTGATCCATAGTATAAAAGTCCAGAGAGTGTTGCTTCATAGTAGAAAAGTCCAGAGAGTGCTGGTTCACACTAGAAAAATCCAGAAAGTGCTGGTTCACAGTTCAGAAAGTCAACGTGCTCGAGGCACAGACAATGTCAATCTACAATAAATGGCCAAAAAGTAGAAAGTAGAGTCGACATAGTCGGATATAAGATCACCAGCTTAAGTAAGCGAATAATAGAGATGAAGCTCCAGATAGTAAGTTCTCCAAGAAGCATATAACAATACAAGACTTTCAAATGTAAATATTAATACTAGAAGTCCACAAGTTCTTCGAGAAATGCATAAAGATCCACAAATATTTAGAGAAACAAAATATAATCTTCCTATCCTCTATTTCTCCCCCTCACGACAACCACAGAACAAACTAAGAGTGGTTGGGGTGGAGAATGATAAATAAACTAATGTAAAACTACAGGCTAACTTAAGATAAACGAAGCAATGACTAAAAGATAATTCTTATTTATCAACTGTGTCTCTAGATGGACGCAGATAGAGCCTTTATATAGGCTTCTAAAAGAAAGACTAAGCGGGCGTAGCCAATGTGGGACTAAACCACTTGACTTTACAAAAGCCCAAAAACGAGAAACAAAGGCAAAATAAAATAAAGGCTGCTAATGAAGCCTAACCAATGACACGACGCCGTCTACGCTCATAAGTGCGTAAAGGTGAGGCCTGTCCTACATCAACTCCCCTCGGCTGCAAAAGACTCGACTCCGTCAAGTCAGTACTGAGGTAGAGCTCAAGAAGACCTGCATCCATAGAATTAAATGTTCGATTTCGATGTCGTGTCCGATGGCCCAGAAACATAGTTTTTTCGAAATTTCGCACTAAATTTCGATATTTACGACCCTAACGATTTCGATGACCAAATAAGCGAATTAAATCATGAAAATTTACCAAGATCATCTAAACGCCAAGATCTACTCAAATATGCAATAATATTTCATATTGGATGTGGGGGGGGGGTCTCCCACATTTGTAAGTGAAGGAAGCTGAACAATTTTGACAGAATTTCGATGGCAAAATGAAGGAATTAAGCTTTGAAATTCTGCAAACACAAAATCTAGACATAAACACACTAGATTATATAATAAATTTATATGTTTAGAGGTTAGGGTGAGATCCATGTCTTGATGAGTGAGTGCACAAATGAACAGAAATGTCAAGTCTGCTAGACAGTTAGAGACTAAGTCTGTTACAAACTTACAAATTTCAAGTTTAAACAACTAGGCTTTAAAACTTACAGTTACAACTTACAACTTACAAATTACAACTTAGAATATATAATTATAAAATAAAACAAATTAACAACTAACAAACTTACACATTATGACGTTCCATAAGTCTTGCGTAGTAGTAAACTAGGAGTCCAACAATCCTAGTTGAAGCTTGAGTGTCGTGGTGGTTCTTGTCCTTGTGGTGGTTGACCATACATATCCTCATTGATTCTATCAACATATGTTGCCCAACTCATATGATTCTTGTATACTTGGTTATATGTCTGAATGTGTTCTTGGTAGATCTCATCAGACACAAACTGCATCATCCCATGTTTTGGGAAAAACTCCTCAAGTGCTTTTGCTTGATCGATATATGGTTCTGAAGCAACTGGAGCTGGAGGAGCAACAACTAATGGAGGAATATACAAAACATCACGATATCCTTGCCAAGTTTGCCCACCATCATTAGATTCCATATGAACACGTTCTCCAGTGTAAGAATAACCTTGCATCAGTGGGTCATTGTATCCATATCCATACATATAACCTGGTTGTATACCTCCAGAAGAAGAATAAGCATCAGGTGCATTACCATAATTCCCACGACTCCCACCATACCTATAGCCATAATTATAGGGATCTTGTTGTGGTGGTTGTGCGACTGCGGGTGCGGGTTGTCTTTGTGCAGAAGGGTACCCAAATAAAGAATCAGCAATAGAAGATGAATCCTTGTCTGAAATGCTAATGCTCCCAACCAATTCAGCCAAATCAGAAATATAATCACTTTGGTATTGAGGAGCTGGAAGAATAGCTAGAGGTGGTGGTGGCAGTGTTGGACCTTCTGGTGTGCCAATATATTCTTTTGTACCTCTAGTTTTTCTTCTTTGGAATGTACTACTATCAGCAAATGGAATTTGAGTTTCAGCAGGTGCAGCTTCAACCCTAGGTTCAGAGAGATAAGGTCGATCATCATCATCATTCACAAATCCTTGCCACTCTTCAATATTATCATCACCTTCTTGGTCACCACCATCACCACCACCATCATCATCATCAGCACCATCATCATCATTATCATCATCATCATCATCATCATCATCATCATCATCATCATCATTAGATTTGGAAGAGTGGGTAGTAGTACAAGTTCCACCTTCTTCAACTGTCTGTTCAATATCCATCTCATCTTGAATGTGTTCTTCTTCAATTCTTTGTACAGGGATGCAGTCTCTTCTAGTTGTCTTTTCTTCTTCTCTAGTACTAGGCATAAATGTTGCCTCCATAGTGGGATCTGGCCTGCCATCATTTCTGTCTAAAACTGGGGCACCACCGATCTCATTCATCCATTGCTGCAATGGATTATCCTCATTGTCATCACCATAACCAAAGGTAAAAGCAGTATCAATTGGATCATGGATAACAGAAAGGTCCACTTCTCTAAATTCTGGCTCTCTAAGGTCTTTTGCCCTCAACCTCATGTTATAGTGAACATATACCAAGTCATTTAGACGTTGTGCACCAAGTCTGTTTCGTCTTTTGCTATGAATGAGATTGAATGTGGACCAATTTCTTTCGCAACCACCTGCAGCAGCTGTCTGTGATAGAATTCTCACAGCAATGCGACGAAGCTCTTCACAACCTGTGCCATGCCATGACCACCACTCACATGGAACAACTTTTTCTCTATCAGCAATAGCACTTGGATGCGCAAAGCATCCAATGCCTTATCTGAACTGCCTCAACTGCAATTGCAAAGTAACATGACAAGGTCAAGGGTAATAAAATCTAAATTTATTCTCAATAAATAATAGATTCGGTCGGACTATATGTACTACTTGATCCATAATAATCACCCTCTCTTCAGATGTGGTGACAAGTTTCTCTACAACTTCTTAATAGCTGCTATGAAGTCACTCTTGAACCCTAAGTGGTATTTGTATTGGAATCTAGGGTTCAAGTAGTGGGCTACAAGACAATAAGACATAGAAATGGTTATAAGTAATATTGTATGTGTTAATTGTCAAGTATCAACTATTAAGAAATAGAAATGTCTATAATTATTGAATAAGTATCAGTTATGCTCACCAACTTTGTGCATAGGGTGTAAAAGCATTTTCTCCCACCGCTTCCTTATAATATTCATGTATTGGGCATTTCCTCTTGGAACAATTTTCAGTATTGTCTCCCTCATCATTGTCATTGCTTCATACAAGTAGGGTATGGTTGGCGACTTATCTCCATCCACCAACCTGAGCACCTTCACTATTGGTTCCATGATCTTAAGAATTTTAGTAACTCTCTCCCAAAAGCTCCTATTGTCGACAAGGTCTTCTATCTTGGCCCCTAGTGCTGTCTTGCTTTCCTTCATTGAACCCCATTCAACTCCAGCAAATAATTTTCTCAATCCATCCCTCTTTGACTTCAGGCTTTGCCATGCCAAAAAATTAGAAGCAAAACGGGTGACTCCTGGCCGCACCAAGTCACCACCACAATACTCCTTCCTCCTCATAGCAGCTAAAAGAAATGAGCGATTGTATATGAAGCATGTGATTGTCCTGGCTTCAATGATCAAATTCTTTACATGTGACAACCCACCTACATTTTAACAAACCAGAGCATGAAATTAAATAATGACACTATGAGACTATGAAAGTATGAGTCATTTGGAATTGGAAGTTGGAATACAAGGATACAAACAAACATATATGACTCACCTATATCTTTTAGAATTAAATCAATGCAGTGAGCCGCACAAGGAGTCCAATAGATTGGATACTTATCCATCAAAGACTTTCCAGCCTTTTTGAAATTGGGTCCATTATCAGTTACAATTTAAACCACGGTTTGCACACCAACTTCTTTGATATATCTGGTCATCAATTTAGATATGTATCTAGAAGTCCGAGCTTCACTAGAAGCATCAACAGATCCAAGGAAAATGGTGGATCCATTACAGTAGGAAAGAAAGTTGATGATTTGTTTTCTATTTCCAGATGTCCAACCATCGGCCATTAATGTCACACCATAATTTTCCCACCTACAACAAACATTACAAAAGTAGAGTTAGAAACTCAAAGTCTTCAAGTTCAAGAGGCAACAATCAAGAGTGGATAATAAAGAAAGAATCTTAGTAGTTAGTGCCTTAGTTACCTTTGTTTCTTATCATCAATCCATTTTTGGATCTCCACTTTTTGTTCAGGAAGGTATACATTCATAAGCTCATATGCAGTGGGGGCTTTAACACCCGGTCCAACCTCCCCAGCAGTTCTCAAGAGGTGTTGTAGATATGGCTCAGTAGCCACGTGTGCAGGGATCCCATGGGCAAAGAAGAATTTACCCACTGCTTTGCCAACCTTGTTCTTTGCACCAGAAAACATAGATTTCAGCTTCTGTTGTACTGGTTTTGGCCTTCTTATACCTGGCTCATCTATGTCTACACCCAACCTCCCTCTTGTTCTACGAGATCTGTTGAACATGCTATCAATTGTCCCTTTCTTTCTTTTAACTTGGGCAGGCCTATCACTCTCATCTCCTAAGTCAACCACGGGGATGGATGCTCTTCCTGCTCGGGAACCAGTCGCACGACCTGCACCACTGCCTCCACCATGCTCAAAAACAGATGGGCCAATGCCCCTCCTATATGCATCATGTTGCTCTCTCTCCCACGCTTGCTTTTTGGAATCTCTAAGCGCCCTGCGATACAAGCGACGTTGTTGGGAGGTGATATAACCTTCAGGATAATCTACATCTGAGTCAGACTCAACAGAAGAACCTCCTTTCCCATATTCAAAGAGGGTATCAACATAGAGTTGATCAAGTTCGTGTTGATGTTGACGAATGTTTTTCTTCTGACTCATCATTTCCCGGAAATCATCCCTCACTCCTTGAGGGCATTTCTTGCACATGGCCACGTTCCTGTCACCACCAACAATGTGGGATTTGAATCTTGTAATCCCCCACCCCCTATCTTCTTGTCATAATATTTGCAAATTACTTGTTGCTTAGTACCAGGAACTTGATCACAATGAGCCCATGCAAAATCAGTGACCTTTCTACCACCTTCATCATTTCTCCTTCCACCTTCACTATCACCAGCTGAAGAAGCCATCTATTGCAATTTTAAAAAATAAAAATATGAATAAACCATCACATCAAGTCAACACATGCACATAAATAAATCTTAAAGCCTAAAATTGCATGTTAGAAACTTAGAAGTTAAAAGTATAACTAAGTATTTCATCATTTTTATTTTAATTAGTTCATTTTTATATTTTTTTATTAATTTAAGGTCTGAAATTAATATTTAAATTGATATAAAAATAAAAAATAGAAGTTACAATATCGAAAACACCAAAATTAGTTAACATATATTGTATTAGTTTAGTATTATAATACAATTGTGGTTTATAAGTGTAAAAATACAAAAAATAAGAAAATTAAAGGTCTGAAATTAATATTTAAATTGGTATAAAAATAAAAAATGAAGTTACAATATTGAAAAGTCTGAAATTAGTTAACATATATTGCATTTGTCTAGTATTATAATATATTTTACTACTGGCAATGAAGTGGGCCATCTTGGAAAAACGATCAACAACCACGAACACGGAGTCATGGCCACGGGAAGTGCGGGGAAGACCTAAAATAAATCCATACTTAGATCCTTCCAAGGCTCATGGGGATAGGGAGGGGAGTGTAAAGACCCGTATTTTGTCTTTTGGTTTTGGCCAATTGTCAAGTACGACACTAAGACACGATGCGAGCTACATCACGTCGTAAGGAAGGCCAATAAAATCTGTCTGTCACTAGAGCGGTGGTCTTATCCCTACCAAAATGGCCAGCGAGGCCACTAACATGTAATTCCTAAATGAGAAAATCTCGAACTGAAGTAGAAGGGATACATAATTGCGTGCCGCGAAAAAAAAATCCCTCTCATCGAACAAAATCAGAATCATGGCCAGGTGTACTACTGAGAAGGTCGGAATGAATAGTCGCGAAGTCAGGACAAGTGGAATATTGTTCTTTGAGACGGTCGAAGCCCACAACTTCAACGCTCATAGACTGTAGGGTGGTCAAACAACGACTGAGAGTGTCTGTGGCCTTGTTCTCAACACCTGAGCAATGTTTGAGAACAAAAGTGTACTCTTAAAGAAACTCACACTACTTGGTGTGACACACACTTAAATTCTTTTGGGAATTTAGAAAGCGAAGGGCCTGATGGTTAGACCAAAGGATGAACTCCCGATGAAGAAGGTAATGCCTCCAATGACGCAAGGATTGTACAACACCGTAGAATTCTTTATCGTAAGTGGAATATTTACGATTTGCGTCGTTGAGTTTCTCACTGAAAAAGGCAACAGGGTGCCCTTCTTGACTAAGAACGCCTCAAATGCCAACACCGGAAGCGTCACAAGATACTTCAAACAAAAGTGAGAAATCAGGAAGGCGAAGAACTGGGGCTTCGGTCAACTTGGTTTTGACAACCTCAAAAGCACGTCTTGCGGATGTCGTCCACTCTAATTTGTCACACTTCATTAACTCAATGAGAGGAGTCATAATTGTGCTAAATCCTTGAACAAAACGACGATAAAAAGTAGCCAGCCCGTGAAAGCTACGAAGTTCAGAAATCGAAGTGGGTTGGGGCCAATCAGTGATGGCTTTGACTTTGGTCGGGTCAGCCTCAATGCTGGCAGCTGATACAAAGTAGCCAAGGAATAAGACTTTATCTTGAAGGAACAAGCACTTCTTTAGATTGACATACAATTTCTCAGTTTGAAGTGTGTCGAAGATGAGACGGAGATGAATTAGGTGTTCGTCCTTGGTTTTGCTAAAAATTAGAATGTCATCAAAGTAGACCACTAAATTTTTTCCAATGAATGGTCGTAACACATGGTTAATGACACCCATGAAGGTGCTGGGTGCGTTGGACATGTCAAAAGGAATGACTAACCACTCATATAATCCGCCGGGGTTTTTGAAGGTAGTCTTCCATTCATGGCACTCCTTAACACGGATCTGGTGATACCCGATGCGGAGGTCAATCTTGGAGAAATAGTGGGATCCTATCAATAGATCAAGCATGCCGTCAAGGCGCGGAATAGGGAATCAATATTTGACATTGATTTTATTGATGGGTCGACAATCTAAACACATACGCCAACTACCATCCTTCTTGGGAGCAAGGAGTGCAGGAACCGCAAAAGGACTCTTGCTCTCGCGAATGAACCCTTTGAGAAGGAGGACATCAACTTGACGTTTCAATTCAACATGCTCAGTCGGGTTCACACGGTAATGTGGTCGGTTAGGTAGCGAAGACCCTGGTATCAAATCAATCTCATGCTGAATATCACGTAAAGGGGGAAGTTCATCTGGAAGGTCAGCGAGTGTCATATCTTTGAACTCGTCGAGAAGGGAGACAATGGTGGGGGCTGAAAATCGGACACGGGAGTGGATTTTTTGATGTATAGGACATGCATGCATCCTGATTCTAGACTAGTTTCTTCAAGCTCTTATCGAGTGATAAGGTGTAGAGTGCTGGGATTTGGAGGATTAGGGGTCTGGTGGTGGATTCCTTTTGATAGGAGGGATGAAACGAGTAGGTGCTAATCAGATGTGTTTGCCTTTGTGCTTAAAGGTATAGACGTTGGAGCGTCCCTCATTGTAGGCATCTAAATCATAAATCCAAGGGCGTCCCAGAATGACGTGGCCAACATCCATGGGCAACACGTCACACCAAATGTGGTCCGAATAAGCACCTAAAGTGATGGGTACAAGACAATGTTGGGTGATGGGCAAGCTGATTTGGTTCACCCAATGGACTTTATGTGGCTGAGGATAGGGCTCTGAACGCAAGTCCATGCGCTTCAATCCATGGGGGTGAAATGATGTTCTGAGAGCTGCCACCATCAATGAGTAGTTTGCAACTTTTACTTGCGTGTTTGAAGAAGGTTTGGAAGGGGGTGGTGCATTTCCATTCATCCCCTTCTGAAGGGGCAGCTAAAACATGCATGACCTGGAGATATGACAGATCATAATCATAGTTGTAATCAACGTCATCATCGGAAGGTTCAGAGGTAGGATAAACATCTTCGTATTCAATGTCATGCTCAGGGGTGGGAACATGAGTATCAGAGGACACAAAAAGAGCACGACGAGGGCATTGGCCAGCTAGGTGAGTCGTACTGTGACAATGAAAGCATTCACGACCTCGCGGAGGAGGGCGAACTGGAGTTGTGACTACCTCCTTGCCTTTACTAGAGGAAGGGGTTGAAGAACTCTGGGGAGGTGGTTGGGGTAGGGGATGGGCAAAGCGATTCAGGGTAGTGGAAGGGTTATTGGTTGCGCGAATACGTTGTCCAAAACGAGAAAAGGAAGAACCACGAGAAGCAGGCTGAAGGTAACTCTCTACCTTTTGGGTACGGTGAAAAGCATCATCCAAGGAGTGATATTGTTGTAACTCCATTTCTCGTTTAATGTCAGGGTGTAAACGGTGCACAAAACGAGCGGTCAGTTGCCAATCAGAGTCATTGTGAATACAATGGTTCTTGGCTTCCTCAAATCGTTCCATGTACTCTTGAACAGATGATGACCCTTGGCTAAGGGCCATCTAGTCAGCAAGAAATTGTCTTTGGTATTGGGTGGGAACATATCGCTCACGTAGCTTAGTTTATATCTCATCCCAGAAGAGGATAGGGGGTTGACCACAACACTCCATATCATGTTGGACACCTTGCCAATACCTCTTGGCAGACCCTTCTAGTTTCATCTTGGCAAACCTAATCCATTGGGCGTCTGTCATGTTGTACCAGTTGAAGTAATCTTCCAGACTAGCAATCCAATTGAGGAAAGCCTTAGGGTCAAGTTTACCATCAAACGTTGGGGCATCAACCTTAACTTGTCAGGTGATTTCATCGTGAGGCGGGTGTCTCGGGTGGTACTGACCATAAGGGTTTTGAGGAAAGGCTGGACCACGTGGGGGGCGTGATATGCATCATGTCCAGGGAGACGAGGACGTGGCTCAGGTGGTGGAATGGGGTGATAAGGCAGAGGCATTGGTTGTTGAGGGTGTGGATAATGGTTTGCATGAACGAATTGTGGAGCAGGGGGGATGTGTTGGGGTGGGTATGGTGGTCGTGGCGCAACGGGTTGAGATATATAAGGGACAGGGTGATAATGCATTGAGAGGTAGGGGTGGTTTTCCTCGTAGGGTTGTGGAGTATAGTGGTCAGGTTCAGTAAAAGGTTCAAGGACCCCTAAGTTTTGGTACTCGGGGATCCCTTGCGGTTGTGGTGCACAAAATTGTAGGGGAGTAACATGCAAAGGAGTTTATGGTGCATTCCGGCTATTTGGTGACATACCATATCCCAGATAAGGTGCTGAAGTTTGACTGGCCTGGAGAGTATGTGCATGGCAAAGAGTGTGAAGCTCAGCCATGATGGAATTGATTGACTGACCCAGAGTTTCAAGGGTAAACGGGGGTTGGGAAGACGTAGGGGCTACTTCTGATGTGGGTTATAAAATCGAGCTATTAGACCTACGGTTAGACATAATGATTTGCAACGAAATAGCCAAAAATATATTGTGCCAAATGAAAACTTAGTTATGAAATGGACAACGCAAAACGATTCAAGAAAACAATGCAGACAAATATATGATGGTAAAATAGTGCACCGAACAAGGGAAAACCTTTCTAAAAATTGGGACTTGGCAAATTTTTTTGGTAGATGAGTCAAAACTCTTCCTACGAACCTTTTACGAATGTACTAAAAATGCAGTAGATAAGCAAAAGCACAATAGATAATGAAAAGATCTTACCCAAAGTGATGACATTCGTTGCTTCCTTGCTTTTGATATAGATGGAGAGAATTACCTCGGAAAGAAGTAATATATATGTGCCCTGCTTTTCATGGGTTGATTACTAGCGGCCGGGGGGGCCAGTTGTCGACCGAGTAGTGGAGGGCTGACCAAAGGGCGGTGGCAGCAGTAGCAACATGCGGTGGCAGAGGAAGCAACAGGCAGCGACTGCGGTGGCAGCAGGCTACGACGGTAGTGGACAGAGACAGTGGCCGGTGGACGAGGATGGCGGTCGCGGGTAGAAGCGATGGCTGCAGCGGTAGTGGTGGCGGCGGCAGGTTTGGTTGGAACGGGTTGGGACGGAGGACGGCGGCTGGGTAGGACCTAACCCTAATGTTTTTAGGGTTAGGCTCTGATACCACTTAATGTAAAACTACATGCTAACTTAAGATAAACGAAGCAATGGCTAAAATATAATTCTTATTTATCAACTATGTCTCTACATGGACGCAGATAGAGCTTTTATATATGCTTCTAAAAGAAAGACTAAGCGGGCTTAGCCCCCAATGTGGGACTAAACCACTTGACTTTACAAAAGCCCAAAAACGAGAAACAAAGGCAAAATAAAATAAAGGCTGCTAATGAAGCCTAACTAATGACACGACGTCGTCTACACTCATAAGTGCGTAAAGGTGGGGCCTGTCCTACATCAGAAACACTTCAAAAAACATAGGGTGTAGCATTGTAGGGAGGTTTGGGAGGCAGCCCCCCCCCCCCCCCCCCCCAATTAGGGGGTCTTGCTGCCTCCGGGGGCAGTAGTTGAGGGGAGGCCCCCCTCGTGGGGGTTCAGGGACAGAGTGACCGAAAAAGTCTACACTTATATTGGAAGGAAAATCAACCCTAAATCTGACATCGGGAAGAACCATATCTAATCAATTAGTCCACAAAAGAATCAAGTGATATCAAGGGGGATGTAGAAGAGACATGTTGTATTTTAGGGGAAGAACCAGTATGTCCCTTTGATCGTGCTTGACTAATTGTTTGGAGAACTGCAGATGCGGCGACAGGAAGCATGCGAGAATGTACTCAGGAAGCATGTGTAGGATTTCTGCAACCATTTCACTTTATGAACGCAGGTGCGGGATGTCGTCGTAGTCCACCGGTTCGGACTCGATCCATGGACCAATAAGGAGTCAGGTTGGGATTGGAGCCGCAGTGCGCTTGCGCTTCGATCTCAGGGGCATTCCGCTACAGAGGGGTGTGTGGAAAATGATATGAGTGGGGGAGAACCCCAAACATGTAGGTTTTTCTTATCGCTTGATAGATAGGAGGCAGTCACCCTTTCCTATAAATAGGATAAGGGGGAAGCATACAGACACCGGACAAACTCTAATGGGCCAATACACAATTAGGCCCATATTACAAATAGACTAAATAGAACTTAAGTAAATAGACTAAAACACTTAAGTACATCGACACTCTAACAAGGTGGATTGCCGGAGAGGGATAATCAAACTAAAGAAGTTTAGCGGACTGTGGACGATTGTAGGTACACTGATATCAAGGCCCAAGCTCAGTGCGATATCAGCATACCTCCTTTTTTGTTGACGTTGGCAGCAGAAAGAGAGGGGATATGTTAGGACTTCCTTTAGCCTGTTAGATGATGTGAGGCGGAGCCGCCACGAAAAGATGCTTTGGAAGGAATTGACGGACAGTACATTTATCAGACATAAAGTCAGCAAAGACCAGCAAAGAAAAGGATATTATTAAGTTGGTGTCTTCAAGCGGGTTGACGGAGGAGGGGCAGCGGGGTCATGAGGTTGACGGCAGTTGGTGGAGAGCAGTAGCCAGAGAGGACAGATGGGTAGGTATTATCTGTGCATCTATCTTCTTAGTTTGTACTTAGGACAGCAAATCAAAGTAACCTACTAAATCTTGGATATCTAATAATAATATATGATTCTCTGTTTTTCTTGGTGGAAGCATACTTAGAAAGGGAAGACTGCTGAACTGCTGTTCCTTTTATTTATAATCATTCCAGTCCATTACGAAGTGTTTACATCTTAATGTATAACTTCTATATCCTGCAATGAACCACATCGCTTTACTGAACACCGATTCCTTATGCTAAATGTATTTCCAAGCAAAAACTCAAACAAATTACAAAAGAACTGCTCGCCAAGTTATTCAAGCTCACATTTCATAGATCGTATCTATTGGTAGACTTCAAAATTTCTGAAGTTTTGTAGAGCTTGCAGCAAAATACTAAATGTTGATTGAAATATGTAGTACTGTATTTGATCAGTTACACATAAAAATGTGCATTTTCTACTGTAGGTCTACTTAGATTTCTTAACACAACATTAACATGCTAATTAGGGCTTCAGGTTTAGGTTACCCCCCCCCCCCTCCCGGAGAACACACGCATGCATACAGGTGTATGCATACCATTTGAGATTACTCATCACGCACACATGCATCATGACTTTGGTATGGTTTATTATCTTAAAGTGACCCCTCTGCCAAACTGGAATCACTGTTTTATCAGATTGAATATTTTTGGAAACCAAAATGGTTGGTTTTGTTTGGTTGGATTTTATGTCCATTCTTAAAGTAAAGTGCTTTTTATGACGATTATGTAGACAGTAAACTAGTTCAATATCCAAGAATTACATTGTTCCTTATATGTATTGTTCTTTCTCATAAATATCTTGTTTTTAGTTTACTATCTATTTGGGCCTCTTTGATATAAATTTTATCTTCAAACATGTTGACTTTTCCCCTAAAAGGTGTTTGGATATCGCATGTCTTTATGGGCTGAACATTTAGGAGGTGTGGAAAAGGCATTCTACAAACCTGAGACGCTTAAATGTGTTAAACGTGTAAATCAGTTGGCTGAAAATAATTGGAAAGATTATGTATCCGAGGAAAGCAAAGACACAAAGGGGCATTTATTGAAGTACCCAATCCAAGTGAAGCGAGATGGAACTGTCAGTTCAATTCCTGGATTTGAATCCTTTCCTGATGTAGGAGGCAAGATTCTTGGGGCACAAAGCACTCTTCCTGATGCACTGACAACATAAGCCTTAATAGATGCTGGATCATGTTGTCTCTTACCTAGAGAGACTAGTGGCAAAAGGCACGGGAGAATCTATCTTTTTTTTGGTCGGTCGGGAGAATCTATCTTTGGAATGAGAGGATACTATTTTTTCAAGACATTGTCATGGCTGCAGAACTTTGCCTGAAGATCCACTAAGCTAATATCAAAATTCTTCTCAAGAATGCATTCCAAAGTGATCCACTACGACGCATCTCCTGCTTGCAGAAGTCTTATAATGGTCAATGTCCTAATGATGGAAAAAAATTGCACGAGGGATCAAATTCTGAAATATCTTTGCTTCTGCTCTGCTGCAAAGTTTGCCATCCTGCAATTACAATACAAGAGCCTGCAAAAACATGCACTTGGCATCTTTATGCAATATCTGGAAATTGGAAGTCAAGTGTTGAGGTGTATTCTTTCCTTACTCCGGGATATCATCTCCCTTTCCTCAAACTAAAGACTGTAACAGAACACAATTTATCTACATATGTCTGTTTTGAAGAGTGATAAGCTGGAGCAACAGAAAATGATGTGGATCTTATATTTGATAATTTATTCATGTATATATTAAATCTGTCTATGGTCTGCTTACGTGAAAGGATGCACAAAGATGAGATGTGGCTTCTTTCATTAAATGAGGAATCCTTTCAAGTTCTTGCCGATGCCATTTTGTTTTACATTTCATAATGTGAGAAGCAGTTCGTTGACATTTTAAACAGTGTCAGCATAATGAGGGGTCCCTCATCACTCCATATGTTGCTTAATCTCGAATGAAGAGGAGAGCTTATGCTAGCTTGTAGATTTACTTATCAGCTAGGTTTAGATGGTGTTTCTCTAACATGGTATTAAAACTGTGATTCTTCATCTACTTATCAGCTTGTTGATGTCACGGTCGTTGAAGCATCGGCCTAAGCCTAAAGGTGCCATAGGAAACTTTGTCTAGATGGGCACCTAGGTCTTTAGCATTTTGGATCTTGTTTTTCCAGTTTTAATGCTTACCTCAGTATTATTTGGTCAGGTCACTTGATTGTTAGGACCCCTAAAATTTGAATCAACATAATAATTCATATTTCGATGGTCTAAGTCCTTAATCAAGGGCCTTAATATCTCAGCTAAATATGAGTATTGTAAATCATAGCCTGAAAATAAGCAAACTGTGTTAGGACCCCTAAATTTGAATCAACATAATAATTCATATTTTGATGGTCTAAGTCCTTAATCAAGGGCCTTAATATCTCAGCTAAATATGAGTATTGTAAATCATAGCCTGAAAATAAGCAAACTGTGTTGCCCAGCCGCTCAGACAAAGTTACTATACACCTCACATATCCATGATTGAGGCTCATTTGCGTCTGGAACCACGTTTTCTGTGCATGGCTTGCTTCATGTGTTGCATGTGAGGGGGAGCTTTGAGTCCCACATTGCTTCTCATGAGACAATATCATATTAGGTCGTTAGACCATTCTAATACAACTTATAACCAATAATCTAATGTGTTATTCATACAAAGGTAATAAGTTGGAAAGCGTGTAGTTTAACTGTATAAATAAAATTTTCAATGAGGAACCGGATTCACAACTGACAGGTTATATATGTAAACAATTTAAGCTTGCAGGCTGGCCAGCACGGAACAAGAGATTCCCTTTCCAACTCTCACCTCTATGGTAAATGCCAAGAATTATCCTGGAAGTGCCCACATCATTAAAGACCATGTTCGGATGTTTCTCCCAAAGTAATAATTGAGCTGTGACAACTGTAGGCAACAGAAATTCTAGCTTGTTAAAGGGCAGCACGTTGATGAATGCGCAACTTCCCTTTCTCTGTCTGATACCAATTATTTATCCAATTAATATGAGCAAAGCCATAGGACCAGACTACGATTAGGTACCAACTAACTCGCTATTATTTTGCTGCATGTTCTTCTGCTTCTCAGAGCAGTCGGCAAACACGAATGCTAGAAGATACTGCTGCTACACCAAAGCGCAATCAAGCCAGGCTTCCACATACATCCTGCAGGGACCCCACTATTATATATATTCCAGATGACGTCCGCTTAAAGACACCAAATTCTGGTGGACAAGCTGGTAAAGTCCAAAGAAGAAAGTAGTGGGCCTCCAAAACCCAGACTAAGCCCAACTGTCATATAGGCACTTTTATATTTTTCCTGTTACGTTGGCACCTAGCAGTCAAAAGAACGGGCGGCCACAGGCACAACTATCTCCATTTATACATCCTACCCCTTGACCCTCTCTGCAGTCTATAGTGCAGGCCACATCGGCAGGATTGACCGAGGATTCTTCTTCCAAGGAATAGGGTGGTCCCACAACATGGAACTGCTGAAAGTAGTGGGGCCTCTGGTTTTTGGGTAAAAGCCATGCCAGGGGAGGACTTCCATTATGGGGTAAAAGCAATGCCATGTCAGATCAGAAGGCCTCACATGGCCAATTCGTGCATGTTGCGGAACTTCTGAGCTTCAAACGTGGGGCTTGTGTGTAGAAGCAGGGTGAGGGCACATGACGGAGTAGATTCCTTTCCTCTGGCCGGATGCAGGTGCTATGCAGTGAGGAGATTAGACATGAGGTCGGCCTAGAAATGGAAGTACATGCACCACGGTGACCAAATTGTCAGGGCTCAAACTAAGATGCATCATAAATTGTTCAGAGAATGCTGCATAAGAA
Organism: Alisma plantago-aquatica; assembly: GCA_963693085.1. Taxonomy (NCBI): domain Eukaryota; kingdom Viridiplantae; phylum Streptophyta; class Magnoliopsida; order Alismatales; family Alismataceae; genus Alisma; species Alisma plantago-aquatica. The sequence continues at coordinate 529,751,539 of OY856410.1, forward strand.
ACGGTTGTGCTGGGTTTTTCTTTCTAATCGTTGATAGTTTTGTTAATAACAGAGCGTTTTACACCAAGTAAACACGCAGAAAGTAGGACCGGAAATATCCCGAATACTTCAAAAAGAAAGCAAACCAACCATGGTTCCCAATGAAATGTACGATCAAACTTTAAAGAAAAAACCTGTGAAAAAACCCACGCAAAAGGCATTACTAAATTGAGAGTAGTACATATAAGAAATATAAAACAAGAGGGGTAGAAGCCCCAATGGCGATAGGACTATAAAAAACGACCAAATCATGGCTTTCGCCAACAGTGTATAGAGGAAGGAAGGAAAGACATATTGTTTAATAGTTAGAAGGAAAGAGGCTATGCCGCTTGTTAGCATGCGGCACGATTGCACACAAAAATGATAGTTATGGTAAAAAATGTTTTCCTTCAATACATTTAAATTCGGAGAGACATTCAATAGGAGCCCAGGAAGGCCAAAACTTGGGCATGGAGGTCTTCATCATCGCTGATGAGGAAAATCATTAAAGGATTTCCTTGCATCATGAGGCTTGCTAGAGGCACAAAAGAGCTTTCATGTGAAGCATTTGTTCACAATGTTCATGGAAAAAGCAACTTTATAATTGTTATCTGAGTCATGAGGGTGTCAATTTGACCACATAACAAATCTGACAATAATAGACAAAATGAAGTTCAAAATTGTTCAAAGTATGCAATCCATTTTGATAATTCCTATAAGGCTATTGAGATATACTCACCTTTAGATATTCTTCTATTTAATCTTTTATTTCTAAAATTTCCAAAAGTAAGCATAAACTAGGATTCAGTAAACCAGAATGATGAGCACTTGGTAGGGTCTATTATGACAAATTGAAATGCATTTTATGTAAATATCAGTTATGAGGTGAGGAATGCTTTTTGTGAAGGGGTACGTGAAGAAGAAATGTTCACTTTACTTGTAGTAGTCCCCATAGAGGAAAAGAGTATGTCGACCAGTGAAGTTCCTTCTCTTTAGCTATTGTTTAGTGAATAACTTTTCCATCTCTAAAGGACGCCATACTAATGAACTTTTTGAGGATTGTGCTACTTAGATTTCCATACTATAGGTAGTTAGGATGGCTCCTCTTGTAAGGAATTCATAAGCTTTTCTTATAGGAGAAGTAGAGCCACATATCCAAGAAACTTAGAATTGAGTAAGGACATTGGATGATAAAAGGATGAAGGGGTAAATGACATCCTATGGTAGCTGAATGTTTAATGTCTATAGCAAGGAATTTATTTCTATAGAGTGAAGAACTTTGATTGCACATGTAGATGAGGTTTTGCTTTTACATAAAGGCTTGTGAATATGTGGATCCATATAATAAGGAGTCACTTCAAAGTCTTAATAATACACCCACACAATGCTTGAAATTGAATTTAAGGATACAATTGCTCCTGGAGACATATTTTTAGAAATGAGAGCAACAATAATACAATTATTGCACGAAATAACCTTTAGACCCTTGCATGTAGCTTTTAATGTCTTCATTTAAACAATTAGATTCATTCCCATATATAGGCCCATAAATCAACATTTCAACCAGTAAGCTACTTTTCCAAAGATCCTCTCTCTCGATGAATCAAGCAAGAGATCTTCTCGATGGTGGGACTTGCTAAACAAAACACCGGATAGTAGTCATGTGATGGATAGATCGGCATATGATTTCTTCATATTAATCATTATCTTCTGGACTAGGTTTATATGGATTACAAAGACTTAAGAAAAATAAGTAAGAATCTTGATCATACATCATTACATGTGAGTCTTGATGTAGATTCCGTCCTAAACTCAAACAAAACTTTTGGTGGCATATGATGCCATAGAAGTAAGGATTCAAACATTTATGTTGATTTGTTGACCCCTAAAGGATGATTCTTGTAGTTTTTTCAAAAATAGAAAGGACATAGGTATTAAGTCACTCCACTAAGATAGTAAAATGAAATCTAGAAAGGGGTATCTGTCTAAGTTGGTTTTCTTTTGACTGATAAGTAATTATTTATCCACCATTCTTGACTAACTTCAATCTTTTCCAAGATTGGGTTCCATGCGAGAGAGAGAGATGGGGGATAAGAAGGGAAATGGGACACATGAACTTAAAAGGAAGATAGAATGCTTCACTTTTATAGTTGTGGCTACAAAGTTGACATTGTTATCGTGAGATGTTGAAAATTCCTTAATTAGCTTATAATGTTTTTCGACTATTACTCTTTATGGATTTTCTTACCTGGAGAGAAAGAACAAGAATTTTGGAGAACTGGCTATCGATCATGATAAATATTATGCTCTAAGTTCCTTAAAGTTTTGGTTGGATCGATGTGTTAAGAAACATGATGCAAACATCTATGCTAAATAGTACGACCATATACAACTGGCCCCTAGGATATGGTAGGAGGTAAGGTAGCCAATGAGGAATTGAGTAAGCTTAATTAGCATGTGATGGAAAAGGAATCATGGTTCCACCCTTATGTGCTAACTTAAGTATTTCCTTTATTGTAATTCACGTTAAAGAGAGGATCTAAGGAGACGGGGGCACCTAGGTCCTGAGAATAAAAATAAGACACTTTACATCCAATGGTGTCACTTAAAAGGTGAACTTCTTCTGATAGATGTTTTAAAAAAGAAGTGAAAATTTAGGGAACATTATTCTTGAGCTCAAGGAGGTCTTATATATTTTTTGATATTGATGACATCTCTTGTATATGTTTTGAACAAAGGGGAGTGACATCAACATAATCAAGGGATAAAGACTTTTAATATCATGGAATATCAAAGCTCAACAAAGCTAGATTATTATCTAGTTCCAAGGTGATGACAACAAACTATGATGTAATAATATATGGACAAGGGGATAGAGAGTTACCTGAGGATATGCATGCAAGGTCCCATTTTTTTAGTTTACCTTAAACCCCGTATCACTTCCTTAATCACTCATAAGTTGTTGGCTATATTTCCTTTAATTGTGTTTGATAACACTTCCAAACATTATTTACTTTACTTTTAGAAATGACAAGGTTAGAAGGGTTAAATGAAAAGGCTTGGTTTTCATGATTTGGGGTGTTAGGATATTTGGGGGTGTTTTGAGTTGAAATACATTGAATTAAGTATGCGTCATAAATAATCCTTTTTGAGTATTAAATACTCATAAGTGAAGTTTCATAAAATTTAGAAAATAATATCCGAAATGTTCAACATGGGAAACAAGTCAGCTAAACATGCAAAAACTAGAACTTTTGCTAACATTTTAGCTATTTTTAGATTGCCTCATCACCTCGAATTTTCTTGTTATATTCCAATAGTTGAATATATGAAATTTCGATATGTAGGTCGTCTGCTGAGATAACAAGAAGAAATTTTAGGTGCCGTATGTTCTATTTAAGTAAAATGAACAGCCAACTAAGGATCCAGAGGCAATATCCAATTAACAAATTGCTAGAAAAGTAAAAATGATTTGAATGTATTAGTAAGATAATAGACAAATTTAATCATATATACATGAATAATATAATAATTATATCTCATTTACGCCATATTCATCATAAAGCTTTGAGTTTTTAGAGAGAAAAAGAAAATTAGGATTTTGAAGGGGATTTGTGGTGGAGCAGTAAACATAGTGTTATACCTTCCTAGGATTGGTGGAATCAATTAAGCTTATATATTTGTCTAGATTTATTTGGTTTTTCTTCTCTCCTATGTATGAGGGTCGTCCTCCCTTTGATTTTGATCAAAAAGATTAAATTCATAAATTTTCTCATCATTTGTCTCCATTTTCTACTTTCTAGGGTTCTTGAGCACAATAGAGGAACAAAAGAATTACATTTTTGAAGTTTAATTTTGGTTCTTGAAGTTTAATTTCATTTTAAGAATCTTGGTTCTTGAGATAAGAAATTGAGGTGTTTAACACATGAAGTCAGTGGTTTAGGCTACTTTTAAAACTTATGTCGAACGCAAGCACACTCAATTAGCTCAAATTAGTGGGACTTAAACGGGTTTCATAATTTTAGGGAATTTTGGTTAGTTGTTCTGAATGTTAGTTATATGCCTAACATTGTAGTAGATGAAATGATATAGAGTCATATATGGTAAATGGAAGCAATGTGAATGTTTGAAATCTTTTTTGTTGCTTTACCATGTATACATTGAAAATGTTAAGAACTGAGAAAATAGGAAGTGTTTGGCATGAAATGTGATTTCTTGAGATAAAAAATGGGGAACTTGAATTTATATGATGAAAATAATCTGATCTTCGACAATATGTATGCTTTAAACTCTAGTTCATTTATAGGGTTATATATTCAAAATCATACAAGAAAAATTATAATGGATTTGAATTTTCCTTAAAGTGAGTAAATGGACTAAATAACTAATGTGACCCTAACTTTATCTAAATAAGAGACTTGAACACTATGCATTTACCTTGAGGTTTGCACTGGGTAAAATGGAATTTGTATTAGTAATCTATGGATATTGAGAAGAAATATCAGAGTGTGATTCTAGGCTTAAAGGATAGATTAGAAGAATTTAGGGTAGTTTCAAGATGTGATTTTAACCAAAATTCTCAGATTTACAACAAATGAAATGAAATGTAGAGCAAATATATAATAATTATGATTCATGGTGTGAATGGTATCATTAGGTATATCTTTCAACAATATCTTGTAAATTATGCCCTAGTTTGACATTTATATCTTTTAATATGTATCTTGTATCTAAGATGAGGTCTGAAATGTAAATAAGATTAATGTTGTTACCATAGCTTATGTTAGGAAAGAATTAGGTGAGCCATAGTCTGTTACGTTATCTTAGGGTTTCTAATTAAAATCTAATATACAAATAGTGTGTTGTAGGCAGGAGAGCTAAATGTAGAAAGTTTTACTTGATAGGGTAAATATCAAGTAGGAAAATCTAAGAATATATAATGACAAGCCAAGAACTAGATTTCACTATCTATTTTCTAATATATTTTATATTTTCTTATTTATTTCATGTTCATGTTATGTAATTCATATCTATCATCGTCTGAAAAAGTTAATATATTGTTTGACCAAAATTGAGATTTTCCTTTTTCTAGATTTGTTTCAAATGATAAGTTCAACTATATATTTCTCTTGCACCTATGCTAATCATGTAGCATTTCAAATAAGTAGTGCTTTAAATTTTTTTACGATTATAATTCAGCTTTAATTCACTGAAGATCTACTCATCTATAGTGATCATTTTCTTCACCATTTGAGATGGAAAGCTTTATTTGCATTGTAGGATCACATGTTTAGGTTTTCCTTTTACTAGGGAGTCTTGGTTGGTTGTACATACATGGATATTGTTTCATGTATCTACATGTATCAAAGTGTGTTTGTATATCTCTATATTTCTAATGTACTAATGCTTTCTCTTAGAAAATGCTTATATTTAGGGATTTTGATATATAAAGAAAGGAAATAATTGTTTTTGAATTGACTATTCTAAATGTTAAAATGTAATATTTTTTCTCAAATATTTTCATATCATTGATTATTTTGTCTTTACGCGTAATTAGTAACATGAGGTTCAATGTGGTTCACTTTTGCTAACTTTGTAGGGTCCCAGAAGTGGGGTCCCACAATGCATGTCTAAGTCCAATAAGTAATTTAAGAATTCTTGCACATGTAATTTAACACTTAGGACCTAGATCCGAAAGCATCCCAAGAATTGCATAGTTCTTCACATACTAGTCCCTACCTCCAATCCAAGTATGATTAAGTGTGAAGCTTCTAGTTACAGTTTCCTAAAAAAAACTTCAACATTGTTAAAATGAATATTTATAAATATTTTCCTCAAAAAATAACTACAACATTTATTTGGATGTAATAATATCTCTTTACCAGCTACATAGAATCCTCATAAATACTAAAATTTAGAGTTCCATTACTATGTCTTCATTAAGTGCAAGCCAAGAATGGTTACATACAATTAGATGCACGTACATGAATAGTGGTATAATGGTGTATGCATCACATCTAATAGTGGATCACCTTTTTCACAATGAAAATATGAAAAAATGACTCATACATAGAATATCATAACCTATGCAGACCCACCTAATAAACAATGTATATCTTTAATATTATGCTATAATGCCTCAAAATAGAACGTTAGATATAAAAACTTATCAAGAACGAGATTGGAAGCATGAAACAAAAACAAAACTAGCCATAGTTTGTATTTTTCTTTATCTACTAGATACATATACAAAATACTTCCCCAATATGTCATACATCTAGTACTACGAGAAACATGCTTAATTATAAGATACCTAGCGATTTGGTACCTAAATAGGGTGTTTCTTAGTTGATATGGTTATTCCTTATTATTTGATTTAATATTTCTATCTGACATGAAATCTTATAAATATTAAATATCCATTGATATGCTCATACACCTTCTCAATTTCAATAAAGGTGTGGATTAATGGACACATTTGGTATCAATCTTGTTCTCTATCAATATGCACTATTGGATTTATACTATTGATTATGATATTCTTTATAGGGGTTATAGTGTTACCATCGTTATCCTTTGGCTAAGAGTTGAGGTTTTATCATATATTTTGTAGGAAATAAAGAAGGTCGATGTACATGAATCGTTTAATCAGTAGAGGAGCACAAGTCTTAGGAATAAGTGCTACATGGGGGATTTCTTAATCATTCAACAACATGATGGTTCTCATATAAACTTATAGACAATCACATTGTATCTAAAATAAGTGGTATAAGGTCATGCAAACACCATATGGACCTTGGTAATGATCTTGATTCAAAGTTTCTATTTCAAGAAGGAAATGATCCAATTAACTAGTCAACAATTTTTACCTTACTAGGTATGTTATAACATCAAATTTCCCTTGTATTCAAATAATTGAAATGCAATTATTCTATATGCTTTGTACAGTATATGATGGCTTCCACCATCTATATGCTTTTTTGATGATATAGTAATATTTTACCTTCTCCAAAAAAAGAAATGCAATTATTTTATGAAAAAAGACTTGTTTGATAATTTGGGTTCTTTGTTTTAAAGAATGGATTTCTTTGCAAATTTCACTTGAATGATAGATTTCGTGAATTATATTGTCTTATTAATCCAATGATGGATAAAAGGAAAAAAAGAATAAAGGAAAATCCCATAATAATAAATAGAAAAAGAAATAGATGATAATTGTGTGTACATGAGAGAATTGTGTAGAATTCTCTAGAAAGTGGCATGGATGGCCACTAATAATTAATTTTCATTTTCATGGTTTCTAATATAAAGAATAGCCAAAATAAAGCAATTAGAAAAGTAAGAAAGAGAAAAGGATTAATTTTGATGCTTGAATGCATAAATTAGAGGGAGACTTTCATATGAATAAAGTCCCTTTTATTTTTGAGTTCTTGTTCCAAACTTTTTCCATAGTTAGATAAAGTCATTTAAGACTTTCCCTTAAAATTTGAGAGGAAAATGATAAAATATGAAAGAGTTATGAATGAAATGGTTTTTCCTAATGTGAGAAGGATGTGGAAGTATTTGCATTAAGTGTCACCTTACTTTCTTTGAAAAGTAAATAAGGGGGGTGACCCTCTAATAAGGGCGCGCACCCTGGTAACCATGGATCTAAATATTGATGATGCAACCATTGTCTTCTACCCTGTGGATGAAAGGGGAAACTGAGTCCACAGTACAATGGTTTTCTCTCCTCTCCTCCTCTCTGGTCCCTCAATGTTTTGTCATGAAATAAAGTCCAATAAACTTGGGAAGAAAAGGCAAACACGACAAGGCATTATATGGTTGTTACTTTGCCATATCGGAAAAATACCCAATCTGCCTAAAACTCGGGGATTTAGGGCAAAGAAATGCTGGCCTTTCCCACACCTATCATGCCTATATAAGGTAGTGTGAAGTTTGTTCTGGAATCACTGGTACTTCCTCTCTCCTCAATTGCTCCAGTTTCCCTCAACCCTACACCAACAATCACACCATCCCCTTCGATAGAGTCCCAGGCCCGCAAAAGGTAGAAGGTGTGTGAGGAATTAGACCTCTCTGAACATAGAGGATGGTGTCGGAGTGAAGGACGCACCATGATGGGCCTTTCCTGATCTTCGGATCAATGAAAAAATGGGTTTTTGCTCATCTTACTATGAGTGCCATCACAACAGTTTAATGGTGAGTTTCTTCCATTGGGCTTCTTCCTCCTAAGACCCTTAGTCGAAGCTAAGAGAACCTTTGAGTTCGTCGAACCTGGGAGGACAAAGAAGGAATCTCAGTTACCTCATTTGAGATAGTACGGTGAGGGTCCATGGCTAGGTTGACCACAACCATGGAGCTATCAGACATGGGTGGCGCGAGCAAGAGGAAGAAGAAGTTGACTTACGTATTTCCTATTTTACCTGGGTTACGCAATGAAAGGTAAGGATAGTCTGCCCTTTTTGTCCATTGCACCTATCATTTAAGCCATCCACACAGGCACAAGTCGCCATAGTGTCATGATCCTATTGGTTGTGCCCGGGCCCACAGTCGAGATGGATATCCTTTGGTTACTGACGTGTCATTTTTATTTGGCCAGATTAGGTTTTGTCTTGTAAAATTGATAGAAAATAATTGGCGACTCAAATTGAGACAAATTATATATGAAAATTGATCAAAAAAATATAATCAATCCAATACAAATATAATCAGGATCTAAATCTGCTTCTAGTGTGAAAAGTGTCTAAACTTGGCATCTTTAATGTAGATTAATGTACTAGAACCATGATTTCTAAGTTTTGATGCTTCTAATGAATTCAATAGATATTAAGGATAAAATATTGATCTTTTATGAATAAAAAGAGCAACTTGAAAGTTATGTGAAATTAGCAACTCATAATTTGATAATTTAGGGTTTCCTTGAGACAAAAGGTGTAATTAATAGTAATATTAGGGTTTGTAATCCAAAAGTTATGAAAAGTTATAATTAGGGTTCAAGAAGCCAAAACCCTAAAGTTGACTTAAAATCCCTGTCTTGGGACCCAAGTCAGTCTTAATTTTCATTTTTAGATGAAATAATGATGCATGGTGTTATGCTATAACTTTTAGGATAAATTGCTTGGTTGCTTGTTTGGTTACTCCTGATTGATCTTTATTGGACTTCAAGTTGTTGAAACAAGTATGTGGTTACGCCTATGACTAACCAGTGTACTTTCTCGGTGTTTTCTGAGGTTTTACTAGATTTCTTCAAATTAAATACTTGGATGGAATTTATTTTCTGCAAACTATAAAGTCACTATGGCTATCACAATATTATGCTTATAAATTGCTCAAACCCCATATACCAACTCTAGAGGTTTGAAAATGGAAATGAATGAAAAGTCATGATGATGACTTAAGACCAGGCCTCAGATTGGGAAGGTTAGACCAGACCCCAAATTGGGTAGGTCATATGAGGTCAGGCCCCATATCAGGAAAGATAACATGGCACCTAACTCCAATTTGAGAGGTGACCAACATAGGCACCTGGCTTCAGATTGAGAGGTAGCCTACAGTCTGCTACAGGGACAGAAACCCTAAGTGAGGGTATCCAAGAGGTTGAGTAAATAGGTTGAAGAGTTATGAAGAAAATGATAGTTTTTATTTTGTAAAAAATTGTTGTAGATATATTGCTACAAGTATATGTGAACATTTTGTTTCCCCCACATTCCAGTATAACTCATTATACTGACCGTGCTTTTGTTTCGAGCAATTTTAGAATAATATGCTATTCTACAAGTACCCAGAAAGAGAAGGCACTCAAAGAAAAAGACATTATTGTAATCCTTTGAGGATTTAGTTTGATGGCTTATATTTCATGTTGTAACTTTAGATATCCAGAACATGAAATTCTTTAGAGGAATATGTAATATCAGTCTTGTACCAAAATCCTTTTTATTCATGAAATTTATTAATTATTTTTGGTTATTTGCTAAACCTTCGATCCTATAATGAAGGTAATGGCCCTTGCCCTCTTGGTCTTCCTGAATAGGGAATAACATGGGGAGGGGGTCATTATATTTGGTATCAGAGATGGTTTACCATTTAACCTCTAATTATTATAAAATTGTAATAATTTTTTAGAGCCCAAAGGGAATTATTAGAGTCTTTTCCAAAGATAATAGTATCTAGAAAGGACCACGATCCGGGGGCTGACAATATTTTCCTTCGCACTGCTAGTCGGCTTACGAGGACTCCCAGACCAGTGCTTCTTGCCTAACCAAAGCTAGAGGAATTTTACTCAAAATAATGTACCTCTAGGACCTCTCATCTAATTTTTCATTTCTCTATCCTCTTCGCTCCCTAAACCCTAGGTACATGTATCTTCTCTCTTTATCCCTTCTGAGTACTAGGGTTATGAATATTAGGGATTACTCTGCCAAATAATAAAAGTGGACATAATGATAAAGAGAGAATGTTTGATGGGTTTCTCCCCTATAAAGGTAAACTCTAGATGGACTAGGGTTGGGGGTCAAGGGGATCGCAAAAGCTAAGGTGCAAGTTGTAAACCCTAACCTCAACCCAAGACCTTAATCTTGGGGTATGAACAAAGTAGAAGGATAATAATAGCGCCACCCTAATAAACAATAAGCGATGGGTAGAGAAAGAGAGAACCCAGTAAGTTGCATGTCTTAGTTTATCCATGCATGCAAGTACATAGGTTAGGCATGCATGATATACATGGAGGACTAGAGTATGTATGTGAAACATAGACAATAAGTGGTTGCATGACCCTTAGTGCAACTTTTAGTTTTGGTGACCCATCCTTGGGTGGGTCATCCCTAAAAAGGAGAAAAGATCTATGAGAGGGATAACATCCTAAATCGGAAGGTTAGTTGTGACCAAAAAGTTTAAACCCCTCCAGGTAGGAACCCTAACAAGTGCGTTCCCACTCAAATACGAGTAGGATATAGGCATGCACTTATATGGAAGTGAGCGACATCAAGGTTGGCAATGAGATTAGTTCTAAGTTGGAGGGGTAATGCCTATTGGATTATGAGATAGGCATACTTGAGGAAATGAATGAAGATCTGTGTGTTATCTAATGAGATAATATGGTTTATGATGACCTCAATTGGACATAAGATTTGATAGTATGCTTCATTACATAATGTAGTTCAAGTGAGAATAAGATATGAATCTATAGGAGCCTCAACCTCATCTACAAAGAGGGGACCTCTAGTGCTAGGACCAGTTACAGGGTTAACTCAAGAGAGAGTGAGACCTAGAAGGAGAAGGTTGGGAACCTAGACTCCTAGACATGAGGAATTACAAGAAATATTTGTACGATATGCCCTAAACCATACTACCCATGGGTAAATGAGTCAAGTTACAATATGCATGATCCCTAGAATCTTGTTGTACACTAGATGTACTTGAAAGGACCAAACCCTAGAGAACTAGAAGGAGGCTTATGTAACATACTACATCTCAGACCCTACCCTGGAAGCTGACATTTTAGACTTAGCCAAACAAGGTCAAAGGTTAGACCTAAATAGATGTTTAGTATAACCCCAATGAGCTAATGTATGTATAGATCACCTAAATGTAACCTAATGTTCTAAAATTAATCTTAGTTTTATAATGGATACATAAAATATGCCACATAACTCATTTTGGTGCAAATATGAAGATAAGAAACTTAATTGGATGAATATTTAGATAATGGGCCGTTAATGGGCCATATGACATATCTCATAAAAATAAGTCTCAAAAGTGGAAACAAAATTCAAATTCGAAATCTACATATCAAAATTAGCATACATGTCAAATTTCATCTAATTTGGACAACCTTGAAATATTAGGATAAGTTTTGGAGAGAGAAAATGAGTAAACTGCATAAGTAATGAATAATGTGATTATATAACTTCAAAATATGGAAATAATGGCAAATTTATATTCAACACATCAAAGATAACTTGTGGATGAAGTTTGGTCCAATTTGAATGTTGTTTGTGCAAATTATGCAATTTTAGGTACATCCTGGACTTTTATGCAATTTACCCAATTGGGAGGTTTTCTTTGCAAATTGTCACATGCATTATAATCCTTATATATTCCCTTGCAATTCTCGAGTTTTTGAACCATAGGGCACCTAGTTGCACCTTGGTTTGAAGGTGTTTCTTTCTAAGGGCATTTTAGGGATTACTCTCTTTATAAATGAGCTTATCTTTAGAAGCTATTAACCAATGGGGTTATTTATTTGATTGGAGGTCGGTTGGGATGTCCTATAAGTTCCCATAAACCAACATTTTATATTCAAGAATCCCCTATGATCTGTCCTCTTTCATGGCCATGAAATCCCTAGGCTAAGGACACATGGAAAGCTCCATGGACACCTCATGCTTGACTTCTACCTTATCCATAAAGGTTTGCATGTCCATAGGCAAACTTAGAATTGGACACATGGAAAGTAACTTGACACGTCATGCTTTACTTATTCCTATTCCATAAAGGCTTGCATGTCCATGGACACCCTTATACATGACACATGGAAAGTCTCATAGGCACCTCATACTTGACCTCTTTCTTTATATAGCCATATCTACCCCTTCCCAACTCCAAATTTGGAAAATCTTGCTCTTCTTTCTTTCCTCTAGCTTAGATCATAACTCCTACTCCATTTTTCCATGAAGGTTCTATCCCAAGGTAAAAAGAGGTGCCTACCTTGGCGAAGAAGGCTCCTAGGGTTCCAAATTTCTCTATTTAGGATTTCTTAAACTCCTCCTTGGTAATTTTGACCAAAACTAGTAAGTATCCTCCTTTCCTTCACTATTTTCATGTTTTTAGTCTTCCTTCCACGTTCCCCCAGGTTGGAACCCTGGTCTTCCATGGTGAAACCCCACCTAGAGCCCTTAAACACCCCATCTCCATGTTCTTTTGTTAGGGTTTTTCACCTCTAAAGTGGAGAAGGTGCTTTTTGCTCGAGATAGGAGCTTATTTGGAGAAACCAACCTCTCTAAGCTTGGGAACCTTACTTATTGGACATATCCACCTTCCCTAGAGGTTCTTTGGAGGCCTAGGCTTGGATCTAGAATTGAATTTGACTATTCAGACTCTGAAGTTGAGGTATGATGTATCCCCTATTCTTCTATGTTGAGAAATTCACCTATGCTTATTCATTCTCTTTATCTTATGGACATTAGCCTATACACAATGTCTTTTCTTTTGAAAATCATGGTTCATGTGAACTAACTTATTTGATATTGATCATGTGATCATGGATATTCTTTTGAACTCTTATCTTATGCTTTGTTCACGATGGAACTCTAAAAGATGACATGCGATGTCTTTTGCCCACTTATGAGGTGGATGTATATGTTGGTCACTTATGTGGTGACTAGTTTATATATTCTGACTATACTTTCTACTTGCCTCTACATTTAACATGCTATGTGATTCAGTGACACTAGAGTAGTGTAATTGCATTGGTTTTTATGGCATATGTGTTATTTCCTGTCGAGCAGATGTGATATTTCCTGCTCTTTTGGGATGGAAAGGAACCTCATACCCAGGGCAAGATGTGTGATTCTTGGTCCATGTTTTATATATTTGGTAGATTGGTAGTATTCCTTTCTCTATTACGTTTCAAGTTTATGAGACTTGGCCGCCTTTGTGTTTATATTGTTTTAGGCTATGTTTATCTCACATGCATGCAGGTTGATGATATGGGGTGTGTGCCCTAATTCTTTACATGTGCTTGTGTGACACAATCTTTATGTTTTATTAATGGCAAGTATTCTTTTGTTATCATATGATTTCAATTCCTTTTCTCTTAATACCCATTTGGGTGGTCCTTATCCTTTCTATGGGAAGCATTTTATATTTGTTGTCTTTTATTCCATAAATAGCTCAATTTTCCTATTTAGTATGCACATACCAGCCTTTGCTGATGTCATCTATTTTCTCTTCTTGCTGGGGTATGCTTCCAACCCTAGGTGAAGGGCTTGGATGATAAGGCATGAAGTTTTGGACTAGCTTAAGGATTTAAAGCTTGGAGACAAAGTTGTTATGGTTTATATTTCCCTCTACTTAGATCCTTATGTTGTATCATACATGTAAACCCTTATGGGATATTATGATGTTCTTTTGTAACCTTGTGATAAATTGAATATAGTCAACATTTTTATTCTGTTGTTATACTTTGGTTGTTTTGAATACCATTTATTGAAATTTGAAAAATTTGCACCTATTCCGGCATACCTTTGAGTGTGTTTGGAATGGATGTTTTATTCTTCAATTTTTATTTAGTAAGGGGGTGATCCCGCCTCCTTACATCATATTATATAGATGTATAAATGATATGAGTACCTACCATCTAGGTGAGGGAAAGGGAGACCTAAGGTCCTGGAGAGGTAAGAAATGGTAATATGATGTGAATCCTTAGACTCAGATTGGTAGCTCTTATGTAGGACTCTAAGGGTTGTTTATGTGGAATAGAAAGTTGGGAAGAAAATTCCATACCATGTTTTGGTTTGGTACGTGCTTAAGCGGCTAAGTCATGCAGTTTAGATGACTAATGCTAAGGAAGTAAACCCGAGAGGGGAAGTGGTGGTATCTGGTGCATATAATGCTCACAAGGTTGAATGAGTTCATAGGGAATAAGCATGACACCACCCTCAAGTTGTGGGTTAAAGGAAACCCCACTTGGATTGTGATATGTGTTTGATGAGCCACTGAAAGTAGTTTCTCTAGCACTACATGCTATCATATGTACACATGAAACGGGTCCAACCTTGAAAGATGAGGAATGGATATGACATAATGGAAAACTTAGAAATGGATTAATAATTTCTCAATTTGCTAGCCACATGCATGGGTAGAATAATAGGAAACATGCTTACATGTGATGATATAAATTTTATATCCAAGTATGTTTTATGAACCTTGATGTTGCCAAGCATTAGTTTTATCTTGTCCCGGGTAAGGACCATTCTTAAAGGAGTGAGTTTTGAAATTTGCTTAAGAACTGAGGTGATATTAAAGGTGACCTAAAAGAACTTTAGGGATTAATTGCACAAATCACAAAAGCACATAGATTGAGTATGATTCTTTAGACCAAGTATGACCATCTCTAAGGGACATGAAAACAAGTCACTATGGAAGTGACCGGTAGAATGGGGCTAGGCCCAGATGGGTAGGTTGCCATGTTTCCCATAAAGAGACATAAGGAAAATGATGTGTGTCCTAAGAGATGAAGGAAATTCAAGTGTAGGAATTCTCAAGGGTATAATGTGATTGGATACTGTTAGAGAAACCACAAGCAAAATGTGGGTTGAAATAAACTAAACTTTTGACATCTCAATAGAACCCCAAGTCAATCCTAAGGTGAAGAAGGGATGAGACTGAATGGAGTGGGAGTTGATTGATCCCTAAATGCACCAGACTATATGGTCAGGAGGTAACAAATATGTTTGCCTAAGGCCCATGGGTTAGGAGGTTGGCCACCTTCATGAGTTCATGTGGCCCAAGGGGGTAAATGTGAAAGGCACTACCTAGATGCATAAGGGTAAGATCACCTCAAAAGTACCAAAATCTTACAGACCTTGAGGAAATGACTAAGGATCATAAATAGGAGTAATAATAAGACTCAAAGGTTATGAGATTTTTTTCTTCTGTATGTATATGTTGAATTAAGGGAATGGTGGTATTCATGGTTTGGAGTCATGTGAAGAATGATTCAACCTAGATTTGAAAATAAAATGGTTATGTTTGATGCACTGCCTCTACTCTTGAAATGGGATGAGCTTTGTATTTGGGCTACAACCAAATGCTTATTTCATCTTGTTATGAGTGGGAGAGATGAGATAGACACATGCCATATAGGAATGGAAATGATATGAGAAATAAATACTTAAGTTGAAATCCTTTTGGGATAATCAGGAATTTGAGGTATTACCACACCCCATGAGAGGATACTGAATGAATTGTTTGAAAACCTAGGTGAACAAGGTAATCATCAAATTGGAAATTTCAAATGAGGATATATATATATTTATCAAGTGTGAATTTGAATTCTATAGTTATAAGATTGAATCTGGTGATCAGATAATGGATGCAAGATTTGAGGTACGAAATAAAGGTAAATCAAGCCTGACTTGTTGACTGAAATTGAACAATCCAGTTAGATGACCTAGAGGTAGTTGAGATGAAGGGCTTAACACATCTCTCGGTGGATGTGAATGGTAGAATCTGCTATGAAACTCCTTTTGAGTGTTGAGGTTTCACCCTTAAGGACTTAGAAGTTCATTAGTCTAAGTTTATTGTGCACACTAGCATCACGAAGATGTTTAAAGACCTACAAAGATATTTCCGGTAGCTTGAAATGAATAGAGACATAGCAGCATATGTATACAATCGTCTCATGTGCCAGATGGTGAAGGATAGACACCAACAACCAGTTGGGTTACTTCAACCAATTGAGGTTCCAGAGTGGAAATGGGGCTAAATCACTATGGATTTTGTGGTGGGCCTCCCTAAGACAAAGAAAGGTCATAATGCGACATGGGTTGTGGTGGACCACCTAACCAAGTCAGCTTTTTCCCCTAAAAGATTACTACCAAGGTGTCATACCTAGATGAACTATATGCTAGCGAGATAATTTGACTGCATGGTGTTTTGAGTTCAATTGTTTCTGATCATGACTCTAAGTTCACTATGAAGTCATGGAGGCAAGTGCATGAACTCGGTAAAAGATTAAAGTTTAGCACAACCTATCACCCCCAGACTAATGGATAGTCAGAAAGGACAATACAAACTTTAGAGGATATGTTGAGAGCATGTGTGCTTGATTAGGGTGGATCATGGGAGCAGTACTTGCCCCTAACTGAGTTTGTGTCAGTCACTGCTTCACTGGGATGATGTTAGTGAGAGGACCTTGCTGAGGTCAGAAGAACTGCAATTGTACACTGATAAAGTCGCTTCGATCAAAAAAAGGTTGAAGATATCCTGAGATTGATAGAAGTTGTATGCTAATGCGAATCGAACTAACTTGCACTTCATTGTGGGTGAACATGTGTTATGGAAATCCAACCCCTCTGAGTTATAGCTAAGAATAGAGGAAAGCTGAGTCCCTGATATGTGGGTTTGTTTAATATTTTAGAACGGATTGGTGAAGCTGCTTATCATTTAGCATTACCCCCGTCAATACAGTATGATGAATGATGTGTTCCATGTATCTAATCTAAAGCACTATGTGAAGGACTCAAGCCATGTGCTGAGCATTGAACCTATTGAAATCCAAGGGAGGCTGACATACCCTGAGTCACCAATGAGGGTACTAGATACCAAGGTGAAAGAGCTCAGGGATAAAAAGATAGAGATGGTAAATGTTATTTGGAAGAACAATGGAGAGGATGAATCCACATGGGTGATAAAGATGCACATGGAAAAAGTCTTATCTTGAGTTGTCTGTTTTAGTAGGCAAATTTTGAGGAAAAAATTCCTATAAGAGGGGAAGTATGTTATAACCTCTAATTTCCCTTGTATTTAAATAATTGAAATGCAATTATTCTATGAAAAGAGACTTGTTTGGAAATTTGGGTGCTTTATTTTAAAGAATGGATTTCTTTTCAAATTTCCCTTGAATGGTATATTTCATGAATTCTACTGTTTTATTAATCCAATGATGGATCAAAGGGAAAAAGGATAAATGAAAATCCCATAATAAGCAAAAAATAAAAAGAAATAGATGATAATTGTGTGTACATGAAAGAATTGTGTAGATTTCTCTAGAAAGTGGTATGGATGGCCACTAATAATTAGTTTTTTTGTGTGCATGGTTTCTAATATAAAGAATAGCCAAAGTAAAGAAAATAGAATAGGAAGAAAGAGAAAAGGATTAATTTTAATGCCTTGAATGCATAAATTAGAGGGAGACTTGCATATGAAGAAAAGTCCCTTTTCTTTTCGAGTTTTGGTTTTATACTTTGCCCACAGTTAGATAAAGTCATTTAAGACTTTTCCTTAAAATTTGATAGGAAAAGGATAAAAGATGAGAGAGTTATGAATTAAATGATTTTTCCTAATGTGAGAGGGATATGGAAGTATTTGCATTAAATGTCACATCATTTTCTGTAAAAAGGAAATAAGGGGGAGCGACCCTCTAATAAGGGTGCACACCCTGGTGACCATGGATCTAAAGATTGATGTCACAGCCATCATCTTCTACCCAACGTCTGAAAGGGGAAATCAGGTCTACAGTATAACATATTTCTCTTCTCTCTTCCCCTCTGCTCCGTCAATGTTTTCCCACAAAATAAAGTTCGCCAAACTCAGGGAGAGAATATGAACATGACACACCACTATATGGTTGTTACTTTACCTATCATAAAAATACCCAATATGCCTATAACTCAAGGATTTAGGGCAAAGAAATACCGACCTTTCACACACCTCTCGTGCCTATATAAGGAAATGTGAAGTTTGTCCTAGACTTACTGATCCCTTCCCTCCCCTTAATTGCTCCAGTTTCCCTCATCCCTACACAAAAGATCATACCATCCCCTTCGGAGGAGTCTCGGGCTTGCGAAAGGTAGAAGACGAGAAATTGGACCCCTCTGAATAGAAAGGATGGTGTTGGAGTGAAGTTCGCACCACAATGGGCCTTTCTCGATCTTCAGATAATGAAACAATGGGTTTTTGCTCATCTTACTATGAGTGCCATCACAACAGTTTAATGGTGAGTTTCTACCATCGGGCTTCTTCCTCCTAAGACCCTTAGTAGAAACTAAGAGCACCTTCGAGTTTGTCAAACCTGGGCAGGCAAAGTAGGCATCTCAGCTACCTCATACAAGCTAGTACAGTGAGGGTCAACAACCAAATTGACCATAGCCATGGTGCTATTGGCCCTGGGTGGCACGAGCAAGAGGAAGAAGAAGTCAACTCGCATATTTCCTATTTTAACCCCTTGGGTTACACAGTGAAAGGTAAAGGCAGTCTGCCCTTTTTGTCCTTTGCACTTATCGTTTAAGCCAACCACACAGGTGTGGGTATTCGTAGTGGCATGAGCCTATTGTCTATGCCCAGGCCCGCAGCCAAGATGGATATCCTTTGATTACTAACATGTCAGTTTTTAATTGGCTAGATTAGGCTTTGTCTTGTAAAACTGATAGAAAATAATTGGTGACTCAGATTAAGACAAATTATAAATGAAAATTGATCAGGAAAATGCTAGCAATCCAATGAAAATATAATCAAGATCTAAATATGTTTCTTGTTTGAAAAGTGTCTAAATTTGGCATCTTTAATGTAGATTAATGAACTAGAACCCTAATTTCTAAGTTTTGATGCTCCTAATGAATTCAATTGATATTAAGGATAAAAGACTGATCTTTTATGAATGAAAGGAGAAACTTGAAAGTGATATGAACTTAGCAACCCGTAATTTGATAAATTAGGGCTTCGTTGAGATAAAAGGTGTATTTAATAATAAGATTAGGGTTTGTAATCCAAAAGTCATGAAAAGTGATAATTAGAGTTTAGGAAGGCAAAACCCTAATGAAACCCTAAATTTGACTTCAAAACCCTATCTTGAGACCCAAGTTAGTCTTAATGGTAGATTTTGGATAAAATAATGGTGCATGGGTGTTATGTTTTGGTTTCTTATTTGGTTATTCCTAATTAATCTTACTTGGACTTCAAGTTAATGTTAAAATAGGTATGTGTTTACGGCTATGACTAACTGATGTAGTTTCCCAACATTTTCTGAGGTTTTACCAAATTTCTTGAAATGAATGATTGGATGGCATTTATTTTCTACAAACTATAAAGTCACTACGGCTATCACAATATTACGCTTATAACTTTCTCAAACCCTACAAACCACTCTAGAGGTTTGAAAACGTAAAGGAATGAAAAGTCATGATGACGACTTAAGACTAGGCCCCAGATTGGGAAGGTCATATGAGGTCAGACCCCAGATTGAGAAGACCAACATGGCACCTAACTCTAGATTTAGAGACGACCAACATAGGCACCTGGATCTAGATTGAGAGGTAGCCTACAGTCCTCTATAGGGACAAAAACCCTAAGTGAGGGTATCCCAAAGGTTGAGTAAAATGGGTTCAGGATTTATGAAAAAAATGATAATTTTGATTCTGTAACAATAATTGTTGTGGATATATTGTTACAAGTATATGCAAATATTTTGGTTCCCCCACATACCAGTATAACTCATTATACTGACCGTGCTTTTGTTTCACATTATTTTAGGATAATTTTATATTCTATAAGTAAGAGAAAAAGGGATATATAGGAAATGAAGGCACTCAAAGAAAAAGATAGTATTGTAATGTTCGGAGGATTTAGTTAGATATATTATATTTCATGTTGTAACTTTAGATGTCCAGATCATAAAATTCCTTAGTGGAATATGTAATATCAGTCTTGTACCAAATTCCTTTTTATTAGTGAAACTTATTAACTATTTTTGGTTATTTGCTAAACCTTCACTCTTATAATGAAGGTAATGGCCTTTGCCCTCTCAGTCCACCTGAATAGGGGATAACAGGGGTAGAGGGTCATTACAAGGTATGTATTCACTACTACATTTTTGGCCAGTAACATCGCTGCCCATAGCGTCGTTTTTACTAAAATAACCGACCTAATAGACTAATGCATCAGTTTTATCATAAAAACTGACCTTATAGGTTTTCCTCCGTGAAAAATCGCACAATTTTGGCTTCGCACCTCGATCTATTGGGTCGGTTTTTTAAATAACCGATGCTATAGGGTCAACAAAAAATGCGGGCACCGCTTTGGAACTCTAGAGTCAGTTTTTATATATAACCGACCTTACAGATGCTAACCTATAGTGTCGGTTCTAGTGCAAAACTGACCCTAAAAGTATATTAAAAAAATGGTGCCCAGACTTAACCTATAGTGTTGGTTTTTTAAGATAACCCACGTTATAAGTCAGGTCTATAGCGTTGGTTATCTTAAAAAACTGACGCTATAGGTTAAGTCCGGGCAGCGTTTTTTTAGTAGACTTTTAGGGTCGGTTTTTACCCAAAACTGACGCTATAGGTCTTCTATTATTGCACATAGCAGCCCGATAGTAAGGCTTAGGTTGCCATTTGCCGCTGCTTCTTCCCCGTTCTCGCTCCCATGCCTGAAGAAAGGCAACACCGCCTCTACAAAGGTGACCTCTCGCAACCATCTCCTTGTCCGAAAAGAGGCAAACTAGTGTCGTTTTCCTTGGATGACGACGCCCAAGCTTCTTACCACCATCTTTGGCGACGACGACGCTCTTTACCACCATCTCCGGTGTCGTTTCCTTGGACGACGCCACCGCCGCCACCTTAGGCATTGCATCTCTCTCCAGTGCTTTCTTCCTTGAAAGGCGACGATGCCTTAGGCGTTGCAAAGGCCGTGTGCATCTCTCTCCGGTTCCTTTCCTGTACAAGCTCCCTCACCGACCGGTTCTTCTCAAGGTATTTGTCTCTGCCGCCTCATCACTCCTCCATTTACGTTTTACTTTCAAGCAACTGACCAGGTAGCACGACCGTGCTGGGAAGCACGGCCGTGTTGTTTGCACGGCCGTGCTGCCCAACACAGTTGTGTTGGCTGAGTTGCAGAATCAGCAAAATTTGTCAATTTTGAATTTGTTACTACTCCTATAAATTGATAAATATTGACCCCTAATTAATACATTATAACAGAATTGAATCGTGCATTTGTGTTGTTATAGGTGCTATTGACTTGTTGTTGACTTGCATATATTTCTTCTTCAGCTTACAAGTGAGGTATAATATTCTCACTCTCTCAACATGTTGCATAAAATGGCCGTGTTGGGATGAGGTAGAACGGTCGTGCCGCGTAGAACGATCGTGTTGAGATATGGTAGAACGGTCATGCCGTGTAGTACGACCGTGCTAATATAGACCAACACGGTCGTGCTAGGTGGCACGTCCATTCTACCTCATCCCAACATGGTCGTTTTATGCAGCACGACCGTTCTACGCGGAACGGCCAAGACACTTATAAGGTCGGTTTTTTAAGAAAAACGACGCTATAGGTCCTTAGAAATAATCTTTAGAGTCGGTTATTTATTAAAAACCCGACGTTATAGGGTTCAGGTACAGTTTCATTTCTCATTTGGGTTTAGTTTTTGAGAGCCTATAGGGTCAGTTTTTACTATACAAGGTCGGTTTTTTTGGTTTAAAAAAACTGACGCTATAGAGCAATTTTTGTAGCGACGACCACTTAGGCTTCGACTGAAAAGTGACAATATAGGCTTAAAAAAACTGATTCTATAGACCATTTCTGTACTAGTGATTGGTGTATCTCGAGTTTCAAATGAGATGAGTCAATAATGCTTGGACTCAATTGAATATACTCTAATGGACATTGTATATACATATAAAATATATGCTACATGTAGGGAAGCCATTTACTTTTATGAAGTTTTATTTGAACGATTGAACTGGTTCCATCTTTGATTGACTGTATAAATTTTATCCACTTCATTAAGAAAGATGGTTATTATTTCTTTACTTCCTCATAGTTTCTTGTTGGGGAAGAAAACTAGCATGTAAAAATATGAAGCGATATCTTTATCAGGAAGTATATATGGAAGGTGATATGTGAATAAGATCTATGCTACTAATCTCAAATTCTGTGAGGTCAATTTATAAGAATGTTGCATAGGTAGATTATTTACGGGGTTAGACATAGGATTTTAGTTTATCTCAAATCAGAACTACTGTGTTATGCTTGGTGATTTCTAAAAGAAATGGGAGGTACAAAACAATTCTAGCATGAAAGTTGTGGTACAAAATCAATCAAAGAGGTATATTTAACAATGAAGTATTGATATGATGTTGTACTAATAAAGAAGAACAATTCTAAAAAGTGAAAGGGTCATTTCAAGATACAGATACGAGGAAGATGTCAAGTTCAACCCATATTTACTATTCTCTATAGTCAATACTATTGAATTTAGTATCTACTATCATAGATCAATTATATGAGAGGAGTCTATACACTCCTTTAAAGCTTAGACTAGAGCAAATAATGAGAACAAGGAAATATTCTTCATGGGTAAATATGCCAAAGAGAATCTAGGGAGTAGAAGGAATAGATCTTCAATTTTACCTAAGATATTGTTTCAAGGCACAGTTTGTTCTACATTTTTCATAAAATGAATCAAAAGGATAAAAGTATAAGAAAAAGAGTCGACACATTACTTTTGAGATGGATTTTAGGTTACATATGATTTCATTACATTAGTCTTATGCACAAAAAACCATAGTTAGATTTCATGTAGGGGAAGATATAGTTTGAAAAATATTCATCTCTATTTGGGTTTGTGTTAAAATTAGGAAATGTCAATTGATTGTTAGTTGGTGAATCATCTAGGTCTCAAGATGGCTGAAAATATTTTAGTTGTTAGTCTAGATTATTCTAGTTAGGAAAGATTTCAATCATCTTAGACCTATCATGGTTGATACCCTTCTTGGATGATTGGAAAGAGTAACCAACATGTAGAGAGACAATTCAATTGTTTGAAATCAAGTTGATAAAGAGATAATAAAGAGCTAGCTAGGTAAATGTTGAACGAATTACTGGAATAGGTCATTACATGATGCATATATGTATTAATGTTAAGGATTGATCAAAAGATGTTAAGTACAAAAAAGGAGTTCTAGAACATGATTTGGAACAAGTATGTGAGCTGAAAGAAAAGGATGACTTTCTACTAGAATAGTAGTTAATGTAGAAAAGTAGAACTAGTATGTGTTAGAGCTAGAACAAGAGTAAAAAAATCTACATTAAAATATGTAAAAAACAAAATAGTTATGAATATAGAACAACTAAAAGTTAAGTACTAGATTTTATACTAGAACAAGAGGTCGTGCATGTGTTTTCTTTCATTCTGGGATCTCTTGATGTGAAAGAATTGTTGTTATAGAAAAAGGATCTTCTAGACGTGTAAAAGATAAGAATGTGAAAGAGGGAGGTAGTTTTTATCTCTAGCATTCTGGAAACTAGAAGTGGAACTATTTTATGTGTGATATGCATGTATATAAAGGTGTTACCATGTTCTAAGGTTGATGAAGTGTTTTTTTGGGGTTTGAGGTGATGCCCTTGTTATCCAAGTTATATTGGCAGCAATGCATTTGGTGATCCACATTTGAAGATATTATGTGTGATGAAGAGCTGGAAAATAGGTTGTTTCTTTGCCATCAACTTTACTAGAATAGATTATGGGTGTCTTTGTTCAAGAATATCTTATTTCATTTATATGTGATGTTTGAAGATTCTAGATTCATGAACTAATCATGAGTTTAGCCTTTTGGTCTAAATAGTATTTAGGAAAGAGAGGGAAAAGGGAAAAGAGAAGAGGGTAGGATACTTATGGGGTAGGTTTTCCTCTCCTTTTCCTAATTCTTTATTTCTTAACAAAAAACAAAAGATTTTAATTTTCATTTGTTTCATTTGATTTCAAAGTGGAATTATATTTACAAGTGAAACTAGGATTGAGTATTTCATTTAAAAGAAATCCAATAATCAAATATGAGAGAATGTTTTGTAGCAAGCAGAAATATACTCTAGGTTGTACAAGAATCTCGAATAATTTTTTTACCTATGATGCAACTCTAATTTAGGGCTTCATGTTGTGTCATTTTTTTCTTTAATCATATTTAAACTGGAAGGCTTTGAAATCATAAGACAAGCTTAAGTTTCAAATTTGGTCCAATTTGGACACTGTTTGAGTAAGTTATACAATTTTATGCACATTTTGGATTTTTCTGCAATTTACCCAATTGAGAGGTTTTCTTTGAAATTTATCATTTTAATTATATTCCTTGGATATTATATCATCATTATTGAGCTTTTTGAGCCATTATGCACCTATTTAAACCTTGGTTTGAAGGTGTTTTCTCTAAGGGTAATTTAGGGTTTACCCCTTCACGAATGAGCTACCTTTAGTAGCTATCAACTAATGAATTATTTGATTGGCTGGGAAATTCGACAAAGGAAAGCTAAGAAGGTCTATACACATGGTGGGGGAGCTTCTTGTGTGTGTGCTTGTATATTATTAATAAATTAAGGCCATGGACACTTGGATAGATACTAGAATTTCAACTTTTTCATTTTCTTTATCTTAAAGTTTCATATACTTATCCCCAAGCATTAAAACAAACCATTTTCTCTCCACCACTTACATCTTTCTCCCAACCTCGTTCTACCTCTGTGTTGCAGTGAATTTTGCTGTCCAAGGAAGAAGAAAGTGGGGATCTTCTTGGAAAAAGGATCTAGGGTTGCAATTGACTTCATTTTAGGGTTGAAAAGCTTCCTTCTAGTGATCTTAACCTAAAAGAGTAAGAATTCCCTTCTTTCCTCCATTTATTTATTTCTTATCCTTCCTCTTAGCTTTCTCCAGGTCGGAACCTTGCCGTTCCATGGTAGAAATTGCTCTAAAGCTCTAAAACCCTACCTTTCTTGCTCCTTATGATTAGGGTTTGCTCATTTGATGAAGAAAGGTGCTAGATGGACGAATTTATAGCTTATTGTTGGATTTTCTACCCTACCTTCTCAAGATTTCTTCTATGTGGGGTTTCATATTCTCATTAGAGGCAACTTTTATAACTTGGTCCACGTTTATTGCTTACCATAAGCTTTCTAGATCATGCTCTTGCTTGAAAATGATGATCCATTCACTAAAAAGCTATGCTTGACTTGAATTTCGATTTTTATAATGTTCCCTATTCTGATATCAGTTATATATGAACCTGTGATCATGTGTATGTTATTCCTAAGGTATAATATGACTTGGATCAGGTTGGTTTGACAACCTATGGTGCTAAGCACCTATCAACCAATGGTCAATTTTAGGGTTTTAAGCTGATTTCTTCTATAAACCCATGACCCGATGATGATACCATTGCAACAATCCTATGGTGTTGTCTTCATGATAACTGATGGTCATGATAAAAGGTGTCATATGATGGTGACAACCTATGGTCACCCCCTTAGGTCAGGTTTTGGATCAATTAGAAGTTTAATGATCAACCATTAAGTACCCTACCGATGTTATCAATCAATGATTACATTAGCTTAATATTTGATGCTGATTAATGAATACAATGTTGATCTTACAACCTATGGTGACTTAATGGTCACTAATGATGGTGGATCAGATCTAAAAAATATATGGTTATTTAATTATATAGTTGTAGCATCAATTAAGCCTTAGATCAATGGTTTCATGGGTTACTTGATGCAATGGTCGAACCTATATTGTAATTGATGGCTTTAACATATGAACTTGACCCAATGGTCAAGATCTAATGTTTATTCCTCCAATAAAGTGGAATTATAGATAATGTAATATGTTGGTCCTAATAATGGGATTTAGATGGTTTTCCTTATATGATCAACTTAAGGAGCTTACTTGTTGACAATGGATGGCTTGTTTTAACTGAACAGTCGATTGTGGTTTTTACCCTGCTCTCAATGGAACTTTTTGTGTCATTAATCAAGGGATGTCTAGGGTTAGTGGTGACTATTTATAGAACACCAATTAAGGACTTCATTGGTGGTTTATGCAAGGTGTTTACTTATGTAAACAACCAATGGAATTACCTTTTAAACATCCAATGGTTCAGGGTGACATTGTGGTATGGTGATATGGGTTGGATGATGATGGAACAAATGGAGGGTTACCCTTAATAAGGTATTCTTACCTATTCACTCATATGAATAGAAGGGATGGTAATCATATTGTGTTGATATGTAACCGTAAAGAGGTATAGCTTGTTATACCTAGCTTTAATATAACTAAATGATGGTAATTGAGTATGAATAGTCCTTGAATGGCTATTGTAATCATGGAGTACTCTATTACTATTGTTAACACCCTAGTATGCTATAACCCTAGTATACTATTGTTAACTCAGAGCGAATACTGATGAGTATGCAGGGTGCTTGTCATCCTGAATTCAAGTGTTTAGGGAGGATGACTGCGGTCATACCTAGCCCTCAGTTTGAGAACGGCCACGGCCGTGTCTCGGTGATTATATATGTGAGGATATTGGAGGAAAACTGTGGTTGTACCTCGGATGCTAAGGTATGCATACCCACCTCCTTTCACTAGTGTTGTGACATGTACCAAGGACAGACTAGGCAGTTAGCAACTTGACCTTATGTGTCGCTGTGGCGGACCCGTACTGATTAGGGGCAGAGAAGATCTTAGGAGTCTGACTCTTCCTAGATCTTATATGACACTGATTTTGACTTAGCAGTGGTCATTTGGATTTTGAGTGGTATCCTCAATTTCCTCAGGGCGTAATAAAAGATGTAATACATCCGTGTAGCATATTTGTTTAGGGTTATACATGACGTTTCACATTGGATGATAACCCTTGTTTGTTATCTTTACATAAAGATGATGCTTAGTGTAATTAAGAGATAGTAGATATAATTATATTGTGGATATGCTTAAGATTGTAGATGCGTACATACAATAGCCATACTTATGTTGATAAATATACTGCTACTACTGATTATAATCATGATGCTAGATATCTCTTGTTGTTAGTTATGTTTAGTATGCTAGCCATGCCTTTTTTACTAGAGATGCATATACTGCTAATCATGCTTATGCAGATAGTTGTGCTTATGTTTTTATCTCTTCTTATGATGTTGTTATGTTCAACCAATTATACATGCTCATGTTGTTAGCTATGCTATGTTAGTAGACTTGCTTATGATGCTAGATATGCATATGCTATTGAATTGCTTATATTGTCTACAAGATAAAGGATGATAGTATGGCTAATGATGATAGTTATTATCTGCTCTTTTATGTATTTTGTTAATCATCGGTACTACTGATCTTATTTGTTATATCTAATTAAACTGCTTAACTGTTTAATTACTTAAAAATGTTGTAATCAATAAATGTTGTTGGAGATTATATCTCTTGCTGGGACATGGGTCTCACCCTTGTGGATTGCCACATGTTTTTAGGTAATAGACAGTGATGGCAGCAGGATCGTGGAAGTAAAGAGGAGATATAGTAATGAACCTTTGAGAAAGTTGATTATATATCTAGTGTGTCCTAGAGTCGTCCCTGTACTCTCAGGTTCGGGTGAGAAAAAGTTTGTATATGATGTTTCAAACGAATCAGACTTTTGTTAGCATATTAATGCTTGTTTGTGTGGCATATATGAATATTATTCTCATGTGTATATATGTGGTGGCTAAGATGATAGAACAATTTGTATCAAATTCTTGGCATAGTATGGATATAAGAAAGATTTTGGACTCTTATGCAAATGTTTCCGAGTGGGTGCTGACATTGAAATCGATTTTAATCTACCCATATTTTTGGGTATGTGACTAATTAGTTATTGATTGTGTTTATGTTTTGAGTAATCTCGTTTAGTGTAACAGGTTCTCACAAGTTGGTATCAGAGTTTTAGGTTCACTGAGTCTACATGGATACTAGGACTTAAGACTAGGATGATGTCTAAGTTAGGAATGTGACACAAAAACATGGTGCATACTGCCTAATCTCAGTACTTGGATGCCCTGCCAGGTATTCAATTATTGAAGAAAGGTAAGTATGGAACTCTTAGATTTTTATCTTTCTGATTACTCTGATCAGGTAGTCATTTTGAGACAATCTAAAGAGCATAACGAATAAGAAATCATGGTGTGAATATCTCAATCTTACCTTAAAGAAGATGAGAATTGCATCATTATCTATCAAAACTTGAATGTTTGCTAACTATAAGAGAAAGATACAACACCATGAAATCTAAATATGAATACAAATTAGAAAAATAGGTGTGACGTCTGTTGCCAAACATCGGTTAAGATTAATGTGGAAGCGGTCATTAGTAGTGGATTACTAAAAATCACTAAAAATTAAAACCATTTACAAAGAGATCCATTTTCAGGAAAACTCTTTAAACAAGAACCAAAGTATGACATTTACATCCTGATTCATATATACATATCATGTATCATCCCTTCTCGAGGAATACAAGCATCAACTGCTCTGTCTTAGCTGTACACAAGTAGTATAAAAATCTCAAGGCTTAAAGCCAAAATCTCATATCGATTTATTATAAGCACTAACACCTAGGACCTGAGAGTACAAAGATGACACATAGGACTATCTATCTCAAAACTTGACCACCAGTATTTCCACATGTAGAATTACTGTGAACCCTATTGTTGTTGCTGCTGCTCTTCCCTAGCTATGGGATTTCTGCCTCTACTTCGTCCGCGTCCACCTAAAAATGTTGGATTCTACAGGGGTGAGACAATTTGTAAATTGCCCCAGCGAGAGATATAACTCTCCGCTGAAAACATTATTATTGCAGTTCAATAAAAATAAACTGAGCAGAAGAATCATATATGTATTCAGAAGTAGATAAATCAATATCTAAACTGATTAGAGCAATAAGCTTATTCAGAGCAATTCAACTATGACTTGATAAAGCAGCATGTCACTATTCAACAAGATATTGAAGAAACATGTATATCATTTATTCTTCTAGGATATACTAAGAAATGTACATCAACCAGTGATTCTCATATTTTGACCTTAGCAAATATGCTACACGACTGATTACACTTTACAAACATATTTATGCCCCGAGGAGATGAGGTATATCACTCATCCTCCAACCAACCACTGCGAAGTCGAAATCGGTACCATATAAGGTCAAAGGAAGAACCAGATTCCATGACCTCTCACATCTCGGTCAGTGCGAGACTACAAGAAGGACTATGTCAACTACTCAACATAGCGTTCCAGGGTATACTGGCAACTTCGCTATAGAGTTACAACGACAACTGCACTCTCATCGGCAATCGAGAGATTTGATGTTTATCTCATATCGACCCGACATTCATCATCATCAGGAGATTTGTGATACATCCATCCAAACACAATTAATGAAGGATTGAGAGATTTATTGCTTAACTCACATCAATCCCTTCATCAGGGTGTAAGGTATTAGCGCCCATTACCCCCACATATTCAAAAATATGTGGTCCTTAGGAATTCCCGAAGGAAAACCTGTTTCACCATCACCAACTTCTGACGATGATGGATCTATGTTCAGGGCTCTACATGAAAGAATTTCACTTGATTTAATTAAGTACATTATCATATTCTTTTAGCATCAGTCAAGTTTTCAAGCATAACTTATTAAGAAAAATGCTACAAAGAAACATGTATTGTTTTTATCAGTTACTTCTCAGTCTTTATAAGACATTGGGATCTCAGTCCCTCATTTCAATTACTGGGAATACTCATCCCTTCAAAAACTCAATGTCATAATCATATGGTTCTGGGTATTCAAACCCTTAACTCATCACTGAGCATTGTTACCACTTTTTCAGGTAACTATCACCTTCAGGTCATCTGACCAAGGTAAACATCATACTTGTTACACTAGCATCTCTCATGGCACTTAAGGCCCATTAATTCTCTTATTGCCTCTTACTAGGCAACAAGGCATATTATGGCACATAAGGCCCAATAACAATTTTAACAAATAAAACATCATAGCTCATACCTGCCTATGCTCATCATCTCATGATACCTGCATGGTTAGTACAGATGATAACAATTACTTCAATTTCATATCAGCACCATGCAAAACAAATATAGCATCACTATTCAGAGGTAACACCACTATTCCCTCACTAGGGTTAGGGTTTCCCTTTTCAGGTCAATCGGGGATACTCATCCCATTACCCAGATCAGGATTATGGTTTATCACCATATTGCCCAAGATTAGAGTTTACTATTCATCCCAATTAGGGTTTCATCCATAATTAGGTTTTACTATTCATATAAATTAGGGTTTTACATTTCATATCCCTAACTTAGGATTACTCATGTTGTCACCCTCAATTAAGGTTTCACTCAGAATTGCCCTGAATTAGGGTTTGGGTTCATTATCCTTCTCGATTAGGGGTTTCATGATCTCTTTACCAAGGATCATACCCTAATCACTACATAATTAATACTCATGTATGAATACTTCTCTCTCATCCTCCCTAGAATGTTAGTTACACAACTTAATTTAATTAGGTCAACCCATCATTTCAAGTACATACACTTATGGTTGACATAGTGTATTGAGAGTACTGCTTCTATAAGCTTTTGGGGTTAACCATTCTAAGGATATTGATCATCTAAGTACTTTAGGGTTTCAACCTTTGTTCCTATCATTGATAATCATCATGATCAACCCTTGGATCAATGGATCAACCATCACCTTAAGTTTTCAATCAATTTGATCACCTTGGATCATCCAATTGGTTTTGACCTTTTTCACTCCAAACGGTTTTGTAACTGTTTGGATTCCAAATGGTCCTGAGACCGTTTGACCCCAAATAGTTTCAAGACCATTTGGACTCAAACGGTCTCAAGACCGTTTGGGCCAAACCAGCCTCAAAACCGAATGGGTCACTTAGGTCATTCATCAATCAAATTTAATATGATTTGCACCATTGAATTGGCCATTAATTAGGCTATTGAAGGTTTCATCAATCAATACCATTAGATCTATATCCATCAACCAAGGTTCAACCATTAAACCTCCAAACGGTCCTGAGACCATTTGATCCGAAATGGTTTCAAGACCGTTTGGACTCAAATGGTCTCAAGACCGTTTGGTCCAAGTCAGCTTGAATCGTTTGGATCAATCGAGTTTTCTTTCAACAAGTCGATTAGGGTTTCTAATTGGAGGGTTGTCCATATATTGAATCAATCAATTGGATCCATTAGATCATCATCCAACATATGCTAGGGTCCTGATCTCAAACGGTCAACCCATCCAAACGGTCAACCCTTCTAAACAGTTTGGGATTCAAAACTCCAAACGGTTTGCAAACTATTTGGTCTTCAAACGGTTTGGTGAAACCATTTGGACCAAAGCCTTGAAACCGATTGCAATAGAAACTTGTTGGAATATGTGCCTAAGATGATTTCATCATCATCAAGCCTTAGTCCATCAAAAACTACTACCATTATCATGGTAGTTGCATCAACTAATCAAAGGAATTACAAGAAGAGCAATTGAACATAATTGATTGAGAAATTGAATTCAATAATGATGAATAAGGGTTCAAGTTATATAACCCACCTCCAATTGAGCTTCAAGCTTGGAGATTCATGTGAACAATGGTGGAAGAAGCTTTTTCACACCACAAGGTTCGTTCCTCAAGCTTTTGAATGAAAAGGAATGGTTATAATTGAAGATGGGATCGAGATAAGAAAAAAACATGCATTGATTTGTGATTTCCACCATGAAATCAAGGTGAACGAAGGTCAAGAAGCTTACCAACAGGTTGGGGGTCGTCCTTCTGCTTCTCCTAGCTCCCTTGGTCATTTTTGCAAGCAAAGAGAAGAAGTGGATTCGAAAGATCCTTTGGTTTGAGTTGTAAAAGGTGTTTTTATAAGAAAATCAATGAGAGAGAAAATGCCTCATACAAATCCATTAAATTCTGAAATTGGTGCCACCTCTTCCCCCTCAGTTACTTGAATGAAAAGATATCTTCCTAACCTCTGAACTCCCTTCCATTATCCATGAATTAAGGGAAAATAAATTAAGCACCTTAATCATATAATAGTAATATCCATAAGTTAGTGGATATTTCTTTTTAGTTTCTTAATGTGAGTGGGTTCTCCACTCACGTAGATATTTCCTTTTCCTTTTCAAGGCACAAGGACGTCCATATACATGGATTTTCAACCAACATAATTTTGGTTGAAGGGCAATCCAATTAATATAATTATTTTGCATTATATTGAATTATGATTTCAATTATGCTTAAATCTTGATTATTTTAATATCAAGATTCTCTCTTCTTCAAAAAGATACAAATGAGACACCCCTCTCATTTTCTTTTCTATACATGATGCCAAGAATTATTAGGGACTACTTTGAAGTGATAATTTGCATATTGAACCTTGGGTTTTGGGTAAATTGCACATTACACCAAAACTAGGTTTTAATGCACAAACATTGCTTTATCAGCTCTTTCTTTGTACTCAAGCTTGGGGTAGCCATACCTCTACATCATATTCATTCTCATGATGCTTCAACACATGAGGAACACATTATCATGCACAATTTGTAATTTAAACCCTCAACTTGGGTAATTTGCACTTTAGTCCAACACAAGCAAAACATTATTTTTGACATAGCTTAAAATGGACTAAAATTGAAATATAAGTTCCTCCTGAGACTTAATTACTTTTCAAAAGATAATATCAAGCATATAATTATCTTTCTTAAACAAAACACCTAGGGTTAAAGCATAACCCAGGTCAGGGATGTTACAATAGGAGTTCTTGAAGATGTGATTCAAGAATATAATAAAATAAAAGACAAATAAGTCTATGCTTATAAAGTGAATCAAGGTATGAAATCCACATAAGATGGAAAGAACTCCTACAACAAGTACAGAATGAGAAGATAAATAGGAACAATGACAAAGGAATAAGGTGGAACCTGATTTAATCTCAGACCAACCTATGTGTGTAAGAAAGTGTTAATGTAAAATAAGCATAGCATGTGAAAGAAATTAAGGTAGATGATCCATTTTTAATGAAGAAAATGTGGAATATGATGATTTACCTATTGATAAGTGGTTGAAAAATATAATAAAATAAGAGAACATACCCAAGTGTGATAAATAGTCATCAAGGAACAAGTAATGAGATATGTTAGTCATGATGACCCTATGCTAATGGCAAGGAACCAAAAATGAAAAAGGTAAACTGATACATAAGAAGTTGTAATATGCATAATGAAAATAGAATTGGTTACCTTTTTTCTAGTGACCCCTGAACAATGCTGCTATGATGTGGGAAGTATGTTTCCCTTTGTGTCTTTCCTTTCTAGGGCACATCTTTCAAGTGGATCATTGCCACTTGGTACATGTGGATTTTTTGCAAACATGAGGGTGGATAGCTTATTATAGCATAATGTTTCTTGGACTACGGTTCTAAGATCATAAAGTTTGTGATGAGTTTGCTTTTGAGCCTTCCAATAATTAGGAAGACTCCTCTTATATGTCTTGAGATTTGATTATGTTGGTAAAAGTAGATGAGATAAGGATGTGAGTTCCTTATAGGACATGAGGTGGATACCAAGGTTATGAATCCTAGTATCCAAGATGTATCAACAGTATGAGAAATATGTAAAGGTTGGAGATGTTTATTAAATGAACATTCCAAGTGTTTCTCTCCCTTAGAGAGAGAAAGAGAGTTGACGATGACCCTCTAAATGTTGTTTGAAAAGAAGAAAAAAATGATTCTATAATGTTGTGTATGGTTCGGTGATAACTGGGCAAGACCACTATCAAGGATAGATGGTTTGTTGGTCAATAGATATGTGATACCGTGTTCCTTTAAGATAAACCTATGATCAAATATCAATGCATAAGAGTTAGATTGGATGACATAATTCACATGACCATGATGAGTTTAGAGTTATGTCCTATAGACTAACCGATGTACAAATAGAATTTATGAATAGGAGGAACAGAGTGTTCTAGTCATGTCATACAAGTTATATCAAGCTTTAAATGATGACATGTTAAAGTATTTCAAATATGGTAAAAAATATGATCAATATTTCTTCAAAAACTTTAGGGTTGCCGAAGCAACAATAGCTATGAGAACAAGTTGAACAAGAGTGAGATGGGGTTGATTAAATTTCTTTTTGGGATCATGATGTGTCTTCTAAGTAGGTTGTGTAAATCCTAGTAAGGTGAAGATAGTGTTGTTGTTTCACCCCTAACAAGGTTGACTAAGAATGATGTTTCCTTGTATGGAATGATAGCTGCCAACGTCAACATTTCTTTTGATGCTGAAAAAGAACTGACAAGAGTTCTAATGTCAGTGTATATAAAAAAAGGATGGATACATTGCCTTTTTTATGCTTCAAGAAATGGTGTGGGACACATGCCATGATTGGTAAAAAGCTAGAAAGTATGACTTTTTAGTAATGTGTTGATACAATAGATATAATTTCAGGATGATAGCTAGAATTTAAAGTTGAAAGTTACTATTAGATTTATATAGGTGGCACAATAAGTTTCTATGTTCCATATTTGCAAATGTCTTCTTATGTGGGGGGTTTTGTGCTGACCCAAGAGGAGATATGTATAGATGATGTGACATTACCATGATATGAAAGTAACCATGTGAAGGCAATAGGATGAGGTGAAAATGAATTACCCATCTTTGTTTACCTTAGATTTCGGGGGTGAAATCCCTGTTAGGGGTTTATAGTTGTAAGGCCCCTAAACTTGCTTAATGAGTTGAACAAGCTTAATTATAATAATTGAATTATTATAACCCTAATATAACCATTTTATATTCTTTGAAATCATAAGACAAGCTTAAGTTTCAAATTTGGTCCAATTTGGACACTGTTTGAGCAAGTTATGCAATTTTATGCACATTTTGGATTTTTCTACAATTTACCCGATTGAGAGAATTTCTTTGAAATTTATCACTTTAATTATGTTCCTTGATATTTTCTCATCACTCTTGAGATTGTTGAGCCATAGGGATCCTATTTAAACCTTGGTTTGAAGGTGTTTTCTCCAAGGGTATTTTAGGGTTTACCCCTTCACAGATGAGCTACCTTTAGTAGCTATCAACTAATGAATTATTTGATTGGCTGGGAAATTCGACAAAGGAAATCTAAGAAGGTCTATACACATGGTGGGGGAGCTTCTTGTGTGTGTTCTTGTATATTCTTAATAAATTAAGGTCATGGACACTTGGATAGATACTAGAACTTCAACTTTTTCTTTTTCTTTATCTTTAAGTTTCATATACTTATCCCCAAGCACCAAGATGAGCCATTTTCTATCCACCACTTCCCTCCTTCTCCCAACCTCATTCTCCCTCTATTATTATATGAATTTTTCTGTCCAAGGAAGAAGAAAGTGGGGATCTTCTTGGAAAAAGGATCTAGGGTTGCAATTGACTTCATTTTAGGGTTAAAAAG
Organism: Alisma plantago-aquatica; assembly: GCA_963693085.1. Classification (NCBI taxonomy): domain Eukaryota; kingdom Viridiplantae; phylum Streptophyta; class Magnoliopsida; order Alismatales; family Alismataceae; genus Alisma; species Alisma plantago-aquatica. The sequence goes on from OY856410.1 coordinate 529,787,601, forward strand.
CTTCCTTCTAGTGATCTTGACCTAAAAGAGTAAGAGTTCCCTTATTTCCTCCGTTTATTTCTTTGTTATCCTTCCTCCTAGCTTTCTCCAGGTCGGAACCTTGCTGTTCCATGGTAGAAATTGCTCTAAAGGTCTAAAACCCTACCTTTCTTGCTCCTTATGCTTAGGGTTTGCTCATTTGATGAAGAAAGGTGCTAGATGGACAAATTTATAGATTATCCTTGGATTTTATACCCTACCTGCTCAAGATTTCTTCTGTGTGGGGTTTCATCTTCTCATTAGAGGCAAGTTTTATAACTTGCTCCACATTTATTTCTTACCATAAGCTTTCTAGATCATGTTCTTGCTTGAAAATGATGATCCATGCACTAAAAAGCTATGCTTGACTTGTATTTCGATTTTTATAATGTTCCCTATTCTAATTTTAGTTATATATGAACCTGTGATCATGTGTATGTTATTCTTAAGGTATAATATGACTTGGATCAGGTTGGTTTGACAACCTATGGTCCTAAGTACCTATCAACCAATGGTCAATTTTAGGGTTTTAAGTTGATTTCTTCTATAAATCCATGACCCGATGATGGTACCATTGCAACAACCCTATGGTGTTGTCTTCATGATAACTTATGGTCATGATCAAAGGTTTCATATGATGGTGACAACCTATGGTCACCCCCTTAGGTCAGGTTTTGGATCAATTAGAAGTTAAATGATCAACCATTAAGTATCATATTTGATGTTGATTAATGAATACAGTGCTGATCTTACAACCTATGGTGACTTAAGACTATCATATTATTCCCTTCAATCATCATTATCTTTCCATTCCTTATAGCAAGGCTCAACAACATCACTTACATATAATAGACCGTATCAGCCCAATATTGCATTAATAAGCTTGGAGATATTCATAAAAAATCATAATAGGGTTATGTTAACATTAACAACATTCCTTTATCACATCAACATGCAAGGAATTTAGATATGATTAACCCTCATCATATTCATAATGCACATGTTTAGCATAAGAAAGTATCAACCATGTGGCTATGATAACCATCAATTAACACATTAAGGTTATGATCATGTTAAGGAGGTTATTCCACCATCATTCCATCATATAAGAATGTTAAACATGAATGTTCATCTTTATCTATTTGCATTAGAGTTAGGTTCAACATGATAAATTATATCAATGTTACTAATAAACACTTATACCCAAACCCTAACTCATGACATCCCCATTGGATCATGGATGCATAAGGTGAAACATCACCATCACATTCCATATTATTCCCAAGTATGAACCCACACATAAATCAAGGTGTAACCATCGGGTTATAGCATACTAGGGTTTCAACAATAGTAATAGAGTACTCTATGATTTAATTAGTCATTCAAGGACTATTTATACTCAATTACCATCATTTAGTTATATTAAAGCTAGGTATAACAAGCTATACCTCTTTATAGTTACATATCGACACAATATGATTATCATCCCTTCTATTCATATGAGTGAATAGGTAAGACTATCTTATTAAGGGTAACCCTCTATTTATTCCATCATCATCCAACCCATATCACCATACCACAATGTCACCCAGAACCATTGGATGTTTAAAAGGTAAGACCATTGGTTGTTTACATAAATAAACACCTTGGATAAACCGCCAATGAAGTCCTTAATTGGTGCTCTAGAAATAGTCACCACTAACCATAGAAATCCCTTTATTAACAACACAAAAAGTTCCATTGAGAGCTGGGTAAAACCCACAAATGATTGTTCAGTTAAAATAAGCCATCCATTGTCAACAAGTAAGATCCTTAAGTTGATAATATAAAGGAAACCATATAAATCACATTATTAGGACCAACATATTACATGAATAAACATTAGATCTTGACCATTGGGTCAAGTTCATATGTTAAAACCATCAATTATAGTACATGTTCGACCATTGCATCAAGTGACCCAAGAAACCATTGATCTAAGGCTTAATTGATGCTACAACTATATGATTAACTCACCATAGATTTTGGGGATCTGATACATACCCTGTGATATTGTGAAAAGTATTTATATCTTGTGATAGTATGATGACTAATGTAGTCTCAAGAATGGCAAGTGAATAGTACCACGTGATGATGAGATGAGAAATTGTGTTTCACATGCTTTATAACTTTTGAAGTTGTGACACTTATATGCTTGCTAGATGTGAATTAGGGTTTGTATGTCCATTTGTTTGATGCAACCTTAATTCACCCAATTGGCATAACTAATCAAGTGGAACTCTAATCATGTAGTGCCCGGTGCCATAGATCCATCTGAGTGTCAAAACTTGCCAGATGGTGAAACGAGTATTCCTAAGGGAAACTCGGAGCGCATACTGATGAGTATGTGGGGTGTTTGTCATCCTGAATTCAAGTGCTTAGGGAGGATGACTGTAGTCATACCTAGCCCTCAGTTTGAGAACGGATGCGGTCATGTCTCGGTGATTATATATGTGATGATATTGGAGGACAACTGTGGTTGTACCTCGAATGCTAGGGTATGCGTACCCACCTCCTTTCACTAGTGTCGTGACCTGTACCAAGGACGGACTAGGTTGTTAGCAGTTTGACCTTATGTGTCACTGTGGCGGACCCGTACTGACCGGGGGCACAGAATATCTTAGGAGTCTGGCTCTTCCTAGATCTTGTATGACACTGATTTCGACTTAGCAGTGGTTAGTTGGATTTTGAGTGGTATCCTCAATTTCCTTAGGGCATAATAAAAGATATAATCCATCCATGTAGCATATTGTTTTAGGGTTATACACGACGTTTCACATTGGATGATAACCCTTATTTGTTATCTTTACATAAAGATGATGCTTAGTGAAATTAAGAGATAGTAGATATACTTATGTTGTGGATATGCTTAAGATTGTAGATGTGTACATACAGTAGCCATGCTTATGTTGATAACGATACTTCTACTATTGATTATAATCATGATGCTAGATATCTCATGTTGTTAGTTATGTTTAGCATGCTAGCCATGCCTTAATTACTAGAGATGCATATACTGCTAATCATGCTTATGCAGATAGTTGTGCTTATGTTGTTATCTCTTATTATGATGTTGATATGCTCAACCCATTAGACATGCTCATGTTGTTAGCTATGCTATGTTAGTAGACTTGCTCATGATGCTAGATATTCATATGCTACTGAATTGCTTATATTGTCTACAAGATAAAGGATGATAGTCTGACTAATGATGATAGTTGTGATCTGCTTCTTTATGTATTTTGTTAATCATCAGTACTGTTGATCTTATTTGTTATATCTGATTATACTGCTTAACTATTTAATTACTTAAAAATGTTGTAATCAATAAACGTTGTTGGAGGTTATATCTCTTGCTGGGACATGGGTCTCACCCTTGTGGATCGCCACATTTTTTAGGTAAATAGACAGTGATGGAAACAGAATCGTGGAAGTAAAGAGGAGCTATAGTAATGAACCTTTGAGAAAGTTGATTAGATGTCTAGTGTCTCCTAGAGTCATCCTTGTACTCTCAGGTCCGGGCGAGAAAAAGTTTGTATATGATGTTTCAAACGAATCAGACTTTTGTTAGCATATTAATACTTGTTTGTGTGGCATATATGAATATTGTTCTCATGTGTATATATGTGGTGGCTAAGACGATAGAAAAATTTGTATCAAATTCTTGGCATAGTATAGATATAAGAAAAATTTTGGGCTCTTGTGCAAATGTTTCTGAGCGGGTGTTGACGTTGAAATCAATTTTAATTTACCCATATTTTTCGGTATGTGATTAATTATTTATTGATTGTTTTTTATGTTTTGAGTAATCTCGTTTCGTGTAACGGGTTCTCACATAAACATATTAGGATGGATATATTTACCCCAATAAACATATTACTATCAAATGCATTTACATGTGTTCTTTGTATGTTTTTTAGGCACTTAAACCATGCATTGGATGGAAGAGAGAGAGAGAGAGAGAGGAACATATTAGGGTTTCTACACTCTTAGATGAGTCCTAGATCATCCGTCAACCTACCACAAGTGGTGAAAAATTGATTCAAAGCAAAGGGCAATAGAGGGAAGGATTTTAGAGCTCAAATGAATAACTCAGCCCCCAAAATAGGTCGTGGTACATGGCCATAGCTGTTGCATAAATGCTCCATATCACAATTAAAATATAAAAGTGAAGAAACTACAAAAAGTCATCCACCACGTCATGGCCAACAAAATTGTTGTGGTGTGCAAGATCCACCAAGAACATTCCAGGAAAAATGGTCATGGTGGGAGGCTTCCAAAATCACCAGAATGAAGATAATGTTCAAACTATTCTTCCTCCAATACAACCATGACAACCACCGTGGTCGTGTCACCACCTGCCTGAAGGCTTTTGCTTGTACCACTACGTAGTAATATTGTTATGTTGCTTGCCTTGAAAATACCAAAATAATAATAGTTGAAAAATGGAGGAGAAGTCTCAAAACGATGAGGGCCTTATGCTTCTTCAATGTTGGAAGAATATAACATAGTGGAAGCGCCTTCAATAAACCACCCAATGTCTTTCTCAACATCAAAAAGAGATGCAAACAAAATTGAAAGAAAATCATAAGCCAAAGACAAAGATATCAAAAGTGGGAATATTCATCTAACTGAGGAATGATCCGGGATGGTTCTATAGACGTCGATCATCTAAGGGTAGCATCAATACAAAGATAGGAGCGAGAATTATCAAGAAGAAATGAGCTAAAGATTGCATAGTCTAAGAATATTGTGGTAAGGAAATATTGGAGAAACCAACCAAAAAGACATGTCTAGTTTAGTTTAATTTTATCTGGAACTAGTTACTATGGTTAGTCTCATTCAGGAATCTCCAAGCTAATATGATGTGGTTTGGCATACAGTGTCAGTGCTAAATGGATCCAAACCGAACTACTCTCACCCCTGTATGTCCCCCACCATCATACAGCCCAAAGTTTGCATCACCGTGCAACCGCCAGATGCCCATGGTTCATCTTGCGTCACCGTTCAACTACCAGATGCCCACGGTTCGGCTGGTGGGTGTTCCTGGACGATAGTCTGACTGCTAGTGGATTTTTGGGGGCTGACAATGAATGGCAAGTGGTTGATGGCAAAATGTTAAATTTATTTCGTCATATTTTTTATGTACCGGACAAATGGTGGGTACTTTACTGAATGTAAACAATTCCTCAAAAGAACTTTGTTGGGTTCAGTTTGAATCGAGAAATGTAGGGTAAACCTCCCATTAATAAGTAGACATCCAGTTCGATCTTTGGTTTCCATGGTTTCTCCTTTCACAGTGGTTGCTTCAAATCCTATGTTCTAGTACAGCACGCCCGACAGGCAATAGAAGGTATTGAAGAAAGCGGCTTCACTTGTGGTGGTGTGATTAAAAACATGGCATCTCGGTATCCACCCCTTTGTCCAGATCTGTAACAGGAAACAGCAAATTGGTTAAAGAAGTGCAATAAACTTCACCTGAATAGTTTGACCATTGCTGAATGGACCGGACCTTTCAAAGGGGGAACACGGGTTAGTTCCATTTTCTAGCTACGGGATTCCCGACAAAGGTTCCAGTCTGAAGAGTCAAAGATCAGAAATTCATCCATGCCACTTCACAAAACGCTTAAAAACACCTTAAAACCAAAGTTTTTATTGAAAATAGTGAAGGAGGTTAACCCCGGAATCAAAACCAATAATTTTTATCGCGTCAGTAAAATAACAAGATCATAAGAACAAATCCGGTCTTCACAATATAGATGATCCAGTAACAAGCAGAAATTAGATTTACATACACATCTTCTATATCATTACAGCCTGTAAGATGCTGGTTTAGAAAAAACAACAAAACAATCCAAAAACACGAGTAATGGACATGGTGTGAGGATCAAATACAATTTGTAAGTACACATTCCCTCTTGAGGTAATGCTATTTCTTGGTGTTCTTCTTCTTCAGCAAGCTGCCGAATTTGTGGAAGGGGCTCTTTTTCTTTTGCTGCACCGCAGCAGTATCCCCACCAGCTGAGTTCTCCAACGGTAAATCCTTTCTTAGGTTATCATCACTGTCCGTAGCAACTTTAGATTCAGTTGTTCCATTCACAAATGGTTCTGGCTCATGCGCTGCTTGCGGCATTAACAATACATTGTCATCTGCTCTAGACTCCTCATTTTTAGCCTTGTCGTCACTCTCTTGATGCTCTATTTTTCCATTTCCATTAACCTCATTCAATGTTGGTTCTTGGCTGTAAAGATCCTCATGGTGCTCTACAGGTACTTCCGAACTGTTTTCTGTTGGAAGATCAGCAGGGCCTTCTTCTGGAAATTCTGTTTCCTTAGACACTACATCATAATCTTTCTCACTGTTGGCCACTTCGCTAGTATCCTTCACCTTCTTGCTACTGGCCTCTTCCAGCATCAGGGCAAGCTCTTTAATTTTCTGGAGCGCTGCTTCTTCTCTGCCTCTAAGCTCTTCATTCTCCTGAGTTATGCTCTGTATTTCATTCTCTTTGTCTAGTAATCTATCCTTTAGCTGGAGGCTCTCGGCCTTTGCTTCCTCTAGAGCATTATTAGCAGAGGCTGCCTCCAGTTTGAATTGATTTAGCCTGGATAATAGCTGACATCCTTCTTCCTTTGCAACTACTGCTTCATCCTCTCTTCTTTTAATCTCATCATGCAACTTGCATATTTCAGCTTTCGTGCTGGCAATTTCTTCCTCTGATCTTTTAAGGGACAAAACATAGTCATTCTCTTTACTACTCATTTCGGATTTCTCACTGATGGATTCTGCCTCCGATCCTCTAAGGACACTCTTTAGGTGAGCAACTTCATCTTTGGCTTCAGTGAGCATCAACTCATACTTCTCTTCAGTTTGTTTCAAAGCCATCTTCAACCTTTCGATCTCACCTTGTGCATCAGTAACTTCAGTTTCTGTAACCAGAAGCTTCTCTTGTATTTCTCTTGCTTCCGTTGACACCTCGTTTAAAGCAGATGCCAGACCTTCCATTGCTTTTTTGGTTTGGTCTAGCTCACTTCTTGATTCCTTCAGCTCAGACATCAACTGTTGCGTCTCCTCTATCAAACCAGATACACGGGATGCGACCTTCTCTCCACTGTCCAGGGCTTTCATTTTCTCTTCTCCCATGTTTTGAATTTCAGTTTTCAGAATTTCAATTGACTTCTCCATTTCCAGAGCTTGTTCCTTTGTCGTCTCTAGATGAGCATTGGATTCTTCAATATGACCTTTGTACCGTGTAACCTCCAATTCCAACGATTCAACTTTTCCTTTAAGGCAGGAAATCTCCATTTCGGCATCTTGAAGTGAAGCTTCACTATCCTTGAGTTGTGTCAAAGCAGAAGCAAGAGATTCTGATGCTAACCTCTCAGACTCAGCAGCTTGTTCAACCTTTTCTTCAAGTGCCTCAGCCTTCTTCTTCCATTCGTCCACTAGAGCATGTGCATCAATTTCTGCTTTCTTGGCACCAGCGGCCTCAATCTTGAGATGCTCGACAAAAGTATTCGTCTCCATAAACTTCTTCTCAGCATCCTTTGCAATTCTGAGTTCACGTTGCACAGCATCAATCTCATCTTGCAACCTTTTGATCATATCACCAGTTTCTTTGTCCTTGCTCTCGAGCTTAGTATCGAGCAAGGCCTTCAGGCGGTTGACTTCCGCAGACAATATACCGACCTTCTCTGCACTTATTTCAGCGATCTTCAGCGCATCATCAGCATGGGAAGTGGCGGTGTTCTTTGCCTCAGTGGTCATTGCCAACTCGTGTTTACACCGTTGCAATTCCTGAGTTGTGGAGAGCAAAGCAGAAACATCAAGGGCGTGCTGGTTCCTGACATTGTCGAGTTCCTTCTGCCAAGCTTCTTCCCTCTTCTGGGCAGCGTCAATGCCTGCCTGTTCAAGCTCAACTACCCGAAACTTCTCTATCTCGATCATCTCCTCGGCTTGCTTCTGAGCAGCAATTGCCTCAGCAAGTTTGTCACTGGCTTCATCTGCTTGTCTCTTTGCCTCCTTGAGTTCGTCAAGGGCCCTATCCTTCTCTTTCAGAAGGACTGTCAGCCGCTCCTTCGCCCTCTTCAGTTCCTCATGGGCAGAATCCAACTCGGTTCGCAGCTCTGAACTCCTCCCACTGGCAGTTGAAGGTCTAGATAATAGTCTCTGTAGAATCAAAAACTTAACAATAAGAACATACATAGATATTAATATTCAAATAGAAAACTCAGGTAATATAAGCAGTTTCTCTTACGTCGGGAATTTTGTTGGTCTTTGGTGATCTGCGATCAATAGAAGGTCTAGCATCATAGGATCCAGGGGGTGACCTGTTGATGGATGTGACGGACCTCGGAGACCTGTCACCTGAAGAAACAGATCTTGGTGACTGATCGACTGAGAATCGTCCCGGGCTGAGTAACGGTGATTGGTATCCCAAGTCGGGTCTCAAGGGCGCTCTGGCTGGTTTCGAAGACGACCTTGGTGTTGCTGGCGTGGTAGGTTTGTTTCTTGGAGTTTCAAACAAACCAGATCTGCATAGAATCCCAACGTCAGACATGCTTTTAACATGTTTAGTGTATCTGGAGTAAATGAAGGCCAGTGGAAGAGAAACGAACAACAGAGCATCCAATGTTACAGAAAAACGTGTTAAGTGATATTAATCAGCGGTGGAGAAATTCAGTATTAACTCGTGACAACAAGGACTCAAACACGACAAGCGAACTCATGTGAACCAGGGATCTAATAGGAAATCCGAACAAAGAGCAAGAGAAAATACAGAATTGAAGGAGCGGCGTTAAACGATCACCCACGGGAAACCAGGAGAATGTGGCAAAAACTTAGACTAGAGACACAATGCTTTAGCCAAGAGCAGCCTGGTAAGAAACCCATTGACCACATATGTGATCGTACTGAAGTGTGCATCATTGCCACAACCTTCAAAACGCGCAATCCCGGCGGTAAAACGATTGTACATAACCGCTGAGTACTAGGAAACACGCATCAAAAAACACATTTTGATCGCCGATCCGGCTCCGGCAAGAAAAACCCAGCTCAGATCTAGGGTCTAACCGACAGCAACACAGAAGGCACCAATTACCTCGTCTGATTGGGAGTCATTGTCGCTCCTTCCACCCACAGAAGCAATCCTATCCCGCGACTCCGGAGCACCAGCTGCAGAGCCCGCAACGGCCCCGGCCTCAGTCGGGAAGCGGTTCCAGTTCAGTCAGTGACTCTCGAAGATTCTGCCCGACAACGATAGCTTTAGCTTCTCAAAGAAGGCGGAAGCAGGGGAGGCAGGAAAAGAAACAGAGCGGGGAGGGGGGAAAAGGAGGTGGGTGGGGGGTAGGGGTGACAGCAAAATGCAAGGGAAAGGCGAAGGAGGTAGAGATGGGGCTCCACTCCAACTCTTTGTTTATTACACCCTCGTTCTCCTTCTCAAGCGCCGAGAGACCAGCACACGCAGCACATATCCCAGGGGTTGTGTTGCAGGTAGTCCACTATTTTCTCTCTCTACGGCCGCTTTCCAGAAGGAGAGAGAAAAAGAAGGGAAGACGGGAGGAAAATGACGGGAAGACGACTAGAGGGACGCCATCACCCAAGGGCGGGTACACAGAAAGGCGATGACGACGGGTGATATGTAATTTACAGAGGGAGGGAAGGATGGAGCACGCCAACCCGGCCTCCGCCTCCTCTCTCAGTAAATGAGAGTTACCCTTTTTCACACGTCGGGGATCGCAACCGCTAGCAATTGCCAGCCATGGAGGAACTGAATTTTGTCAGATTTATCCATATGCGTTGGAAGGTGCTTGGATTTGGACGATACCGTAGTTAGGTTGTTGTTTTCCACTGGTTGTGCTCTCTGTCCGTTTCGTAGGGGATCTCCGCGTTTGTTTGGATTGGGGCGGTTTTGGACGTCGTGACAGGGAATAGACGGTGGATGCATGTTGTAATGGGCCGATAGAGAAGTATCCACAGCCTTTTACTACTTCTCCGAGCCCTGGGGAGACCACATGGGTGGTTGGATCTTTGGAGGTTGGAACGGCCCATCCATTGTAGTTAGGAGGGGACCTCTATTTTGGTCCGTGTTTGCCCATTTGAAAATTTTTCAATAGGGGAGATATTGTTTTTCTTTAAACCATCATATGACAGGTTGTTGAGCTAGTAATGGTACTAGTGCTGAAACTAATAATATTTATCTATACCGATTCCAAAATATTCTAATTTTGGAATAGGTAATACTTGTTTGAACCTAGAAAGTTGTTTACTTTCCTCCTAACTCAAGGCTTAATTATAATACCAGGGAAATTTTACAATTTGGTGTTTTTCTCCTTTATGCGATCCATGTATGCGTTGCAGAGGCATTAAGAAGGAGATTAACTAAATCCTTCTTTCACCAGAAGCATTTCTCTTCTTGGTAGTTTTTCGTGTAGCACTACATACTTCAAGAATCCATAACACATCTACAAAAGCACCCCATGCATTTGCTAATATTCCCATTAATGACTCATGAACTCCTTTCAATTTTTCCAATCTTGTTGAGGAAGATGGATCACGATACAAACAAGTCGATAGTTTTTTTTCTCTCTTATCTACAATGGTGGTGAAACACTCATGATTGTTATCTATCCAAATGTAAAATATCTAGACCTTTTGTATAGAGAGATAAAATCAATATTAATTGTTTAGTGATGCGAAATTTACCTTGTTTTTATGTACTTTATTGGTTAGACCTAGTTGAAAATCTAAAAATAATAAGCTAGTTGAAAATCAATCATTTGCGGCATGAATGTGATATACAATGTTGAGCTATTACATCCCATGACAAAATGAATGTCAAAATCAACGTTTAGATCTTGTCACTTTCATGGATTTTGTGTTATCACATTAAGCAATATCATCTGAATCACCATCATAGTTAAGATGATTTTATTGATCTTCTTCTAGATCACGACCTTCATCACAACCAACCATACTATAATTACCATCATATGTAGGAATATTATAATATATACTATATATTCAACCAACACCTTTGTAAACATCGTAGTGGTTGGGATGATCATATACATATCCATCTTGCTCATGAAGAAAATATTGAGAAAAAACCATATGTAAATTCTTGTGGTAGACATGAACCCCATGAGTATGATAATCATAATATAACACCCACTAGGCCATGATCTCTATCATGTCTATTGTTCCAGTGATGGTCTTAGTCCCACAATGAGTTGGAGTTAGTGAAATTCTATGCTAGAGTTAGCATGTCATGAAAAATCATTTTAGTTAGAACACTCCACAGAAAGGTCTCCTTGACCTTTACTAATACAATCAATGGGTCATCCTACTTGTGATGTTCAATTCCATACACCAAGATTAGTTTAACTTATTTATTAGAATCAAAATGAGACACAATCACTTCTCTTCAAGATAGTTTTTTTTGCTGGAAACTAAAGCTATAATCCCATTATACCAGTACGACCTAAGTAAATATTAGCCATTGTTACCATGTCTTTAGTACCTTTATCACCATTTTATAGACCTTTGAGGCATGTAAATCCACTCTCTTAATCATCCAACCTTAACTCTTTGATCTTAGAGTATACTATCATGGAAATTTGAGCTTAATTTTACATATTAACTTACTTAATCATGTCCTTGCATTTCATAACAATACCTAGAGGCCTTGGACATTGTTCCCTTTTTACAAGAGGGAAAGATATCATCCACATAAGTCACAACCCATCCCAGCAAGTCTCAATACACCAAAAAATTTACTAGTGAGTGTGTTGTATAAAATAAATGTATCCCAAATATAATGGAATCTTTGTGATTTTGTTTTGAATAGTAAATTCATCCAATTTTATGTGCTCATTCAAAATTTTCTCTATGAAAATCATATGATGTTATTGAACACAAAATTCTCCTAGATACTATTGGTCTATATTATTGGTTTAAAGGCACATGACATTCGAGTATACGATTTGAACATGAGATTATGTAGATGCTAAAAAATAATATTGTTAAAAATCTATATTTGAGAATTATTGTGGAATTGCGACAATAATAATGAATTGGGACTAAACTAAGTGGTGACTGATGGAAAAGATCCAAGGGTCATAGATATTGTGAATATCTAGTGATATTGTTGGGTACTTGTTTGAGAAAATGTATTGGATCAAACTACCTTGAGAGTGACGCTTGGATCATTATATGAATATCATAATTATCTCTCAACATGATAATGTTGTTTTGATGCGCTGACCAAATTCACCTTATGGTAACATTGTGACACAGTTTGTCACCACTAAATGCGATATCTAAGAATATTACCATAAATGCTCTCAGTGGGTGTTTTTATAACTCCAATTATATCTTCATACATGTTTGGATTTGAATGATTGCGCAGATTTGAGTAGTGGAGGTGAAACACAGTTCCACCCTAGTGTTTCCATCAATTGATAACTAGAACCTTAATATAGCTCTTTTTATTCTTGCAACCTTAGATTAAACAAACCAATCTCGACTTTTTTGATAAATATTAATTCTTGCTAGGTTACTTTGATTAGATAGTTCTTAAAAATGTTGTCCCTTTGAATTTGATCCTTAACTATACTGCAATAAGATCTGTCTGCTTTCGGGTGGTGTTATTACACTTTGGTTTTGGAAAACTCTAAGAATTATATTCCTAGTGAATTTGTAGTGCAATAATGTTCCACGTCAGTACTTCATTGGTAATGATTAATTTCCATGTCTTCAATGATTGCATATGATTCCCGATAAGATTTGTTCAACAAAGCCCCATTAGCATCAGCTTCTGTGGACATTCTGGTGTTGTAATATAGACCATTGTAGAAAGTCTGAAGGAGTAGCCAATTGCTAAGTCCATGGTGAGGACAAAGGAGTTGAAGGTCTTTGAACCTCTCACATGTACCATAGACAGTCTCTCCACCCCTTTGAGAGAAATTAGTGAGTTGACTGCTCAACCAAACAGTCTTGGTTGGCTGAAAGTATTTAGCTCAAAAAGCTTTTAGCAACTCCTTCCAGTTGTTTATAGAATTCCTTGGCAGTGAGGAGAGCCACACCTTGGCTTTATATATCAAAGAAAATGGGAACAAAAGCAGTCGTATACCATCAAGAACAATGTCATTAATCTTGAAAGTGTTTAGGTACTGGAAGAATTCAGCTACATGAAGATTAGGTTCCTCCATGGGAGTCCCTCCAAGTAGATTGTTGAATCATCTGCATGATCGTCATGTTGATAGAAAAGATATTGCCTATATTTGTGGACTGTTGATACCCCCTTAGTGTTTATAGCAGTTGGAATGACAAAATCCTTAAGAGGAAAATTGTCTTTCATGGTTGCTTCTTGGTGGTCCGGTGAAGATGGTGGTGAAGAGGAAGGTAAATTGTCCATGTTTTAAGAGCTTTCACTCCTCCTTTCTCATCTATGACTATTGAATGTAAGCTTGATCTCCAGATCTAGGAATATGGATGACTGAAGATCCCATTTTGAACGTCGCATACAATCCTACAAGATCACAAGTGTGTAAGAAACACTTAGAAAATAATGGGAAAAAATGACAGATGATAATAGTGATGATGGAATGATGGGAGGTGGGTGTGATCTAGTATCGCTTACTAATCAACATATCTTATTCTAACAAAAATATTGATGCTCCCCAAAAATGGCGACAAAAATTTGTTAACTGTGTGCACAAGTTATAAATTTGTAAACTCGAACACTACCCCACAAGTATACATTTACGTGTAGTATTATTGAGGTAATCCAAGGAACAAAATATTATTAGGTACAAGAGTATTTAACTTCAGAAATCTAGATCAATTTCAAAGTTTGATTTGGGTTTGCACTAGAAAACTAGAGAATTTAACTAAAGAAAAATCACTCCTATTAATGATCAAATTTGATTAAAGATTCTTAAGAATAGGGTTTCACATCCATATCATAACATGAAGAATAAAAAAGTTCAAGAATACTAGAAATAACACAAGTGAGGTCTGTATCCTACACTCACCTCTCGGTAGTATAGAATAGTCCTAACTTTTTATACCACTCCCATGGATATACTTAGATGCATACCACAAAACTCTGTTCCCCAACACATCTCAACCACTCCCGTGACAAGGTATTGTAGTTGATGTACATATCCTTGCTCCTATACATATCTTCCCAGATTATACAAAGAGCATAAATCATGCATACAAAGTGGCCAACAAAGTATGTAAGTAGAATTCAACACTAATAAACCTTAGAACAGTAAAACAACTAGCATTATATATGAAATTTGTGTTCAACAATGCTATGACATGGAAGTTACTCCACCATGCCTAAGAAACAAAATTCTACTCTATCATTATGGTGAAACACACGTACATGTTACAGATTCAGAAGCTAAACATAACTAGAGAAGGAAAGAGCAAGGAAAATCTAAGGAACAAGGAAGAACTCCAACTTGAAGATGAAATTCTATCCTTGCTGGTGCTTCTTCCTTGATGGTGTTTCTTCTCCAACAACTTCTCTCTTTTGGTATGTATGCCCTAAGAGCCAATCATGGGATGATCGGTGGGATACATTAAGATTGATTTGATAAACATCAAAGGCAAGCTTCCAATTCTTTCTGGTTCAGTCATATGAGATAGTGATAGAACAGATTGAATGTCTAGAGAATGACAGTACTCAATGACGTATGCCTTCAGGTTGAGGACCTGAACGATGAGATCATACGGATGCTAAGAGTTTGTACATTCTTGTTATGTCCCTAGTCGGATGTCATTATGGAAGGTAGATAGACAGCAATGACACACAAGACTAGATTGCGGTGTTGGTTGATGACAGAATCTCATTAATCATGATATAGAGATATCAAACCAAACACATAGGTACTTGTTAGAGAACAAGTGTACCGGACAGACCCACCGTGAGTTTGCCACATGGAACCATGACATGGTAGTCACAGTCAGTACTCACAGTGATGGTGGTGAGTGTGATTCTTTGACCTGAAATCACTACACTCAACACGTGTCGTTGGGCACACTTTGACATCATCAAACGCAGTCCTAAAACATGGGTTGTTATAAAGGTGATGATTGGGTGGCTTTGACACATGGGGCTTTTGAGGGGTGAATGATAGATATGGGATTTGTCCCTCCTGAGGGAGCTTGATATCCATGGCCACTTGATGAGTAGGATTGAGAAAGGTGTGCACGCATCTGTGAATCAGTATGTGATATTGATGTCATACATATCTCTTCCAATCTACTCTGAGATCAAGAAAGTAAATGAATGTTGACAGGATGACTGTTCCATGCCTCGGGTTCATTTGGGATATCAGTGACAAAGGAATTATGCATTCACTGTAACACCATTCACGGATTGTAGGATTGAAAGTTGTTCTCCAACTTTCTATTTCACTTGGGTAGCACTGATGTGTGACTAGGCACCGCTCTTTGCTTGTGAAGTCATAAGTGTTATGGACTTTCACTGCCAACGTGAAATGGACCTGTGGGGTCACACACATAGGATTTAACCAGGAATAGGAGTTTTGCCCACAAACAATGTTTAGATTGATTACTAAAGGAGTTTAGTAGTTCAATTAAACACTCAATTAATTGATAGCTCAATATCATAATGTTCAAGGTGTTAGACTGATTGATTAGAGTATCGGATTGATTGAAACTGCAATTGACTGATTCTGCACAATCTGCACTCCCAACCGATCGACTCATGTGATGAACCGATCGGCTCAGCTTGGTGAACTGATCGATTCAGGTGGTGAGTCGATCGACTCATGGACAGGATGAAATGATTGCTTCAAGTGTTGAAACGATCGGTTCAACTGATGCAACCGAGTAAGTTGGGAAAGTAGGATTGGTGAGAAATTTTCTTTTGTTTCACTTGCCCAATTTGATTGGAATAAGGATTGATATTTGATACCAATTAGAAACAAAAGAAGAAAAGTCAATCGGGAACTGATCAGGACCACGAACCGACCGGTTCAAAAGTGAACCGACCGTTTCATGGGTCCCAACCGATCGATTGAGGTGTCAACCGACCGTCTTAGGTCCCCAACCGATCGTTTCAGTTGTGAAATGATTGGTTCAGGTTGCGCAGTTGGTTGTTTTTATGGAAAATCTCAAACCCTTCTACTCCTGCTTTAGTCTCGCATTGCCCGGGATAGAGAACCCTGTCCCATGACCCTCCTATATATAGGGGTATTGGGGGCTTCTCAAAGAACAACCCAGTGCAACCAGTTGCTATGTAAAGTTGTCGTTCTCTCTGGTTTTGGCAACCGAGAGAGAGCCTGAGCAAGTGCTACCCGATAAGGGAGGCACAACAAGGGAAGGACAACTGCAGAAAGTGACTGGTGGTAGGAGAGTGTGTCAGTGACTAGTACGCTGACATGAGGGTGTGAATTCTTCTAATTCCTTATGAGACAAGGAGATTGGAGTTCCAGGTGGTCCGTGTGGACTACTTCAGAGGCGGGAGATTTCTACCGCTCGGAGGACAACTGTCAATCCTGACAGTCCCAGTGAGACCAGGAGTTGTCAGTCCCAGTGCGACCAGGAGCTGCACAGACACTGTCCAAGACCGCAGGTGAAAACCACGCAAGCCGTGAGGTATTATCACTGAGCAAGCCTCGAGACAAGGTATGATTCCACAAACCATCCTTTCCTATTGTATAGACGTTGACGCATTTCCTTGTTCTGGGTTTGGGGGAGAAATTTTTTTTCCGCTGCCTTCTCTGCCTCCCCTAAAACCCAACAGTGGTATCAGAGCCACGTCAACTGCTCTATACTTTAGGATTATCGATATGATCGATTTTGGTTTGTCACCTTTATTTATTGCATACGATGCGAATAAAATTGGCTTTATGCATGTCCAATCCTAAATCCAAAAATCTCAATTTACATATATGATATGTATTATTAATGCACTCGATACACGTCGCCCTTAAATGAGTTTTGTGGTGGATGTATAGCGTGGTTATGGCCAATAAACCCTATCTGTGTATGGTTGTATGTGGTTGCTTGCATCTCGGTCTGCGCACCGATCTTCCTTCTCCTATTCCCGATGTAACTCGAAATAATTCAAGATTTCTTTCCTACCTTTGCTCCCCTCGAATGTAACTCGAGGTTTCTCTTTTTACAATGTAAAATAGGATAGAATTTTATTTCCTATTTTGTCAAAGAACGGAGGACATCTTGACGACAGCTGAGACGATCGATTCAAGGCGTGAACCGATCGGTTGAAGTTCGAGACGATCAGTTCAAGGAGTGAGCCGATCGATTGATGACCGGTTCGAGGAGCGAGACAAGCGGGTGGCGGCCATCATGAGATGCACGACGACCAGGCGAACCGATCGGTTGGAGGAGCCAACCGATCGACTGGTGGCACCCAGCCGACTGGCCTGATGGTGAGTCGATCAGTCATGTGATGAGTTGATCAAACCTAGAAAGGCAAAGCACATAGTTCATCTTATACAGGTTGCATGTGATGTAGACCTAGATGACCGTGATTCCTCTTAGCTCGAGGAATCACATTAGGATGGCCATAATCATCGCTTTTATCGTTTTGCATGTTTTCTGTGGGATATAGCATGTATATGATATGTACTATGTATTGTGGTGATTGGATATGTATATGTATATAAAACCAAATCCCTCATTAAATATTAAGTTTTAGATGCCTTCCAAATGTGACACATGTGAAAAGCTTGATCGACCAAGTGTGGGAACGCCTAAGCGTGGTGCACCGTCTATCTCGTGGAAGCGTGAAGGATGGATATGTGGGTCTGCCCAAGCAGGGTGCATATTCATCGTGTTGGCTTTGGGTCGGACTTAACAAGGTGACCTAGATAGGATCTAGCACCTTGAGGCATGGAGATGATCATGGCAAGGAGTTGTATATGACATCTTATCAAGAGTTGCATATGATGCAATTGGCAAGAGTTGCCTACCTGAGAGATCTAAGTTGTGGGTGACAACCCAAGCTGGTCCATGACTTAGAGGGTTTTAGGATCTTGCCCACGAGAAGGTTGTACACTACAATCTTCTGAATTGATGGTGAGGGCTATCAATTTGAACTAAAATAGTGTGAGCGATAATTAATTAAAGGCCTAATTATATCGTCAACTTTTCAAATCAATCAAATAAGTCAAAAATGAGTTTTTGGACTAAAATTGCATATTTCCTTTTGTAGTAAAAATGACAACAAACAACAATCACTTTTCTTTGTGATCGGTCCTTGAAAAGGACATGCTAAATGGGACAAACTTCCACGATTGGTATAGGACATTGAGAATTGTTCTCACTCAAGAGTGAAAGCTCTATGTCATGGATACTCCAATTCCAGAGGAACGTGCTCCTAATGCACCAAAGGCAGAAAGGGATGCTTACAAGAAGCATTCTGATGATGTCATTGATGCAAAGTGCTTGATGTTGTGCTCTATGAACCACGAGTTGTAGAGACAACATGAGAACATGGGTGTCATTGAGATGATTCAGCATCTCAGGAACATGTATGAAGATCAAGCACGGCAAGAGAGATACGATGTCTCAAGGGCACTGTTCAACTGTGTCATGACAGAAGGAGATCCGGTTGGTCCTCACACACTCAAGATGATTGGGTATGTGGAGAACATGACAAGACTGGGATTTCCACTGAGCCAAGAGTTGGCTACTGACGTGATACTGCAATCGTTGCCAGAATCCTACAGTCAGTTTGTGATGAACTACAACATGAACAACTTTGATAGGCCACTATCAGAGTTGTTGGGCATGTTGAGGACAGCCAAGACACAGATGAAGAAGGACAAGCCTAAGTCTGTGATGGTGATCACGAGCAAGAAAGGCAAGTCCAAGCGAAAGGGCAAGGGCAAAGCTAAGAAAGGTTCTGATGCTAGCCAGGAGCCCAAGTCATCTTCATCTCTCAAGGCCAAGGGAGGTGTGGCCAAGAAAGGCAATTGCCACCATTGTAAAAAACCAGGACATTGGAAAAGGAATTGTCCTCTCTATCTGGAAGAACAAAAGAAGAAGGAAGCGACAGACGTCTCTACTTAAAGGTGTCATGAAAGTAAACTTGTAACACTTTTGAGGTATATGATACCAAGATGAAAAGTGTAAAGCACTCAATAAATGGGGCAAGTGTTGCCTCCATAGATAGGAGTACTTTAGTTTATTTTTAGCCTAAAAGGCATGTAATACAGTTATGAACTGCTATTTCATATTTGCCAATAGATAGAAACACTTTATTTTTGCATATTGTATGACAATGATGACAATCAATAAAGAGATGTTTCAATTTCTAAAGATATGATCTTTGTGGCAATGCCTGTTTATCTTGTGGTATTTGATATGCATAAGATAAAATGATACCTAAGAGTTATAGATAACTCAAACAATCAAATTAGCATCAATCATGAGAAATTCATTTCTAGTTTCCATGTGATGGATAAATTTAGACTCTTTTGGTTAGAGAACCAGTAAGAGACATGAATATCTTGGACATGATTAATCAATCTTCACTAAAGGTAGTGGGAGAATGATTATCCTATTAGGTATAATACATGTGATGTATTTACATACCTATTGGAACAAATGCTAATACTTTAAATGGTGTTTAGAGAAATACCAATATGAATATCTTGAAGTGTTCAAGATTATCATAGATGAAGTAAAAATTTGGTAAAGTGTTACTTCTTGATGAGATCAATGAATGAAATACTTGGACCAAATGTTTGAGATCCTTATGAGTGATTATGATAGTGTATCATAGTAAACTCATGATTAAGGCATGGTGATGTCTAAATCAAGAAGGAATCATACTATAAGGAGTTAGAGAATGCTTATCAAATAACTAAATTCTTGTTAATAAAAGAATACCCCACACTAATAAAGGACATTAAGAATCACAAGGAGTTGTAAGTTATTATATCCTTGACAGATACACCTCATTTATCTATGTGATGAGTTGTTCATGTGATGAGTCAACTATCAAGGTGAATATGAGGAACCGAATTTTGAGTTATGGTTTATGACCATTACATCCTAAATAACACCCATGTGAACCATAAGGTATGACCTTAATGGTAGCACTCATTGGATGAAATCCATAAGTGCAAATGAATCTTAAGTGTTAAGACACATGGATAACATTTTGAGAAGGATGATGCTTGTTGATTGCAACTTAATGACTAAGACATTTGGCATATGGATACTAAAACTTCATTCCTATGAGGAATAAAACAAGGATGTGTACATGACACAACCTATAAGGTTTATGAATCCACTAATGCAAATGAAGTCTATACGTTATAATGGACTAATCAATGTGATTGATTGAGTATAAGCAACTCAGAATTGGATCTTTACTTTGATGATATAGTCAAAGGGTTTGACTGATATGTCAAAGATAAAGAAGGGATCTGTGATTTAGTGGGAGTGTGTTCACACTCCACATGTTGATGTGAAATGGAAATGTTCTTGAATGGAAATCCAAAAGTGGAAATTATCTTTAAGGAAGATAGAGATGTTTCCTATGTGTTAGGAACAGAGATCTATAGAGATAGTTCTCGAAAACCTCTTGACCTGAAAAGAGAAAGCATACATTGGCAATTTGTACTGAAGGGTTCAGTATGCACAGATTCAGTGGGAGAGAACTTGTCCATGTTACATGGAGTTAGTATCCCAAGCCAAGTGTCCAATTCTGATGAAGAATGGGAACACTAAGAATATATATGGATCTATCATGTATGTAATCATCCCATTATCTTGCATGTATCGACATGGCAAGAACAAAATGCATTCAACATCTTGTATGTAGGACATGGCAATATGATGTGCTCATCCTGATAACTCGTATGTAAGACATGATGAGTAGATGTCTGTCTACTTCCAGTAAGGGTTACTGGAATACCATGAGAACTTGATAAGTACTTGAGAAGTACTAGTTCTATGGATATAAGGAAGAGTTCAATGTAAAGAGTTACATTGATGCGAACTTCCGAAAGGACATAAAATTAATCGCAAAATATATATAGGATATAGAAAAGTGAAAGTTTGTTGATAATTGGAAGTGTTCCAATAAAACCATTTAAAAGGAAAATGCCGAGTATCTATGTGTTGGAGAATAGGAGTGGATACTATATGGATCTGGAAGTTCATGAGATGAACTTATAGATATTCCGATCATTAATGACAAGCATGGAATCCTTGATCATGCAATGTGGCTAAAGGTTAGCAAAGGAATACTAGATCTCATATTAAAACATCTCCATCTCATACGTATGACGTACATCGAAGAGATGAGAGACATGCAGTTAAAACTGACTTTGGCAAGGTGTTGCCATAACTCACTATGTTGGCACTAGAGCACAGTAACATGTGGGACATGTTTGAAGATCACTATGAATATGATTCAAGGGTGATTGGCTCGCAGTGCAAGTGGGAGTCTGTTGGTATGTATGCCCTAAGAGCCAATCATGGGATGATTGGTGGGATACATTAAGATTGATTTGATAAACATCAAAGGCAAGCTTCCAATTCTTTCTGGTTCAGTCATATGAGATAGTGATAGAACAGATTGAATGTCTAGAGAATGACAATACTCAATGACGTATGCCTTCAGGTTGAGGACCTGAACGATGAGATCATACATATGCTAAGAGTTTGTACATTCTTGTTATGTCCCTAGTCGGATGTCATTGTGGAAGGTAGATAGACAACAATGACACACAAGACTAGATTGTAGTGTTGGTTGATGACAGAATCTCATTAGTCATGATATAGAGATATCAAACCAAACACATATGTACTTGTTAAAGAACAAGTGTACCGGAAAGACCCACCGTGAGTTTGACACATGGAACCATGACATGGTGGTCACAGTCAGTACTCACAGTGATAGTGGTGAGTGTGATTCTTTGACTTGAAATCACTACACTCAACACATGTCGTTGGGCACACTTTGACATCATCAAACGCAGTCCTGAAACATGGGTTGTTATAAAGGTGATGATTGGGTGGCTTTGACACATGGGGCTTTTGAGGGGTGAGTGATAGATATGGGATTTGTCCCTCCTGAGGGAGCTTGATATCCATGGCCACTTGATGAGTAGGATTGAGAAAGGCATGCACGCATGTGTGAATCAATATGTGATATTGATGTCATACATATCTCTTCCAATCTACTCTGAGATCAAGAAAGTGAATGAACGTTGACAAGATGGTTGTTCCATGCCTCGAGTTCATTCGGGATATCAGTGACAAAGGAATTATACATTCACTGTAACACCATTCACAGATTGTAGGATTGAAAGTTGTTCTCCAACTTTCTATTTTACTTGGGTAGCACTGATGTGTGACTAGGCACCACTCTTTGCTTGTGAAGTCATAAGTGTTATGGACTTTCACTGCCAATGTGAAATGGACCTGCAGGGTCACACACATAGGATTTAACCTGGAAGAGGAGTTTTATCCACAAACAATGTTTAGATTGATTACTAAAGGACTTTAGTAGTTCAATTAAACACTCAATTAATTGATAGCTCAATATCATAATGTTCAAGGTGTTGGACCGATTGATTAGAGTATCAAATTGATTAAAACTGCAATTGACTGATTTTGCACAATCTGTACTCCCAACCGATCGACTCATGTGATGAACCGATCGACTCAGCTTGGTGAACCGATCGACTTAGGTGGTGAGTCGATTGTCTCATGGACAAGATGAAACGATTGCTTCAAGTGTTGAAACGATCAGTTCAACTGATGCAACCGAGCAAGTTGGAAAAGTAGGATTGGTGAGAAATTTCCTTTCATTTCACTTGCCCAATTTGATTGGAACAAGGATTGGTATTTGATACCAATTAGAAACAAAAGAAGAAAAGTCAACCGGGAACTGATCAAGACCATGAACCGACCGGTTCAGAAGTGAACCGACCGGTTCAGAAGTGAACCGACCGTTTCATGGGTCCCAACTGATCGGTTGAGGTGTCAACCGATCGGCTCAGGTCCCCAACTGACCGTTTCAGTTGTGAAATGATCGGTTCAGGTTGCGCAGTTGGTTGTTTTTGTGGAAAATCTCAAACCCTTCTACTCCTGCTTTAGTCCCGCATTGCCCGGGATAGAGAACCATGTCCCATGATCCTCCTATATATATAGGGGTATTGGGGGCTTCTCAAAGAACAACCCAGTGCAACCATGTACTTTGTAAAGTTGTCGTTCTCTCTAGTTTTGGCAACCGAGAGAGAGCCCGAGCAAGTGCTACCTGATAAGAGAGGCACAACAAGGGAAGGAAAACTGCAGAAAGCGACTGGTGGCAGGAGAGTGTGTCAGTGACTAGTACACTGACAGGAGGGTGCGAATCCTTCTAATTCCTTGTGAGACAAGGAGATTGGAGTTCCAGGTGGTCTGTGTGGACTATTTCAGAGGTGGGAGATTTCTGCCGCTCGGAGGACAGCTGTCAATCCCGACAGTCCCTATGAGACTAGGAGTTGTCAGTCCCGGTGCGACCAGGAGCTGCACAAACACCGTCCAAGACCGGAGGTGAAGACCGCGCAAGCCGCGAGGTATTGTCGCCGAGCAAGCCTCGGGATAAGGTATGATTCCACAAACCATCCTTTCCTATTGTATAGACGTTGACGCGTTTCTTTGTTCTGGGTTTGGGGGAGAACATTTTTGTTTCCGCTACCTTCTCTGCCTCCCCTAAAACCCAACACTCTCATTAGTGGCTGAAATGAAGAGGAAAAGCTTCTATTGTAGTCCTTGAAGGAGAATGGAGTAGAAAAGAGGTTCTCTCCTGAGTAACCACCCCTTCTTACCCAAAGTCACATCTTCTCTATTCTCTGGTTGAAAAGTGTTTCAAATGTCAAGAAATAACCGTTCCTTGTTGGGCTTTTGTATTTTAAAAATAAGGGACAATTGTTTTAAAAAACAACAAAAATCGACTACGACACAACGTGTTGTAGAAGGCACACACAACATGTTTCCTTGAGTGACTGAAGTCAAAACTTCTTTGCCCAAAGAGTGCATGGTGTGTAGTCTGAGAGACACGACGTGGTGCTACTATTTGGTGAGGACCTAGGTAGATCTGATCGAATTGAACACAGTGTGTGCTAGTAAACACATGTCGCGTCTTTTGGCTGAATTTATGGTGAGATCTTTTGACTGATTGGGCACAACATGTGGAATGAGGGACACACCGTGTTGCTACTCATCAGGGAAAAAGAAATTCATTTGCAAACTCACACGTCGTATGCTAAAATGCATATGTTGTGTTTGCTTCAGAAACTTCAACAAATTCCCTATGATATGAACAATCTCATGGGGAATCCAACTAAGGTCAGATTTTTGTTGGATTGATCCCATTTCTTTGTCATAGTCATGCACATGTGGTCATAAACATAGTAAAATAATAGAAAAGTGAAAAATCTAGAATGATTGAGAATGGAACTACGGTCAAAATGAGTGAAATGTGTAGGAAATGTGACAATTAGACTCCAAGTTAACAATTATAAATTCCTTGTGGACGACATGTATCACCATAATTTTCAAAACTTGTCATGACCAGATGGTGCCAATCATTGCAGTTGCGGTTATGTCATACAATGGCATATACTATGATCTCAAGTTTGGCCAACAATTGCTTGTGTCAAAGTTGCAGTATTGTCATACAATGGCACATACTATGATCTCATGTCTGGACAACAACTGCTTCTGTCAATTCATACTTCCACAAACTTGTAAGCACATATATGACAAACCAATCACATTATAACTCATAAAAAGCTGAATTTCATGATGTTCCTAATTATAGGTATTGACCACCTTTTTATGAAAGTAGAGAAATTTGTCCCTTATTATCCAACTTATCAGAGTAGGTAGGAAGACAAAAGACTATAACACTGCACCCATTCATGGATATTGATCCAAATCAGGTTGCATACCATTGTCACAAGTGTGGGAGAATGGGTCTTAACAGATGCACTTTTATTATTTTTATATTATGCCTCTTGGGTTTATTAACAACTCCAATAATAAGTTTATATATATATACATATATATATACATACATATATATACATATATATATATATATATATGAGAATATATTGGCTGCCCACGCGGGTACAGTGATTTGGCTACCCGTGCCTCCGTGCTTTTTAATTTTCAACTTATTTACGAATTCTGCCACCACTGGCCCTCTTTGTGCCGTGTTCCTTCCGCCGATTTGGTAGCAAGCTGGTCTTCCTCCCGTGTTACTCCTGCCGATTTTAGGTGCTCCTCCTCCGCTGCTCCCTTCTCTCCTCCGCCGCACAGAGGGTGTTCCCTCATTCTCTCTACCGCACTCGAGGTGAGTTGGCGGCATATCCACAGCCGTGGACCTGGTGACGACATCCCAGGCTGAGATCGGAGGTTTGGTTTACAGAATCTTCAATCCGAGAGAGAAGAGTTGCGGCGGCACTAGGAAAACAAGGTAATCCTATTATTCATTGATGATCTGGCGTCAAACATTGCTTCCAACCTTAGCATTCTCCCAACTACCCACTGTAAAGAGGTCCATTTGATATGTACCATCGTCGCCTGGGCTCTGTATGCCCCAAATTGCCGTTCAATCTGTTGTGTGTCTGATGAGATCAGTAGTCACATGTTGTCCACACGACCAAGCCCCAAGTCCACGACTTCTAGGGCTTTAAACATGGTGCTTAGCCAGCTTGTGCAACCTTATTTCTCTCTCTACTTGGGAACTTGATGTCCAATGTAGTTCCTATGCTTGTATATCTTAATGATACAATGCAGATACTTCAGAACTTCACATTACCTCCTTAAGAATTCTCTACCTCAATACGCTGATTTATATTGCTGTCTATGTGTCCTATTACAATGCACTGCTTTCATTTACAAAATATGTGTCTCCATTACAGTTTTCTGCCTTGGTTTTATTGTATGTGTGTTCCCATTGCAGTACATTTTTTCTGTTTACTCTTTGTGTGGTTTTACCACATTACACTGTTTCGATTACTGTCTATGTGTCCTATTACAATGAACTGCTTTCATTTACATAATGTGTGTATCCATTACAGTTTGCTGCCTTGGTTTTACTCAAGGCTTATCTGCATTATAGTTTGCTGCCCTGGTTTTACTCAAGGCTTGTCTGCATTACAGTTTGCTGCCTTGGTTTTACTCAAGGCTTATCTGCATTATAGATTGCTGCCCTGGTTTTACTCAAGGCTTGTCTGCATTACAGTTTGCTGCCTTGGTTTACTGAAAGTGTGTCACCCTCACATTTTACACAGGTTTTTATTTGTGAGGTTGTTACTATTATGGATCCCAGCCTTGATACTGATGCTAGCAATGCTATGACTGACTATGGTGATAATATGCATTCTTCTTCATCTGTTGACTGTGAGGTCCTTTCTGTAGCTGATATCCCTAGGATTGGACTTAGTTTTGGAAGTTTAGATGATGGTATAGCTTTTTATTGTAGATATGCTGGTTTGATTGGTTTTAATGTAAGGAGAGATGATAATCGTTATCAAGGTCGTACTAAGGTTTTGCTGGCAAAAGATTTGGTTTGTGATAAACAAGGAGAAAATAGGCGTTCTAAGAGATCTAGTGGTCTATTGAGTCCTATTTGCAATGATGTTGGTGATCTACATGAGAAGCTTTCTAAGAAACATAAACGTTCAATGAAAAGGTGTGGGTGCAAAGCCATGATCCAACTGACATTGGACATGTCCTCCTCCATATGGGTTGTTAGTGCATTTGTTGAGGATCACAATCATGATCTTGTTGATACCGCCCACTTGCGCTATTTGAAGTGTAATTCATCACTTGACCAGAGTCAAAAAGACATGATTTCTTCTATGAGTCATGCCAATATACCTGTGTCTAAGCAGCTTGCATTAATAGCATCTGAGTCTGGTGGTTATGACAGGTTGACATTTACAAGTAGACAAGCTCATGGACACCTCAGTAGGAAGAGAAAAGAGTCTGCTGATCATGATGTGGATATGGTTTTGGATCGTTTTGCAAACTTCAAAGTCTTGGATTCTAAATTCTTTTATGAGTATCAAAAAAATTCTGATGGTTGTTTGACGCACTTGTTTTGGTCTGATCCGATCTCTGTTGATGACTCTGCATTGTTTGGTGATGCGATCGTATTTGATACCACTTATCGTACCAATAAGTATTCCATGGTTTTTGGCATGTTTGGTGGTGTGGATCACCATCGCAAGACAGTGTTATTTGCCTCAGCCTTGTTGGCGGATGAGAAGTATGATTCTTTTATATGGGTTATCAAACAATATTTACTGTGTTTTGGAAAAGAGCCTGTCTCCATCATAACTGATCAAGACCCAACAATGACTGCCGCTATTATTACTATTTTTCCAACTTGTAAGCATCGTTTCTGTAGCTGGCACATTCTACAGAAACTCCCATCTAAACTTGGTGGAGTTCCTAACAAGGATCAAATCTGATATAGACAATTTTGAAGAGAAATGGAATTCTGTAGTTGAAGAGAATGGCTTACTGTCCATTAGTTGGTTTTGTGATGTGTATGCTATGCGGTGTCAGTGGGTGCCATGTTTTATGCAGGATTCCTTCTTTGCTGGCATGAGGACAACGCAAAGAAGTGAGAGTCTTAATGCATTCATTAGAAACCATGTCAACAGCAGGAAAACTCTCTTTGAACTTGTTTGTAGCTTGGAGATTGCTTATTCTCATGTGCGGGAGATAGAAAACTTCAAGGATTTCGATGACGAGTACAGCAATTTGCCTTTGGCTTCATTGTGGCCTTTAGAGGAGAAAATGAGAGGTATATACACAAAGTCTATTTTCAAGATCTTTCAATCCGAAGCTCATCAAAGTATGGTGTATAACGTGAAAGAAACTTCTAATGAAGGTGTGTTTGAGGTCTATCGTGTTGGTGGTTCTAGTTGTCCTCGTGTTTTGAAAAAAAGATTCATCTACAAATATGTTATCTTGTAATTGTTTCATGTTAGAATTCAAAGGAATTCCATGTAGGCACATTCTTGCTTATCTAAAGAGTCGTGATTTTTGTACTCTTCCTGAGCCATATATATTAATGAGGTGGAGCAAAGGATATAGAGATCACCCTTTGGTTTTTGGCAAATCATCTGTGCATTCATCCACAAGGAGGACACTTCAGCTTGTTTTTGCTTGTAATTCAGTTGTCAACGTGGCTTGTAGGAACAATGCCATAGACCTTTGTCATGAAAAGCTTATTGCTTTGCAAAAGGAGCTGTTGGAATTGGATATTGCTGATGTCGGTGTAACTGGTTCTAATACAACTTCTTCTTCTGCTGTCAATGTCCATATTCCTAGTATTTGCAAAACAAAAGGCAGACCTAGAGCGACCGATGTGCGGTATAAATCTGGAGTTGAAATTTCCCAGTCTAAATCAAGGCAGTGTAAGAATTGCTTACAATACGGCGTCAATCATGATAGCAGAAATTGTCCTTTAAAGAAATAGGTGTGTATGTTACCTGTTTTGCAAATAAATATTGTAAATCTATAACATTGTATATGTGCAAATAAATATTCTATAACATTGTATATGTGCAAATAAATATTGTAAATAGGGTTTCTATTTGTATATGTGCAGGAACTGAGTAGGGTTTCTGTTTTGGAAGTTGACAAGGTCTTCATACTGAAGAAGTTGCTGCTATGGTGGATTTGAAATTCTTCTGCTGCTTTTGGACTTGATGTTGCTGCTGCATTTGTATTGGTCCTTCTGGATTTGTAATGGAACTGCTGGATTTGAAATTCTTCTGCTGCTATTGGACTTGATGTTGCTGCTGCATTTGTAATGGTCCTTATGGATTTGTAATGGAACTGCTGGATTTGAAATTCTTCTACTGCTATTGGACTTGATGTTGCTGCTGCATTTGTATTGGTCCTTATGGATTTGTAATGGAACTACTGGATTTGAAATTCTTCTGCTGCTATTGGACTTGATGTTGATGCTGCATTTGTATTGGTCCTTATGGATTTGTAATGGAACTGCTGGATTTGAAATTCTTCTGGATTTGTATTGGTCCTTCTGGATTTGTAATGGAACTGTTGGATTTGAAATTCTTCTGGATTTGTATTGGTCCTTCTGGATTTGTAATGGAACTGCTGGATTTGAAATTCTTCTGGATTTGTAATGGTCCTTTTGGATTTGTAATGGAACTGCTGGATTTGTAATGGTCCTTTTGGATTTGTAATGGAACTTCTGGATTTGTAATGTTCCTTTCTGGATTTGTACTGGTCTTTCTGGATTTTTAAATTTAATGTAACCGTGTTGAGTGAGACTTATATACTTCTTTAATTTTATAATGGCATGTGCCCTGGGTTCTTAATAGTGTTGTTGTGTTTATCATTGTGTTGTTGGGTTTGTAATAGAGTTGTTGGATTCATAATGGTGTTGTTGGGTTTGTAATTATGTTGTTGGGTTTGTATTGTTAGATTCGTAGTGGTGTTGTTGGATTTGTAATAAAACTGCTGGATTCATAATGGTGTTGTTGGGTTTGTAATAAAACTATTGGAGACGCAAGACAATAATTTAAAACTGAAACGATATGTTCCAATTACGTAGCTGGAAGATGCGTGCATGCGTGTATCTAGACTAGTACTTTGTGTACTGTATGCTCGATCTGAAGTTTTAATCTTCTATAACAAAAACTATTGTATTCTTAATTATAGTCTTTTTACCGGTAGCACAGATGCTAGTATTGCTGCATGTTCTTCTTTGAATTCTTTGTTGTTTGCCAATTAATTACAAAGTATTACACCAAAATCTGTAGCTAAATTACGTATACGGTATGTATCTGCTAGTTTGATTGATGATACTTATACATTTATGATATCAGAAAAGTCATGCAAGCAACCCAGTTGGATTCCAAACAAGACACAAACATTGAGTGTTCACCCCACCATTATCCATTTGCCATTCCATTCCTGCGCTCAAACAGTGCATATGTAGCCAATCTGGTGACAAGCTTTCTGTGCACCCTTGACCAAATTTTCATGTATGCGCTTGATGCAAGTGCCTGTCCATGTTCACACGACTGTTTGTCTTCTTTCCTTTTGGTTCCCTTTCCTTCTTATCTGCAGCAGGACTACAACCTCTTCTTCTGCTATTTTTGCTACTTGTGCATATATAGTAATATTATATTATAATTTGTAAGAAAATATATATCATAAATGACCAAGGGAGCAACATAAGAGTCTTCCATCTCCATTTCCCCAAATCCAATACACCCATCTTGTGAATGGTTCCATGGCCAGCAACAACAATTGCCTTTTCACCATCAGCTGCTGCAGCAGCAGTGTTGTGCTCCTGCTGCAACAAGGCTTTTCCATCTTCCTAACAAGCGACCACAGCCAAACATCCCTCTAGCTCGGAGACTGCTGGTCTGACCACAGCTAAATCAATCAAACTAGCAGATACAAAACTTGATCAGAGGCAAAGGATGACAGATAATATATTACAGAAGGCAGCTGAAAGATGATTACCAAAGTAACAGGTTCAATAGATTCATATGTACATCAGATGATTATAGAAAACTAAGGTTCTTCTAAAAAACTAAGTTCCTATCTTCTTAAAGCTAAAAAGCAGATGATTACATAAGCTGCAGTTGAACTTTGGTCAAATCCCAGTTAGTTTCATATGTACATCAAACATCACAAAAAAGATCATTTCTTCTCTTCCCCCTTTGACTCTTGCATGTCTTCACTGCTGCCCTTTTACACTTTAATTTCTTCAATGCTCCCCTTTGACTCTTGCATGTTTTGACTGCTTCCCTTTGACACTTTCATTTCTTCAATGCTCCCCTTTGACTCTTGCATTTCTTCAATACTCTTTAATTTTCCAAATGTCATCATCTTGTGAAATATATCACCTCGTATTGTCAGCATGTCTTCATTTGTAAAGGTCATACTATGTCCATTAACCAAGCAATCCAAATATTTCATAACAAACACGCCACAATCCACCTCATTTTCTGCTTGTTGTGGGCAATCAACATATTCAACTTCTTATTTAGATATCTGACTCCCTCTATCAGACAGTCCTCTTAAGTATTCCAATAGCCATCCAACCTAAAACAAAATAACATATTTATGTCATAAAATGTATTTACTTTGCAATCTTGTGGATAATTTTCTTCAAAAATTGCTTGATACTTACCCATCTTTGCACCTCTCTCTTGTAAGCTGAGTTTCTAGAAAGAGAGTTAAATGCCATGAATTTCTGTTGTATGAAATTAGCTTCCAACATATGCCAATGCGTGTCATTGTTCAGAATAGTGAACAATGAATCCATCTTATCAAAATCACTTGGTTTGATGTTGAACAGACTTGGTAGTTCACTTATTATGTCCACTGTAATGCTCTGCACACCCATGTGTATTTTTTCCTGCAAGAAACACAAATTTACATCAGTACATAATTTACACAAGAAATGCCATTAGTCTGTAAATTTACATTAGTACATAAACTCTGCTTGTAATTCATTCTTACCGGGACATATGTTTTCAAGCAATGCCATTTGATTGATTTCTTTCTTTTCTTACTTGAAGTTGCTTTGAGCATGTCCACAAAGCTGTCAATCACCTGTTCATTATAACTGAACATCAGTACATAATTTACATGGAAACTTTGTATCTGTATTAGATCTTGAGGTGTCAACGTTACAGGAGATTCGATCATTTGGTTCTTGAAAAGCAGCCTTGATAGTTGTTTTCCTGTGCACCATGTTTCATTTCCAAAATGCCATTCCCTTCTTGACCTGTATAACAAAAGTTAGCCCAATATATTAAATAAGTTTGAGCATATGTATGTATCACATAATTCTTCTCTTGTGTTCTCTTACACTTCATCGATGTTTTCCTTGAAGTTCTTTACTTCTTCTTTCCACTGATCACCCTTGAAGTGTTCATATCCAATGAAGTTTGCATTCCTTTCCTGTATATATGTTAGATTACAAGGATTATAAATATTTGTTTGCACTACCTATAGAACAAGGAAAGATGAATTTAACTTACCACTGGCTCCCTTCTAATCTTTACATTTTCTTCAATGCTTCCAAGTTTTGAATTTAGTTTCTTTTTCTTATTGGAAAACATCTTCATTTCCTTATTTTCTGGTGCAGGTGTTTCTTGTTTCCCTGCTACTAGAGCTTCTTTTATTGATGGAGGTGTATGTTCTGTAGAGATGAAATGCAGTGGAGTGTACTGTGGTGATTCCTCTGCAGAGCTGAATTGTCTCTTAAAATTTTTGTTCTCTTCCTCCAATTCATGAACCCTTACTTTCAACTTCTTGTTTTCCTCCATTACCTCAGCAAAACTTGTGAAGGCATTCATTGAGCACATCTCCTTGTGCTTTGCTAGATCATCCTCAAGACACTTGACTCTATCTACCAAGTTATCATATCTTGTGTTAGGCTCTTCATCTAACTGTTTTCTTTTTCCTTTGACTCCACATTGGTCCTCCCTTGGTGCATACACTTGGACTTGAAGTGTGGGAACTTTTTTCCATGTAATGTAAAATGGGATATCTTTTAACTCTTTGATCACTTCCCAGTCATCACTGCTGTCCACCTTCATCTTTTTTAGAACATGTATGGACAGTAACAAAGACAATGTTTCAGTAATACTTTTGTAGTTTATGTAATGAAGACAAAGCTTATGTAACAGAGACAATGTTTCTGCAATACAAGAACGTAGTTTGTAATGAAGACAGTGGTTATGTAATTGTAAGCATGAAGACTGTAACAGAGACAATGTTTCGGCAATACAAGAGCGTAGTTTGTAATGAAGACAGTGGTTATGTAATTGTAAGCATGAAGACTGTAACAGAGATAATGGTTCAGTAATACAAGAACACAGTTTGTAATGAAGACAGAGGTTATGTAATTGTAAGCATGAAGACTGTAACAGAGACAATGGTTCAGTAATACAAGAACGTAGTTTGTAATGAAGGCAGTGGTTATGTAATTGTAAGCATGAAGACTGTAACAGAGACAATGGTTCAGTAATACAAGAACGCAGTTTGTAATGAAGGCAGTGGTTATGTAATTGTAAGCATGAAGACGGTAACAGAGACAATGGTTCAGTAATACAAGAATGCAGTTTGTAATGAAGGCAGTGGTTATGTAATTGTAAGCATGAAGACTGTAACAGAGACAATGGTTCAGTAATACAAGAACGCAGTTTGTAATGAAGGCAGTGGTTATGTAATATGAACTTTTTACCTCATCTTTTCCTATTGCTGACAGTTCTTTTGTCCTATTCACTGGAGCTTCCCATTTCTTAATCCTCGGCTTCACATTCTTGTATTTGGGTTCGGCAATGTTTGTCATCTCCAGTGCCCAAACCTACACCCAGTCTTTTGTAGTTAGTACATTTTCAAATTGATCGTCTTACTTATGAATAAAAAACTTAAAAGTAAATATGGTTTTCATACTTACATATAAGCACACCATACAACCAGTGGCATAAAGGGTCTTCTTCGTCGTCATTTCACCTGATCTCCTTATCCTAATCTGTCCTTTCATGAACTCCATCCGCTGGAAAATTTGCTTGTGTACCAGCTTTGCCCAATTTAGGGATGGAGTTGTTGTCACATCATTGAGATAATGCAAGATATACAGTGGTGCATTGTACCCTGTGTCTGGTACAAGGAATGTGACCATGAGGTACAACATCCAACACCTACACATATTTTGGCAATCAAGCTCAGTATCACCAGTCATCATTCTTTGCCATGTCTTGGCAAGGTTTTCCTTGTGAAGCAGCTCAAGTTCCTTCATTCTTTTCTCCTGAAGTGTCTGCTTCCTCTCTTCCTTGTTTGTCATCTTGGAAAACTTTTCCTCCCCAAACATCTCCTCCCCAACCTTCCTAACTACCTCTGAGTTCTTGATTGGCACTATATCAATGCCCGCATATGGTATCCCTAGTATGACACCAACATCTTGTACTGTCATACTCACTGTTAAACCCTTCTCCAATTCAAACTCATCACCACCAACATATTTCTCAATTATGTCCTGTAAAACTCCAGTCTCAGCTTTTAGCTGTGGCATATTGATTAAGTTGGCAAATGCTGTACTCTTCATCATTTTAAGCTGATTCTCACTGAAAATCAGTCCATTCCTAATTTGGATATATCCAGTGATGTAACATCGATGATTTAAAAATTGAATATATGCATTTGTATTAGAAAAGCTTCATTTAGGGTAATGGGGACAGAGTTTATGTAATTCTAAACATGAAAACTGTAACAGAGACAATATTTCAGTAATACAAGAAGATAGTTTGTAATGGAGACAGAGTTTATGTAATTCGAGACATGAAGACTGTAAGGGAGATAATGTTTTAGTAATACCAGAAGATAGTTTGTAATGAAGACAAAGCTTATGTAAATTGAGACATGAAGACTGTAAGGGAGATAATGTTTCAATTCTGGTCATTATATCTTTTATATATAAGGGGCAAACAGCCCCTCAGGGCCAATCGTAGAACAAATCATTATATCTTATAGTTTTCAATGTAGCATTCTGTAGAACAAATCATTACACACAAGAGTCGACATCAAACTCAATGTAGAATTTACCTCGGGATTTACTCATCAATCCTCCAGCGTCCGCCCTGCCTTCATCGTCAGCTATACCCTCAACGTCAACCCTTCCTACAGAATCAACACTGCCTTCGTCGTCAGATCTTCCTCCAGAGTCGGCCCTTCCTCCAGAGTCGGCCCTTCCTCCAGAGTCAGCTATTTCTTCATCTTCAGTAGATACAGCTCTTTTGGAAACGACATTTCGTTTACCCCTTTCTGCTTGCCCTTAGATTTCCTCGTAGCTTTGGAGTCAGCCCTTGCTTCATCAATGATTATATCTTGAACGTCGACCATTGCCTCAGTCCTGCTTTCATCAACGACCAAAGCTTCAGTAGACACGGCTCCTTCGGAAACGACTTTCCGTTTCCCCCCTTTCTGCTTGCCCTTAGATTTCCTCATAGTTGTGATTTGAACGGAGAAAGAGCGAGCAGGGTAATGGAAGGAAGACGAAGCAGGGTAGGGTTGAAGTTCAGGAAGAGGCAGATCACCTTCGCCAGCACCTTCTCCACGGAATCGCCTCCGCAGTGTCTTCTCCGCCCGCGGCGCGTCTCTGCCGAAATGAATAGGATGGGCACGGGTAGTAGCGTCAGTCTAAAGAGGGCCAGCGGTGGCAGAATTCGTAAATAAGTTGAAAATTAAAAAGCACGGAGGCACGGGTAGCCAAATCACTGTACCCGCGCGGGCAGCCAATATATTCCCTATATATATATATATATATATACACACACACACACACACACACATACATACACTACATACAATATAATAAAAGAAAGTTAAATATGGTATTTCACTAATACATAACATTTATAAATGTAACTATATAGTAAGTAAAACTAATAGATACAATATGTTAATTGTTTTCTAATTTTTTTAACATTTCTCCTTGATATAATAATAAATATAGACTACGAGTACGAATATTGAACCGATGTAAACATATGCAAAACACTTAAAATAAAAATAAAATAGATAGCATTGAAAATGTAAACTGCATATAAATAAGGTATAATAATAAAATAATATAAATAAATAAAATGAACTTATTACCATCACAACTTAAAAAATAAACTACATAATTATTTTCTCCTTTCCATCCATTTTTAAAAATATAATGGAACAACACTTACTATAAATTTTCATTTTCTCCTCCTTTTTCAATTTCTCTCTCCTCTCTTATAATATAAACCAGCACACCAGTGCATTTCAATTTTATTATATGTTGTATTTAATATTTTGCGTATCATATGGTTTATTTAAATATGCATTATTAGGGTCCTTGTTTATATTACACACACATCATATATATA
This sequence comes from Alisma plantago-aquatica, assembly GCA_963693085.1. Taxonomy (NCBI): domain Eukaryota; kingdom Viridiplantae; phylum Streptophyta; class Magnoliopsida; order Alismatales; family Alismataceae; genus Alisma; species Alisma plantago-aquatica. The sequence goes on from OY856410.1 coordinate 529,823,610, forward strand.
CATATATATATATATATATATATATATATATTCTATATATTATATTATTTGTTTTAATAATTTTCTATTCTTTTATTTTATTTATTTTTTTATTTGTATGTGTAGATAAAATACTTATATTCTATTGTATATTTGTAGTATTGTGTTAATTAATTTGAGACGCGATTATTTATATTTATAAATATTGTTCACTAATGAATAATAATATTTTATTTCTTTATTTTTATGTTTTATAATACATTTACATATTTTACTAATCATTGGAATTGTTTTAAATTAAATAAATATAATATAGACAATGACATGATACTGTAATAAATAAAAAATAAATGGGAGCAATGTGTCCCATGGTATACGCATTACCCCTTATGGGACGAGTGCATGCCATCTTGAGGTGCATTGCTCCTGTACACCCCTGATGGGACGTATTGTTCGTAAAACGTGATATTTTGATAAATATTTTGAAAATAATGACATTTTGGTTACTAAAATTATGAGAAATGCTATTTTAGTCTTTTAGCTTATATATAGAGTTTGAGAAAAGATTTTTTTTTTCCATACAATTTTAGATTCCCCTACTTGTATGTTGTGCATTCACATTCATAAATAAGTATCGATCATAGTTCCTGGCTTCCTGCTCTTTTTCCTTAACGAAGTAGCAATTACTTGCCGTGTGTGGCGAGGATATATAAGTGAGTACCAATTTTAATTCAATACGTGTCTAGGCAGCTAGCATGGGGGAAGATCTCTTGATAGTTAGAATTACATGGGTAACTCCAATACAATCAAGGGATTTCATTTCAGCTAAGCGCTTCCATCATAGGGCGGACTGATTCATGCTGGGTTTTGCTACGCGCCATAGTAGACTTTTTATTAGTCAACTTCTCCACCTCATAGATGAACCTATTCATGGCCGGACCCGGAAGGCAGACCGGTACGACAAGGCCCTCCTCGCCCTTGGCATTCCTGAAGGGTACGTACAAGCTACACTCTCGTAACAAGGCCCCAATGCCGGCCTTTGCTGGGCCTCCGTAGGCCGCCTTCCCCCACCCGAAATCTATGTCCCGGAACCCGGCACGCGTGACATCCGACACGACGTAGCTCCTCCCCACGGTAATGCACGGCCGGACCTTGACCGCCATGATGAGATCCGCAAGCGACCGCATGTGCTCGTCCTTGACGTTGGCTTTCGCCTTCCAGACGAGCTCCACGGCTTACTCCAGCGGTTCCTGCGGAGATCCCCGGCTGTGGAGACCGCTACGGCGGGCGCGAAGGCGTTGCCGTAGTAACCCTTGGGAAGCGGCGGATGCATCCGGCGTCCTCTGGCTTGGATGGTGCAGAGCACGCGGACCTCCACGTCAGGGTCGTGTCCCAAGGTGATGGTGCGGCTGCGCCAGAGGTAACCGGTGAGGATCTCGAATACGGAGTGGTTGTGGAGCACCGGAGGGAGGCTGCGCGGAGCGCAGAAGTTCGTTGGATCCGAAGAAGAAGGAACGATAGGCCATGTCGTCGAAGGTTTCCTTAGAGTCGGCCGCCTCTTCGAACTCGTCGTGCCTGCAGATTACTCGTGGTGCGTCACGAGAGATGAGGAGGTGTTTTTCCCAAACAGGGTGAGGGAGGGCGCTTTCTGCTCCCGGAAGGCCAAAAAACCTAAATATCACTTTTGGACATTTTAATTACCAAATTAATTCCCAAAATAGTACATTTATGAGGCAATACATCTCCAAAGAGGATGTATTGTTCCTGGAAGACGCATTGCTACTTTAAAAAGTAATACGTCCCAAATGGGGATGCATTGCCTCCAACAAAGCAATGCGTCTCCAAAGAGGACATATTACTTTTTTTTAATTTACTTTTTTATATAAATACATATATATGTTAAATTGCTAAATGAACATAATCTACATTAACTTATATATAATTAACCATATATTTTAAATAATAAATGAACATAATAAAATAATAACAAAATATTATATTTCATTAATACATAATATTTATAAATATAGATAGAAGTATTTAAAATGAATGGATACAATTCTAAATTATATATAATTTTAAATACGTTACATTTAAAATATATAATTTTAAATACTTCTAGTCACGCATTTTAAATTATATAGACGTATTTAAATGTAATGTATTTAAAATTATATATACGTTGCTAGGAGTATTTAAAATTATATAGTAACATATTTAAAATTTATATTATTATACATTACTATATATTAAAATTATTGGATACAATACTAAAATTATATATATTTAGTATTGTATCCATTAATTTTAAATTAGTGGATACAATACTAAAATTGTCTACATTAATTTTAAAATATATAATTTTAAATATGTTGCATTTAAAATATATAATTTAAAATTATCTACATTAATTGTGTTATACATAATTTTAAAAGCGTTACATTTAAAATATATAATTTTAAATACTTCTAGTAACATATTTTAAATATAGAAGTATTTAAAATTAATGGATACAATACTAAAATGTAGATATAAGTATTTAAAATATATAATTTTAAATATATATAATTTTAGTATTGTATCCAATAATTTTAATATATAGTAACATATTTAAAATTAATGGATACAATACTAAAATTATATATTTATACATATATACGTATACATATTATATATGTGGATACAATGCTAAAATTATAAATACATAAAAGTATTTAAAATTAATGGATACAATACTAAAATTAATATTTATACATATTATATATATTTATATATATAGTACATATCAACATGTGCTATATGATGCTATATTAGTTTTCTTTTTCTTTTTTCTAAATTTACAAATAAATATATACATGTATACGTATATATGTATATATTTGTTTTATTTCTATAGTTTTAAACGTTACTATATATTTTTAGTATTGTATCCATTAATTTTAAATACTTCTATCTACATTTATAAATATTATGTATTAATGAAATATAATTTTATGTTATTATTTTATTATGTTCATTTATTATTTAAAATATATGGTTAGTTGTATATAAGTTAATGTAGATTATGTTCATTTAGTAATTTAACATATTTATGTATTTATATAACGTACATGATATCAGAATTAAAAAAAAGTAAAAAAAAATACGTCCTCTTTGGGGACTATTGCTTTTTAAAGTATCAATGCATCTCCCGAGGGGACGCATTGGTCCCACCAGGAGTAATGCGTCCTCTTTGGAGACGTATTACCTCATAAATGTGCCATTTTGGGAATTAAGTTTTGAATGGTGTCATTTTGGTAATTAAAATGTCCAAAAGTTTTTTTGGCCGCAAATTCCCTAGTGCTGACATGAACCGTAAGACGCCTCCAGCGTCACTGATGGTGTGGTTGAGCCGGAGGGCGAAGATGAACCCACCGCAGGCAAGGCGAGTGACCTGAACCAGAAGGAGCGGGCAGTTCAGGATGCCTGCTGAGCCCTCGACTTCGTGCAGCAGCTCCTCGAGGTATGGGAAAGGTGTATGGAGAAAATCCTCTAACCGTGCGAGATGGATGTCAGCGTAGGCCTCCACGAACAGCACGCCTTCACCGGTGCAGTCCACTACCAGCTTGAGGTCCTCACCCACTGCACGGAGTTGGCCGGCTAATGGGTAGTACGGGACCACAATCTTGGAGAGGGCTTCCCGGATGACCTTAGCAGGGTCTCGGCATGACAGGGAAGGGTTTCGGTGGTATAACTGGATGAAGGGGATTTGAAATCGGAGGACCTCTTGGTCATCAATGTCGGAGAGGGGCAAGAACTCGTGTGGAGTGGGTCGGGAAGGTGTTACGAGAACGGAGCTGCTCCTGCGTACGGTGTACGGCTGTTTCTTCAAGGAAGGCATGGATACTGTTACAGATCGGTGATCGCAGGGCTGTTGTCGTAGGGAAGTGGTGGACGACAAGCAGCAAGGGAAAATAGAAATGGACATGGAATGGATGGTGGTTTAAATTTCCGCCAACGTTAGTGAAGGAGTTGCATTTATAGGCATTATGCCTAGATTATGGGTATAAGTTTCTTTAGGTCGGCACTTGGGAGAAATCTAGTCGAGGTTAGGTCCCATCCGATAAGGGTGGTTTCTAGTATATGATTACTCTATCTCGTCTTGGGCCGGATGCCGAACTCATCTTAATCTGGATTTGATCATAGGAAACTCATCTGTTTAAGTTGGAAAAGATACTAAAAGGCTGTCTTTGTGTGCTTAGCGGATTTGATTTCAACGGATCGATTTGGCTTTACGGAGAAGGAGCTTGTTACTTAATCTTCCAACTTTCATAGCTTTGTTGTCTCAAGTAATCGATATGTTTTTGACACTATCTGTTTATGAAAAAACCCACCTGATCAAATACCTTCTCATGCATGTTGATGCTTTGTAGCATGCATCAAGAAATTTATGAATGGTTTCTCAATTGACATCTTTTATAGATGCCAATGCATGAGTAACTTCCTGCTTATGGTCTATTGTAAAACATCAACTATGACTATAATTTATGAGTAATGAATTATGTTCAGGAAGTGAAAAATCCCATTATGGTTTAAGGAAAGAAATACCATTATGGCATTAAGAGGGAGCAATCCTATTATGGTTAAGATTAGGGGATTAAATGCATTAATGATTAAGTCATTTTCTAAGATAATGGAGGAAGTTAAGGAATTGGCTAAGTTTTTATATGTTCCTCAATCGTGGACCTCAAGAGGTCGTTATGGGCTTTGCTAGCATTATGGGCTTTCCTAGCCATCATGGCTCATATGGGGCATTAAGAGAGGCAATATATATTCACTTATCCAATTCATCATGTTCAAAAGTTAAAAGAATGTTTAAGTTAATCCATGGTCAAATTTGTTTCATGTCAAGTTTATAATTACTTTTATTTTATAAGGTGTCAAGTACCACTTACTTACATTAATGTTTGCATGTCAGGGGATGCACATCCATAGGATTTGGAACAAGTAAAGAATAGAAGAACAAACAAGGAGTAGGAGACTCTAACGCTTAACTTGGTGGGGTCCCATATACCAAGATGATCATATCCTTTAGATATCTTTCACATTGCCTTAGCTATGTTAGTCAAGTTTGTCTTAGTATATTTAGAATTCAAGATGAACAAGTTGTCGTTTTCCAATCCACAAATTATTTATGAATTTGTTTCAAGATCCATGGATGGTGTTCCATTTACTCTATTTTATAATTATTATATTTTTTCTTACATTCCCCTCTATAATCATGATTCTGCTCAGTATTGTGTATATTATAAAAGTGGGGGTGTCAGAGTTGTAGTGTTAATGTCTTTCCTAGTCTCAAACATCAATCTGTTCATTATATTCCTCATTTTCACTTCAACTTTATGTCTATTTCTAGGTTAGTTGATGCCTTTACTTGCAACATCACCTTTGGTAGTCATAGTTTTGTGATGTAGGATTCTAAGACTTTATAAACGGTTGGTTCATGTTTAAGAGCAGGTGAACTTTATTACTTTGGTGATGACATTCCATCTTCTATTCTACTTGTGAGCACACCACTTCAGCTACATCAACGTTACGTTCATCCCTCTCCTGAGAAGGTGAACCACCTAGAGCCCTCTTTATCTAGTTGAAATTGTCTTCCCTATGACTCATGTGAGTTTGAGAAGCATCATGGGAGTTTGTTCCCTAGAAAACCTAGTATTTTTTTAAAGTTAAATTTGATGTTATTTATAGTGACATTTATGGTCCCTTTCAAACCACCAGTTCTAATGGATTCCATTATTTCATTACATTTGTTGATGATTTCTCTTGCATGAAGATCTGTTAAAATATCATGATGAAATAATTGGTATTTCTCAGGATTTTCATAAAATGATTACAACACAATTTAATAAATCCTTAAAAATTTAGGACAGATAAGGCGTCAGTATATGCTTCCTCTCATGTTTCATTCTTTTACTTTAGGGGTGGAACCATCCATCAACGTTCATGCTCTCACACCCCACAACAAACTGAGGTGGAAGAATGTGAAAATCATCATTTACTTGATATATGTCATGCTCTTATGTTTTAGGGACATTACCTAAAATGTATTTGTCAAGAACTATTCTCACATCCTGCTAACCTTATGAATCAACAACCATCATCTATTCTTTGAGAGAAGATCCCTTTTTTTTATTGTTCCGTACAAATGGCTATCCATCTTCATTTTTCTATTATTGGGTGTACTACTTTTGTGTTTGATCAAAGAGTGGATAAACTTGATCCCTACTATATTAGAATTATTTTCTTTAGTTGTTCCACCTTTCAGAAAGGTTATTGTTTTTATATTCAAAGCAAGTGTTGCATATATATCTCTACTGATGTTACCTTTCATGAATCTAATTTTTTTTTGATTCTATGCCAATATCCTCTCTGCCTCAACCTCAGTCTCAAATTGAACTTGTTCAGCTTGATCCTTCTGACACAATAGAACCAATGTTCTATTGGTTCTATGGCACAATACCTCAAACCAATGTTCACGTCTGAGGATCTAGATTGCCTCGTGACTCTCTGAAAAGGTATACACTCTTGCACTCTTTACCATCCAGTTTCAATCACACGTTTCCTATCCAAACTTTCCTATACTGCTAAGTCCATTGCTTAGCAGCTAGAATCTATGTAGATTCCTAAAAAATATTTTGAGGCCCTTCATCACTTGGATTGGATTGCCTGAGTCGTGAAATCTCCTAATCAGGTATGTTGTTAATTATGAGTAGACACTTTTGTTTCCAGACATTTTCCTGATGTTTTATCGATTGCAATGAAATTAAACTATTTGGATGTTTCATTACTGCAATCTTTAAAGTGAATATGAATGTCTTTGGCTTCAATTCTTGACATGAGTCTCTAAAATCCAATTGCATTAGGTTTAGGTGGCTTTACAATTTAGGTCTTATGTATTAACTCTCTTAGTTGCACCTCCATATCTATGTTGGTCAGAAACAAATCTAAAGGTGTGCAAACTAATTATACTAATGTTCAAGATCTTTGTAGCATACATGTCGCATACCACACATGCTAGCAATAAGAAAAGCATATGCATAGTAAATCAATCTGTTCTTAACATTTCCTCTAAAATTATCAATTGGTTGACCATAATCATTGAGAAGAATAGAGGACATGCCACTATCTATAATAAAATTAACACAAATGATTGGATTGCAATAATCTCCTATCTCTAATACATATGTCCATATGTATATCTCTAAACTTATATATATTTTAGGGTTCCTCCCTCTAAAGAAAAAAGGGATATACATTCTTTCTCATTGACTTTGTATCCTCTATACATATGTTTGCTATAATAAGGTGAGGGATGTAAGAGCTATCTAGGAATTTATAAGAAAAGCCTGGTGGCCAACTATATCTTTATCTTTGATATCACATTGTAACACTCCAATTGTTTGAACATATCAATTACTAAGTAGAAGCATAACTTTCAAGGGAGATGTCACAACCATGATAATCATTCCATAAAATTATAATTAATTGAACCAAGATAGGATACAATTTTAGTTTCTCATATTTTAAAGTCATATAATGAAATTCACACTTGTTTCATACATGTCACATACCACACATGCTAGCAATAAGAAAAGCATATGCATAGTAAATCGATCTGTTCTTGACATTTCCTCTAAAATTATCAATTGGTTGACCATAATCATTGAGAATAATAGAGGACATGCCACTAGCTATGATAAAATTAACACAAATGATTTGCTTGCGATAATCTCCTATCTCTAATACATAGGTCCATATGTATATCTCTAAACTTATATATCTTTTAGGGTTCCTACCTCTAAAGAAAAAGGGATATACATTCTTTCTCATTGACTTTGTATCCTCTATACATATGTTTTCTATAATAAGGTGAGGGATGTAAGAGCTATCTAGGAATTTATGAGAAAAGCTTGGTGGCCAACTATATCTTTATCTTTGATATCACATTGTAACACTCCAATTGTTTGAACATATCAATTACTAAGTAGAAGCATAACTATCAAGGGAGATGTCACAACCATGATAATCATTCCATAAAATTATAATTAATTGAACCAAGATAGGATACAATTTTAGTTTCTCATATTTTAAACTCATATATGTTTCTCATAACTTGAATAAAAATTTGAAAAAATCGCTCTATTATAGTTGGCACCCCACCTGGTCCATCCTTCTTGAACATCCCTGATCTAGTCCTTGCATGTTAGATGGATTTATCCTCTATGCTTGCTACTCAATAGTGGGCATCGCGTCCCAGCCATGCATCAAATGAATTGGTAAGTGGAATTGAACATATTATATCTTAAAGAGAACATGTAAATTGAAATTAAACTATAGACATTAAACATTGAAAAAGGGACACAATTTCTTTTAATTCATTTCATTTATCTTGATTTACATAAGCATTCTCAGGTTTTGCACCAAAGTGACTATTCTCTTATGCAAATTTCCTCTTGTGTTGCACCCAAGTGCCTCTTTTCTTATGAATTGAAGTGTCTCTTAGTTTTTCTTTGAGGAGCCTCTTGGTGAGGATCTTATATAAGTTATCTTTTATCATTATCTTTCTCTTGAAAAACTCTTACTTTGCTCTTAGATCTTAATATTGACTTTACTCTTAATGTTCACGAAAGATAGTAAAAAAGTATTGACAATAATATATGACATTTCATTCATTATAGATTCATTAGCTATTTACTTTATAAACAATTGAAACAATATATAATACGTGAACAACATTCATGTACATTATGCATACATACATATATTCAAACAATCAATACTTATGTTCAAAGTTCATGGACCAATTACATATCTCTTATAGAAGATCCTAGTGCTCTCCTTTAGTTGAAGAAATACTAATTACATTGTTAGGGTTGATTGAACCCTAATTACCATGTTCAACCAAGTAACATTCATTAATAATTAATTTTTTACTCAATTTCTAGGGTTTCATGGTTCTTTAATGAATCAAGGGAAACTTGAGTCAAATCAGGCTTCAAAAACAAATTCATTTTAATCCTTGTGCTTTTATCTTTCCAACGACTATTCATGGGTATTTTTTGATAACATATGAATTCAATATGAAATGTCAAAGACTCTGACTATTCAGAAAGCACTATGACACCATGTTGTTATTTTATCCGAATCAAAGAAAAAACTTGGGGGCCCGGTCTGCTTTGCTGATGTGGACCAGTAGAAGGTGACCATCCATCCTGAGTGTTGTCCATATGAGACATGTATCAACATTTCTAATAAAAATTCTGGATTACCTATGCCGGCGTGACACCGATATACATTGACTAACAAAAAAACTAGAAAACAAGTACCCCTCTCGTTGTATTCTTTGAACAAATAAAGTTCATTACATGGAGTACAAAGGCTATATCCCAACATTAAATCTTCATAAAGGGTGGGAATCGATATACACCGATGCCAAAAGTAAGAAGCTTGGATCATGACTGTCTCGAAGATCCTTTCCATAAGAGTCATGGACACCAGGGTGCCTAGACGACCCTTCTTCCATGGTCGAAGTGTGAAGAAGATCTAAGATCACAAAATAAGAAAGATTTAGGGGAGGAAACAATGTTAGGACTTGGCTCACAGGAGGAACATAGGTTCTAGGTAGTTCCAAGTTCCACAAATGATGATATAAAGATAAAATGAGGTATATAGTGTTGAATTGGCAAAATAAAAACTGGGTTGTGAAAGCTGAATTGGGGATGCTAGAGAAGGGAAGGTGAGGCATTTACATTAACCAAATATTTTATTGGGTCAAGGGTGATCGTCCAACCACACATAGATTTTGAGAGCTCGGGTAGGTCTGTAAAGGTTATACAAATAGGATGGTCCCCTGATAATGGTTGGAGCATGGTGGATATGAGTTATATCCTTGAGGGCTTGTTGAGGAGTGTTGGACTGATGACTCTTATTTGTGATTGTCTCTTGCATGATTACAAGGTCTCATATATAATTTGAAATGTCAGATGTTTCCAGGGGGTCAAGTCCATGTGGAAGAGGGAGTCTAGTGCGTTGATAATTCTAGGGCACAAAGTCCTAAGGTGAATGGGACAGGGCGACTTGGAAAGATGCAATTATGGTGAGAGGATTTTTGGTTTTAAGCGGCATTTAATAGAAAGAGAGAGCTGAGGGGAGGTGGAGGAGACCTGGACTATAGAGTCCAGAAAGCCATGGACTTAGGCAAGAAAGAATTCCCCCGAGATCCAAGATTCCTACTTGGAGCTGGACTCGGATCCGCATGACACATAAGTCATGGGAAACATTAGAAAAAATTGCTAATGACATTGAAAATACTATATCTTGATTTATTAATAGGATTATTATCCTCTCTCCTTTAAAGGAACTATATAGGATTACCCAATTAACCTCCAAAAAAGTACCTAAGATAAATAGGACCCAAAGAAAATGATTTTAGAGTTATTTTTCACTTTTAGGGTCATCTTAAAAGATTTTAATACAATTATGGTTTCCATCTATTACTTCTGTAAAGAAGTGAAAACACCTCCTTACTAAAAATTTGAACAATAAAACCTCCAGTCCAAACACACTCAGTAGGTATGATGGAGTGGGTATAAAATTTTCAAATCTTTATATAATGGTAATGTAACATCCCTGACATGGGTTATGAAGTAACCCTAGGTATTTTGCATAATGAGAGTGATTATATGCATGCTTTTGTCTTTGAAAAGTAATTAGGGCTCAAGAGGAATTTATATTACAATTTTAGTCCTTGTTGAAATCAATATTTTCCCTGTTTTGGACTAAAGTGCAAATTACCCAAGTTAAGGGGTCTAATTGCAAATTGTACATGATAATATGTTCCTCATGTGTTAAGGCATCATGGGAATGAAGATGATGCAGAGTTATGGCTTGTGATAGCCTGAATCCCAAGAAAGGGCTGATAAAGCAATGTTTGTGCATGAAAACCTAGTTTTGGTGTAATGTGTAATTTACCCAAAACCTAGGTGTGGCGACTGTCTTGCGAAAACATGATTAACTAATGCGGAAGAAAATTATTTGCAGCGGATTACTAAAAATCACTGAAAATTTAAAACTTTTTCAAGAGATCCATTCACAGGAAAACTCTTTAACCAAAAACCAAAGTATTTCAAAATCATCCTGGTTCACAAGTATACAACCTGTACCATTCCTTCTCAAAGATTACAACATCAACTATCTTATAAACATTATATACAGACAATATACGAATCTCGAGGCATCAAGACAAAACCTCAGATTGATTCATAAGACACTGACTAAAAACTCCGAGGACCTGAGAGTACAGAGACGACACATAGGACTACTATATGTATGACTAGACATGCAATATCTCCACCTGAGATCTTATTGCTGTCCCTGCTATTGCTGTTGTTGTTGCTCTTTCCTTGTTCTAGGATTTCTGCTTTGCCTCCCATGCATACCTAAAAATGTTTCCCACGGGGGTGAGACAATTGAAAATTGCCCCAGCGAGAGATATAACTCTTCGCCAAAACATTGTTATTGCAGTTTATTAAATTAAAACTGAGCAGGGGTTATTTTTACATTATCAAGCAAAGTTATTCATCATAGAATAGAATAAGATAATCTCCATTCTCAAGGAGGTCATTGCATCTACCCATGGTAGATAAGTAATTCATCTGTCTACCTTGCAGATAATATAAAGAAACATAATTAACATTTAACTACTAAGGAATGCACAAAGAAATGCAACATCAGCCAATGAATCTCCGTATTCAATCCTTAAGCAAACATGCTATACGGCTGATTACATTTTACAATCACACTTATGCTATGAGGAGATGAGATATACCGCTCATACTCCAACCGACCATTATGAAATCGCCTCGATACCATACATAGGTCATCAAAAGAGCCAGATTCTTATGACCTCATCTGTCTCGGTCAGTACGAGACCAAATGCAGGACATCTCGTGTCTCTGCTAACTAGCTAGCCAGGGTATTCTGGAACCTTCGCTACAGAGTTACATCGTCAACTGCACTCTCATCGCCAATCGAGAGATTTCTTGTTTATCTCCTCGATCTGACATTAAGTATCATTGGGAGATTCGTGATACATCCATCCCGACATATTCATGAAGGATTGAGAGGTTTCTTGTTTACCTTCCAACAATCTTTTCAAGAGGACGTAAGGATATTTTTGCCCATTTACCCCCACTTATTCAAAATATGTGCTCTGGGTTTTGCCACAGGCACCCGTTTCACCATCACCTATTCCTGACGATGATGGATCTATGGTCAGAGCACTACATGAATAGATTTCACTTGATTTATTAAGTACATTCTCATATTCTTTTAGCACCAGCCAAGTTCTCAAACATAACTTATTACAAAAATGCTATAAAGAGACATGTACTACTTTTATCATATATTTATCAGTCTTTCTAAGACCCTGGGAACTCAGTCCCTCATTTCAATACTGGGAATTCTCATCCCTTCACATTCTCATCACCATAATCATATGGTTCTGGGTATTCAAACCCTTAAATCATCATTGAGCATTATTATACCTTTTCAGGTAACTATCACCTTCAGGTCATCTGACCAAGGCATTCATGATACTTGTTACACAAGCATCACACCTGGCTCACAAGGCCATGAAATATCTTGTCACCTCTCACTAGGTAACGAATTACTCATGTGACTCATAAAAGTCCATGCATATTGCTTCTTTTACTAAGCAACAACAACATTAAGGCACATAATGCCAATCAACATTTATTATATAAATGTCACAACTCAAACTAGCTATATACATCACCTCATAATATCTGTATGGTTATTAGGCATGATAACAGTCATACAAGATATTCATCACATCATGTGATGCAATAGTAACACCATTATTCCTCTACCAGGAATTAGGGTTTACTATCAAATAGGGCTTTTCATTCCCTTTACCCAAATTAGGGCTAGGGTTCCCCATTTCTCATTAATAAAGATTTCATGATCTCATTATCTGTCCAACCCTTAATACATTATTCCATACCTCTGGGGCATTCAAGGATATCATATTTGATTATTATTAGAACATTAATTTCATCATATAGCATTAATGATCATCAATTCAAGGTATGAGTTCATTTCTCATCCTCATCATGGTATGATTATATCATACACATCATTTGGGCTTAACCCCATTCTCAAGGTACATTAATTAACACTCAACAAGGTGCAACAACTCATTACATTTCATTGTCATAGTTGCATAACACACTTCATATGTTTCTTACCCAATTATATTGGATTTGTTGTACATCAAGGCATATAAACCCTGAAGTGTTGAATATGATAACTATCATATTTTGATGTATCACTTTCTCATCACTTCAGACTCTCCTGAATTAGCCATCTTATCTTGTATTAAGGTATTTCCCTTCTTAATACATTCCATCACTAATCACTTACCTATAGCATATAATGCATAGGACACACATTAGAGTTGTCCAACTATCTTTAATGATATGGACTTGTCTAATGGTAAAGACATTGCTTACAATCAGGTTGCATATATTCAACCACATGAAATGTTTCACCTTTATAAGGCCATTCCTTCTATCTCATCATTAGGGTTTCTTTATACCCTTACTTAAGATTAGAATTATGATTCATTGTCATATTATCCAAGATTAGGGCTTTATGTATTATGACTCCTCATTAGAGTCTCACATGCATTCACCCTTCTTAGGGCCTCTTATCACAACATAACATTAGTATGCCATGTGGTGTTAATACTTAGTTAAGGTTTATCATGGAATCACCCTCAACTAGGGTTTCTCTTGGAATCACCCTCAATTAGGGTTTCCACCATAGTATCCCACAATTTGGGTTTACTATTCATCTCTATTAGGATTTCATTCAATTATCCATAATTGGAGATTCACTATTCATCCCAATTAGGGATATAAATCTCTTTTTCCTAAATTAGAGTTTCACTTATGATTACCCTAGATTAGGGCTACATCCTTACCCTGGATTAGGGTTTCATTTAGAATTGCCCTCAATTAGGGTTAGAATTCAATAACCCTGTCAATTAGGGTTTATGTTCATGATTAGGGTTTCATGATCTCTTTACATAAGGATCATACCCTTAATTACCACATGAATCATATTCATGTTATGAATTCATGCTAACATCATCTCAACTTGATAAGGTCATATCATCCCTTCAATCAAGTACATACAACTATGAATGGCATAGTGTACCAAGTCATTGATCCTATAAGCAATTAGGGTTCATCCCTTAATTGGCACTAATCACTTAGGTACTAATAGGGTTTCAATCTTTGTACCTTCATTGATTATCATTACTAATCATCATTGGATCAATGCATCATTCATCATCTCTATTCTCGAGAGATTCAATCACCTTGGACCTCCATTACATAAGGTATCCAATTGAATTGATCAATTGAATCTACAATCAACTTTGACTACTTGACCCCCAAACGGTCTTGGTCTTTCAAAGTTCAAACGGTTTGAATCCGTTTGGTAAAGGTGGTGCTTGAGACCGTTTGCCCAAGTAGGTGAAGACCGTTTGGCCAAGTTGGTGAAGACCGTTTGGCCAAGTAGGTGAAGACCGTTTGGCCAAGTAGGTGAAGACCATTTTCCCATCACATCATCAAAATCCAAGTCAACCAATTAGGGTTTGGATCATTGGATTGATCACCAAATCAGCTATTGATTACACTTTAACTTAGTATCATTGGATCATCAATTGCTTAACCATACTCACCCCTAGACCTCCAAACGGTCTTGGGTGACCTCCAAACGGTCTTGAGACCGTTTGGATGAGCTCCAATCAGTCTTGAGACCGTTTGGCTCATCCAACCCTTGGATTCTAGTGAAAAATCATTAGGGTTTGAGCTATTGAGTTGATCATCAAATCAGCACTTAATTGCAAAGTGGTTTGGTACCTTTAGACCTTCAATTGGTCAACCATGCTTAACCCTAGACCTCCAAACGGTATTGGGTGATCCCCAAACGGTCTTGAGACCGTTTGGGTGATTCCCAAACGGTTTTGAAACCGTTTGGGTCAATCAAACCAAAACATCAACCCATCCCAATGCAAAATCAGCACTTAGCCGATTAGCGTTAACACCATATCTTTGGATCTTCAAACACATATATATACTTGAACCTAGACCTTCAAACGGTCTTGGGTGACCAAAAAACGGTTTTGAAACCGTTTGGGTGATCCCCAAACGGTTTTGAAACCGTTTGGGCTAATCAACCCAAAATCTCAAATCAACTCATTGGAGTTTCAGCACTAATTCCAATTAGGGTTTGCCTAATTGATTAGCCTTCAACTCACGATTCCTTGGGGATTAACCCCTCAAATTTGGTGAGTCATTAACCAACATAATTAGGATAGGATCAGGAATCTCAAACGGTCAACCCTTGTTCAACGCTCTCAAACGGTTTTGAAACCGTTTGCCCAAAAAGTCGAATTAATCAAGCTGAAAAATCAGCACTTAATCCAATTAGGTTTCCCTAATTGATTAGCCTTCAACTCACGATTACTTGGGAATTAACACCTAAAATTTGGTAAGTTATTAACCAACATAATTATAAACAGGAATATCAAACGGTCAACCCTTTGTCAACTCACTCAAACGGTTTTGAAACCGTTTTCCCAAAAAGGTCAAGTTAATCAGGTTGGAAATCAGCACTTAATCCAATTAGATTTACCTAATCGATTAGCCTTCAACTCACGATTCCTTTGGATTTAATCCATAAAATTTGGTGGGTAATTAACCAACATAATTAGGAAAAGTAATATAAAACGGTCAACCTTTGTTCAACCCTCTCAAATGGTTTTGAAACCGTTTTCTCCCAAACGGTTTGCAAACCATTTGGTCACCAAACGGTTTGGTGAAACCGTTTGGTCCCAACTTCCAAACCGTTTGCCCAAGATATTTGGGGAGGTGTGTGCTTATGATGATGTCATCATCATCAAGCTTCGTCCCTGAAGATCTAACAACTTCTTATTTCATGAATTAATCAATTTCAACCAGCAATTAATCAAGATAATGAAGGAATCATTGAAATTACAAGATTAATGGTTGAATAACAATGAAAAAGGATTCAAGTTATAAAACCCACCTCAAATCTGATCTCCAAGCTCCAAGATACACGTATATAATGGTGGATGAAGCTTCTCCAACTATTCCAAGGATCAACTTCAAGATTTGGAGTGAAATGATCGGCTAGAATTGAAGATTGAGTGAAGAAATGAAGGAATTACACATTGTTTTATGATTTTCACCATGAAATCATGAAGAACGAAGATCAAAGGCTTACAAACAGGTTGGGGACGTGCTCCCTGCTGTCCTTAGCCTTCTTGGTCGGTTTTTCAAGCAAGGAGAAGAAGTGGGGTCGTAAAAGCCTTTCATTTGTCTTGGAAAAGGTACTTTTATAAGAAAATTGAGGAGAGAGAAGATACTTTATAAAAGTCTTTTAATTCCAAAATTGTTGCCACCACTTCCCCCTTGGTTTCTTGCATGCAAGGGAATATCTATCCCCACCTAACTCCCTTCCATTATCTATGAATTAAGGGAAAAGAAATTAAGCACCTTAACCCTTATAATAAGAATATCCTTAATTGAGTGGAAATTCTTTTTCTTATAATAATGGTGAGTGGAATTTCACCTCCTTAGGATATGCTCGTGCCTTTTCAAGGATTTATGCTTATCCACACACATCTGAATCCAACCATTTTAATTTTGGTTGAAGGCCCTTTAATTAATACATTCATTTTTGCCCTAAATTGGATTAGGGTTTCACTTAGGATTAAATCTTGATTATTTTAATATCAAGATTCTCTCTCCTCCATATTAATTCAAATGAGAAGTCCCTCTCATTTTCTTTGCTCTGCATGATTACAAGAAACATTAGGGACTTTATTGAAGTGGTAAATTGCATATTGAACCCTCGGTTTTGGGTAAATTGCAAATTACTCCAAAACTAGGTTTTTATGCACAAACATTACTTTATCAGCTCTTTCTTAGTGTTCAGGCTTCCATAAGCCATACCTCAACATCATTTTCACTCTCATGATGCTTCAACACATGAGGAACATATTATCATGCACAATTGCACTTAAACCCCTCAACTTGGGTAATTTGCACTTTAGTCCAATACAAACAAAACATTGATTTCAACAATGTTCAAAAAGGACTAGAATTGCAACATAAGTTCCTCTTGAGGCATAATTACTTTTCATAAGATGAGATTAACCATTTAATCACATTTCTTAATCAAAACACCTAGGGTTAAAGTATAACCCAGGTCAGGGTTGTTACACTAGGGTGCAATATGTAATTTACCACTTCAATAAGGTCCCTAATTTTTCTTGGCATCATGTGGAGCAAATAAAATAAGAGGGCACCTCATTTGATTTAAGTTGGAGGTGAGAGAATCTTGATATTAAAATAATCAAGATTTAAGCATAATGGATCTATTAATGCAAATATAAATAAAATAATTCTAGGGCCTTCAACCAAAATTAATTTGGAGGAATTCAAATGCAAGAGTGAATGTCCTTGAGCTTGCAAGGATCGAAAATATCTTAAGGAGGTGAAATTCCACTCACCTTATTATAAGGAAAAGAATTCCCACTCAAAAAGATATATTAGTATTATAATGGATTAAGGTGCTTATTTTCTTTTCCCTTAATCCATGGATAATGGAAGGGAGTTCAGTGTCTTTGTGTTGCCTTTTCATGCAAGCAAACCAAGGAGGAAGAGGTGGTACTAATTTTGGAATTAATTGAATTTTAAATAAACATTTTCTCTTTCATCAATTTCTTATAAAAGAGCCTTTTTCAACCCACCTAAGGGTCTTTTTTGATTCCTTTTCTTCCCCTTGTTGCAAAACTGACCAAGAAGGCTAAAGACAGCAGGGAGCAGGTCCCCAACCTTTTGGTAAGCCTTTGATCTTCATTCTTCATGATTTCATGGTGAAAATCATAAAACAATACATGATTTCTTCATTTCTTCACTCCATCTTCAACTCTAGCCGATCCTTTCACTCCAAAAGCTTGAGAAACGACCTTGGGAGTTTGCTAGAGTTTCAGCCACCATTGGAGCCATGAACCTTGGAGCTTGGGATCAGATTTTAAGGTAGGTTATATAACTTAAACCCTTAATCTTTGTCATTGAATTCGATTTCTACTTGCAATTGAATTAGTTGTTATTATTGCAATAACCTTGCTTGATTGATGGAGTTGACATGGAAATGACAGTAGCTTTCATGAGTCTAAAGGTTGAAGATGATAACCTATTCATAAGAACACACCTTAATCAAAGAACAACAACAAAAAGTCTTGGAATTTTGGTCCAAACGGTTTGCAAACCGTTTGGTAAAGTTAGATCCCAAACCGTTTGGTTTGGTTGACCGTTTGGACACCAAACCGCATGGCATGGTTGACCGTTTGGTATAATTGAACGTTTGAGGTCTGAACTTAATCAAAGGTTGGATGATGATCCAATGGACTCAATTGAATGATCCAAGGTGTGCACGATCCATCAAGTTGTAACCCTAATCAAGTTGATTGATGAAACCCTTGATTGGTCCAATTGATTTCAAGACGTTTTGGGGCAAACGGTCTTGAGACCGTTTGATCGCAAACGGTCTTGAAACTGTTTGGGACCAAATGGTTTCAAAACCATTTGGTGGATTGAAGGTTGATCCTTGACCCATGGATGGTGATCTAATGGTTTGGATTGATGGACCTTCCTATTGAATAATCTATGGCTATTTAATGGTGCAATTGGAAATCGATTTGTTTGAGAATTGACCTAGTTAGCCCTTGCGGTTTTGGGACTGATTTGGCCCAAACGGTCTTGAGACCAGTTGAGACCAAACTATCTTGAAACCATTTGGGGCCAAACGGTCTCAAGACCGTTTGGGGTCAAACGGTCTCAAGATCGTTTTGTGGCAAACAGTTTCAAAACTGTTTGGTGATTTAACTTCAAGACCGCATGGAGGTTGTTAGTGGGTCAATCATTAGGATATTAAAGGCAATGATAGTCCTAATTATCCTATGATGATTAGTAATGTTAATCAATAAGGTATAAGGGTTGAACCCATGTGCTCGAAATGATTGGGTATGTGGAATACTAGAGAGACTAGATTTTCCTTTAGCCCAAACGTTGGCTTCATGTATGATTATGAATTCATTTCCCAAGTCATATAGCCAGTTTACCATGAACTATTACATGAAGAACTCGGCTAAACCGTTGTCTGAATTGCTTGACATATTAATGAATTCTGAAGCACAAATAAGGAAGACAAACCCAAATCCATTATGGTGAATAGTGGAGGGGGTCTAAGGGTAAAGGAAAATCCAAGAAAAGTTTTGAGGCTAACCTGAAGCCCAAATCTTCTACACTCAAGATGAGGGAAAGGGTAAGTGTAAAAGGAATTCAGCCTTTTCATTTTAAGGAGCTTAGGAAGATGAAACAAAGAATAGATATATCTACTTCAAGAATATATGTAATTGATGTTAACTTTTCTACTTTTTCATTTAGGGTATTCGATATCAGATGTGGATCTCTACATGATATTTGAAAAGAAATAAACCAATAAAAAAAGGTGAGGTGGAATTGCGCTTCACAAATGGAGGAAGAGTTGTTGCCACTATAGTTAGAGCCTATGACTTATCGCTACCTAGTGGGCTTGTAATAGATTTAGATTACTGCTATTATGAACCTACCAGTAATGGAAATAACATTTCTGTATCTTGTTTGGACAATAAGGGATTCGGATTTCATATAAATAATAGTCGATGTTCTAATTCGTAAGGTGAGATATTTTATGACAGTACCCCTATGTCTTATGGTCTTCACTCATTATATCTAGAGACAATTGTATATAGTGTAATTACAAAAGGCTAAAACTCAATAACTCAAACAAAACATACCTTTGGCATTGCCATCTAGGACAAATATAATGAGAAACACATTTCTAGACTCCATAATGATGGTTGTCTATACTCTTTTGATTTTGAATCGATACCATGAAGGATTGAGGGGTTTACTGTTTACTCTCTCTCAATCTCTTCACCCGGACGTAAGGATATTTTCGCCCATTTACCCCCACATATTCAAAATATGCGAATTCTAGGAATTCTATAGAATACTTGTTTCACCATCACCAATTGCTGACGATGATGGATCTATGGTCAGAGCACTACATGGACAGGTTTCACTTGATTAATTAAGTACATTTTCTTATTCTTTTAGCATCAGGCAAGTTCTCAAACAAAACTTATTATGACAATGCTATAAGGAAACATGTACTAATTTCATCACCATAATCATATGGCCCTGGGTAATTAAACCCTTGATTCATCATTAAGCATTGTTACCACTTTTCCAGGTAACCATCACCTTTAGGTCAGTTGACCAAGGCAAACATGATACTTTGCTATTATAAGCATCACACATGGTACTTGATGCCCATTAACTCTCTTGATACCTCTTACCAGGTAGCAAGGTATATTATGGCACTCAAGATACAATCACAACAGTGAATTAAACATCATAGCTTATACATGGCCATGATCATCATTTCAAGATGCCTTCATTATTAGCACAGATAATACAGTGAGATCAATTGCATATCAGAACCATGTTCAACAAATATGAATTCATTATTCATGGGAAACACCACTATTCCCTTACCAGGGTTAGGGTTTACCATTTCATGTTATTTAAGGATAATCATCACCTTATCACTTCAAAGATATAGGTTATCACCATATTGCTCAAGTTTAGGGTTCATTGAGAAATACATAGCATTACCCTGAGTTTGGGCTTCACAGTACATCAAACATCAGGGTTCCTCATGAAACCATCCCGAGTTAGGGTTTCACATCCAATTCACCCTATAGAAGGATTTACATTCAATGTTCCACAATTAGGGTTTACTATTCATCCTAATTAGGGTTTCATGATCCATTCCCATAATTAAGGTTTACTATTCATCCCAATTAGGGTTTCAGATCACATTACTCTTGATTAGGTCTATTCCCATCATCACCCCAAATTAGGGTTACATCCATACCTTGGTTTAGGGTTAATGATCAACAACCTTGTCAATTAGGATTTAGGTTCATGATTAGGGTTTCATGATTCTTATTACTTAAGATTCATACCCTTAATCACCATATGAGTCATACTCATGTATTAACTCTATGTTATCATACCTCTCAACTTGATTAGGTCATATCAACCCTTAATTAAGTTCATACAACTATGAATACTCATAGTGTAACAAGTCATTGCTCCTATTAGAAATTAGGGTTTCTTTCTTGATTAACACTAATCACATAGGTACTGGATAGATGTATCATAAATCTCCCGATGGTTGGGATGGATGTATCATTAATCTCCCAATGTTATTTCATGTCGGGTCGATGGAGATAAACACTAATGCTCTCGATTACCGATGAGAGTGCAGTTGACGCTGTAACTCTATAGCGAAGTTCCAGTATACCCTGGAAAGCTATTTGAGCAGTTGACACAGTCCTTCTTGTAGTCCTATGCTGACCAGGATGTGGGAGGTCATGGGAATTCGGCTCTTCCATTGACCTATTTATGGTACCGATTTCGATTCTAGAAATGGTCGGTTGGAGTATGAGCGGTATACGTCATCTCCTCAGAGCTTAAATTTGTTTGTAAAATATAATCAACAGTGTAGCGTATTTGCATAATATTGAAATATGAGGAATACTGATTGTTGACATACTGCTTAGCATGCCCTTGATACAAGAATGTACTTATGTTCCTTTAATTCATATTGATTATGAGACATGCTGCTTAATCAAGTTATTGCTGTAATAATGCATACGAATGTTGCTCTAGTCTGCATAAATGTGATTCACCTGTTAATGGTTTACAATATTCCACTGTTTAGTTTATTTCTATTAAAATGCAATGACAATGTTTTGGCAGAGAGTTATATCTCCCGCTGGGGAAATTTTTATAATTGTCTCACCCCCGTGGGATTCAATGTTTTTAGGTAGACGCAGACATCAAGGCAGAAACTCTTCTGCAAGAGAAGAGCAACAATAGCAGATATAGGGATAGCAGTGATCCAACAGGTGGAGACATTGGCTGTCTGGTTTTGTGTAGATAGTCCTATAGTCGTCTATGTACTCTCAGGTCCTAGGAGTTAGTGTTTTGATACTTCGATCTGAGATTTTGGTGCATGTATGCCTCCAGATGCAATAATGCATGTAATGTACATATGAACCAGGATGTAATGTTTTACTTTGGTTCTATATGAAAGAGTTTTCCTGTAAGTGGATCTCTTAATAAATGGTTTTAATTTTTAGTGATTTTCAGTAATTTCGCTGCTAATGATCGCTTCCGCATTAGTTAATCTTGTTTTATGAGTTGTATGCCACAAACTAGTGGTATCAGAGCTCTAGGTTCGCTGAGTCTACAGAGACATAGGATTAAGGTAGTTGAGTCTATTCTAGTGTCTTCCAGTTTATCTGATAGTGTCTTATGCTCATATAGGAGAAGAAGAACTAAGGATGTCTGGTTCACACGAAGAACACGCTGCTGAGAGCAGTGTTGGTGCACTGAGAAATGGTGCAAGAGGTCAGGACAGGGAGGAACCTGTACCTGAACAACCCCAACTCAACCAAGCTGATATGAGGAGCCCATCCTTCCAGGCGATGTTTGGGCAGTTTATGGAAGCTATGACCCACATGACGGATAGAATGCCAGTACCTACACCCAGGGAACCACCCCATGATGAAAGACATGGAGCCGGCAAAACCTTTGAAAGGATGAAAAGGGTAGGAGCCTTATAGTATGGTGGTACAACCGATCCGACAAATGCTGATCTATGGTTGATTGAGTTGGAGAAAGCCTTCAGAATCCTCATGATTCCTGATGATGAGAGGGTCATACATGTTGTATATCTCCTCAAAGGGAGTGCTGGCCACTGGTGGACCATTGAGGAGGGCAAAAGACCTGGAGTTGTGATTGGATGGGATGAATTCAGATGTGAATTCGTTGCTAGATACTTTCCGAAGACGTATCTAGATGACAAGATATCCCAGTTTGAGAGAATCAAACAAGGACCCATGAACATTAGCGAGTATGAGGCTAGGTTTATGGAGTTGTTGCGGTTTTATCCGCACATGGCATCCAATGATGAGGAGAGAATTTGATGGTTCGAGAAGGGGTTGAACGCTGAATTAACCACTCCAGTGTCTACTTTGGAGAACCGGGAGAGGTTTGCAACTTTTTTGGAGTCTGTAAGACGTATAGAGAGGTCTGTAATTGAGAAGCGACAGACCAAGGGCAAGAAGGAATACCCACAGTTTCAAGGGCAGAGTGCTGAGAGTTTCAAGAGACTGAGGTATTATGTGCCTACACCACCACCAAGGTTTAATACCCAGACGCAGTGGACGTCAAGTAAGGGTAGAAACCATAGTTTACGACCAAAGGGAGCTCAAAGCTCAGCCTCTATGTCAGTAACAGGACCACCCAGACCACCAAGGGGGAATATAACCTGTTATAGATGTGGAAAAGAAGGCCATGTGGTGAGAAATTGTCCTAAGAAAGTCAGGAGTGTGACCCAGCAACCGAGGCAGAGTCAGCTGGGAACTCAGAGGCAATAGCATGGCAGTGGTACTAGAAGACGTGGACCCGCGGCCCAAGCCGATTATTCGACATCTAACAACTAGGTACAAGGTCAAAAACAAGCGACAACTAGGTTCTATGCTATGAACTAGCCTCAAGCAGTATTCAACCCTCGGGTTGTGACATGTCAGATGGAACTGCTTTATTCTGATATGTCTTTATCCTGCTTCGTATCTATGTTAATATATCCGTGTGCTACACACTCTTTTATCACTCGAGAAGTGATTGATGACTGCAATATGATTGTTAGTCATAGAATAGATAGCTTGCTATTAGAGACACCTTTGATGGGATCTGTAGTGTTGCGGGAAGTGTGTTCTCCCTGCAATCTTTCTTTTCTAGTCACTGTATTCAAGTGGATCTTATACCACTTGAGATGCATGGTTTTAATATAATCCTTGGAATGGACACCTTAGAGAAGTATAAGGTCGTCTTGGATTGTAGTTCCAAGCAAGTTGTGTTTACAGATGGTGGTGACACATGGATCTTTCAGGGAGATAGAAAGATTCTTCCAACATGTCTTATGTCAGCTATGGTAGCTGAAAGGCTGATGAGGCAAGGATGCTCTGCATTCTTAGCCTATATGGTTGATACCACAATAGAAAGCCCTTATCCTTCCAAAGTTCCTGTAGTCAGGGAATTTGAAGATGTATTTCTTGAAGAACTTCTAGGTGTTCCGCCACCCCGAGCAATTGATTTTGAAATAAATCTAATCCCGGACACGCAACCAATAGCACAAACACCGTATAGGATGGCGCCTGCTGAAATGTCGGAGCTCAAGAAACAACTGCAAGAGTTGCTTGAGAAGGGTTTTATCAGGCTGAGCATTTCACCCTGGGGTGCTCCAGTCCTTTTTTTTAAGAAAAAGGATGGGTCGATGCGGTTATGCATTGACTATAGACAGTTAAACAAAGTCACAATAAAGAACAAGTATCCTCTACTGAGGATCGATGACTTGTTTGACCAGTTGCGTGGTGCGACTGCCTTTTCTAAAATAGATCTAAGGTCGGGATACCATCAGTTACATATCAAAGAGGGTGACATACCCAAGTCTGCCTTTAGGACAAGGTATGGTCACTATGAGGTCACCGTTATGTCATTTGGACTAACTAATGCACCAGCTGTATTTATGGAACTCATGAATAGAATCTTTCGACCTTTTCTGGATCAGTATGTTGTCGTATTTATAGATGACATCTTGATATATAGTAGAGATGCTCAGTAAAATAAGCAGCATCTTCGCCAAGCTCTGACCTTGATAAGGGAGCATATGTTATATGCTAAGTTCAGCAAATGTGAGTTCTGGTTGCCAGAAGTTTCCTTTCTTATAAACGTAATATCTGCCACAGGAATTTGTGTTGATCCTAAGAAGATAGAATCTGTCCTACAATGGGAACAACCGAAGACATCGACAGAGATAAGAAGTTTCCTAGGACTGGCTGGCTATTACAGAAGATTCATTAAGAACTTCAGTTCAATAGCCTTACCCCTGACCAAGTTGACCAGGAAGGAGATTCCTTTTGTCTAGAATGACAAGTGTCAACAGTCTTTCCAGTTGCTAAAGGAAAGGTTAACATGTGCACCTGTGCTAGTGCTACCTGAGTAAGGAAAGGGGTATATAGTCTTCTGTGACACATCTAAGAATGGCTTAGGATGTGTGTTGATGCAGGATAAGCAAGTGATTTCTTTTGCTTCTCGACAGCTTAAGAAACACGAGGAAAATTATTCGACACATGATATGGAATTAGCTACTGTGCCTTGAAGATCTGGAGACATTATCTCTATGGAGAAACATTCCAGATTTTCACAGACCATAAGAACCTAAAGTACATCTTTTCTCAGCATGAGCTCAATATGAGGCAATGCCGCTGGATGGAATTAATCAAGGACTACGATTGTATAATTGATTATCATCCAGGGAAAGCCAATGTGGTTGCTGATGCACGAAGTAGAAAATCAACAATGCCAACCCTAGATAAAGCACAACTAAACTCCTTAGTGTGCTCTAAGAGAGATATGTTTATCTCCTTGAGGCAAGACAATGTACAACTTAAAGTGTCATTGTTAGCCGGGTTATTAGCTGAGATGCACATAAAACCAACTCTGAGACAACAGATCAAGGAAGCACAGCAGACTGATTCTATGATTTAGTAGATCAGGTCAGAATATGGTAGTGAGAAGCGGGATGGCTTCCATGATTCTGATGATCAGGTAGTCTGTTACCATGATAGGATGGTAGTACCTGATGTTGATAACTTAAGAAAGTTAGTTCTATAGGAGGCTCATTCTTCAATGTATACTATGCATCCAGGGAGCACCAAGATGTATCATAACTTAAAGGATATGTATTGGTGGCCTGGTTTGAAGAAGGATGTTGCTGAGTTTGTTATGCGGTGTCCGGTGTGTCAGCATGTTAAAGTTGAACATCAAAAGCCCACAGGAACGATGCAACCACTGCCTATACCATAGTGGAAGTGGGATCATGTGACTATGGACTTTGTGGTTGGTTTGCCTAGAAAAACCAAAAGTCATGATTCCATTTGGGTGATAGTTGATAGGTTGACAAAGACAACACATTTCTTACCTATCAAAACAACCTATACAGCTGAGAAGCTTGCACAAATCTACATAGATGAGATAGTGCGGTTGCATGGGGTACCAATTACAATAGTTTCTGATAGAGGTCCTCAGTTTAAGAGTCATTTTTGGGAATGACTTCATAAAGCTTTGGGCACTCAGCTGAGGTTTAGTACAACTTTTCATCCTCAGACAGATGGACAGTCAGAGAGGATGATACAAACCTTGGAGGACTTGCTTAGGGCATGTGTCCTTCAGTTTGTGGGGAGTTGGGATCTACATCTGAGCTTGATAGAGTTTGCTTATAATAACATCTATCAACATAGTATTGAGATGACACCATATGAGGCTTTGTATGGTATATGTTGTAGATCTCCCCTATGTTGGTATGAAACTGGTGAGTACCAACTTTTGGGTCCTGAGCTGGTTCAACAAACAACTGAGAAGATAAAGATTATACAGCAACAGCTGAAAACAACCCAGGATAGACAGAAATCCTATGCTGACAAGCATCGTAGACCCTTATAATTCCAAGTCGGAGATAGGGTATATCTCAAGGTTTCACCTTGGAAAGGTATCCTGAGATTTGGAAAGAGAGGGAAGTTAGCTCCGAGATTTATGGGGCCTTATCCAATCCTTGAAAAGATAGGAAAGGTGGCCTATAAGCTAGAGTTACCACATGAGTTGCATAGATTGCACCCAGTGTTTCATATCTCTATGTTGAGGAAGTGTCATCCGGACACTGTGTTTGTTCTACAACCTGTGGAGGTAGAACTAAATGATGACATATCTTATGTTGAAGGACCAGTGTTTATTCTTGACAGAAGAATCAAGAATTTGAAAAAGAAAGACATTATTCTTGTAAAAGTCCTCTGGAATCACTGTGGCAATGAATAAGCTACGTGGGAACTAGAGGATGAGATGAGAAGGAAATATCCTACTCTTTTCTCTTAATGTTCCGGTTGATGATTTCGAGGATGAAATCATTGTAAGGGGTGGATAACTTGTAACATCCCTGACCTGGGTTATGAAGTAACCCTAGGTGTTTTGCATAATGAGAGTGATTATATGCATGCTTTTGTCTTTGAAAAGTAATTAGGGCTCAAGAGGAATTTATATTACAATTTTAGTCCTTTTTTAATATTGTTGAAATCGATATTTTCCCTGTTTTGGACTAAAGTGCAAATTACCCAAGTTAAGGGGTCTAATTGCAAATTGTACATGATAATATGTTCCTCATGTGTTAAGGCATCATGGGAATGAAGATGATGCAGAGTTATGGCTTGTGATATCCTGAATCCCAAGAAAGGGATGATAAAGCAATGTTTGTGCATGAAAACCTAGTTTTGGTGTAATGTGTAATTTACCCAAAACCTAGGGTGCAATATGTAATTTACCACTTCAATAAGGTCCCTAATATTTCTTGGCATCATGTGGAGCAAAGAAAATAAGAGGGGCACCTCATTTGATTTAAGTTGGAGGTGAGAGAATCTTGATATTAAAATAATCAAGATTTAAGCATAATGGATATATTAATGCAAATATAAATAAAATAATTCTAGGTCCTTCAACCAAAATTAATTTGGAGGAATTCAGATGCAAGAGTGAACTTCCTTGAGCTTGCAAGGATCGAAAATATCTTAAGGAGGTGAAATTCCACTCACCTTATTATAAGGAAAAGAATTCCCACTCAAAAAGATATATTAGTATTATAATGGATTAAGGTGCTTATTTTCTTATCCCTTAATCCAAGTATAATGGAAGGGAGTTCGGTGTCTTTGAGTTGCCTTTGAATGCAAGCAAACCAAGGAGGAAGAGGTGGTACTAATTTTGGAATTAATTGATTTTTAATTAAACATTTTCTCTTTCATTAATTTCTTATAAAAGAGCCTTTTTCAACCCACCTAAGGGTCTTTTTCGATTTCTTTTCTTCCCCTTTCTTGCAAAACCAACCAAGAAGGTTAAATACAGAAGGGAGCACGTCCCCAATCTGTTGGTAAGCCTTTGATCTTCGTTCTTCATGATTTCATGGTGAAAATCATAAAACAATACATGATTTCTTCATTTTTTCACTCCATCTTCAACTCTAGCCGATCCTTTCACTCCAAAAGATTGAGAAACGACCTTGGGAGGTTGCTAGAGTTTCAACCACCATTGGAGCCGTGAAGCTTGGAGCTTGGGATCAGATTTGAAGGCGGGTTATATAACTTAAACCCTTAATCTTTGTCATTGAATTTGATTTCTACTTGCAATTGAATTAGTTGTTATTATTGCAATAACCTTGCTTGATTGATGGAGTTGCCATGGAAATGGCAGTAGATTTCATGAGTGTAAAGGTTGAAGATGATAACCGGTTCATAAGCACACAACTTAATCAAAGAACAACAACAAACGGTTTGCAAACCGTTTGGTAAAGTTGGATCCCAAACCGTTTGGTTTGGTTGACCGTTTGGACACCAAACCGCATGGCATGGTTGACCATTTGGTATAGTTGACCATTTGAGGTCTGAACTTAATCAAAGGTTGGATGATGATCCAATGGACTCAATTGAATGATCCAATGTGTGTACGATCCATCAAGTTGTAACCCTAATCAAGTTGATTGATGAAACCCTTGATTGGTCCAATTGATTTCAAGACTTTTTGGGGCAAACGGTCTTGAGACCGTTTGGTGGATTGAAGGTTGATCCTTGACCCATGGATGGTGATCTAATGGTTTGGATTGATGGACCTTCCAATTGAATAATCTATGGCTATTCAATGGAGCAATTGGAAATCGATTTGTTTGAGAATTGACCTAGTTAGCCCTTGCGGTTTTGGGACTAATTTGGCCCAAACGGTCTTGGGACCATTTGAGACCAAATGGTCTTGAAACCGTTTGTGGCCAAACGGTCTCAATGCCGTTTGGTGGCAAATGGTTTCAAAACTTTTTGGTGATGTAACTTCAAGACCGCAAGGAGGTTGTTAGTGGGTCAATCATTAGGATATTAAAGGCAATGATAGTCCTAATTATCCTATGATGATTAGTAATGTTAATCAATAAGGTACAAGGGTTGAAACCCTAAAAGTACCTATGTGATTAGTGTTAATCAAGAAATAAACCCTAATTGATAATAGGAGCAATGACTTATTACACTATGAGTATTCATAGTTGTATGAACTTAATTAAGGGTTGATATGACCTAATCAAGTTGAGAGGTATGATAAGATAGAGTTGATACATGAGTATGACTCATATGGTGATTAAGGGTATGAATCTTAAGTAATAAGAATCATGAAACCCTAATCATGAACCTAAATCCTAATTGACAAGGTTGTTGATCCTTAACCCTAAACCAAGGTATGGATGTAACCCTAATTTGGGGTGATGATGTGAATAGACCTAATCAAGAGTAATGTGATCTGAAACCCTAATTGGGATGAATAGTAAACCCTAATTATGGGAATGGATCATGAAACCCTAATTGGGATGCATAGTAAACCCTAATTGTGGAACATTGAATGTAAATCATTCTATAGGGTGAATTTGATGTGAAACCCTAACTAAGGATGGTTTCATGAGGAACCCTGATGTTTGATGTACTGTGAAGCCCAAACTCAGGGTAATGCTATGTATTTCTCAATGAACCCTAAACTTGAGCAACATGGTGATAAACTATATCTTTGATGTGATAAGGGGATGATTATCCTTAAATAACATGAAATGGTAAACCCTAACCCTGGTAAGGGAATAATGGTGTTACCCATGAATAATGAATTCATATTTGTTGAACATGGTTCTGATATGCAATTGATATCACTGTATTATCTGTGCTAACAATGAAGGCATCTTGAAATGATGATCATGTCTAGGTATAAGATATGATGTTTAATTCACTGTTGTGATTGTATCTTGAGTGCCATAATATACCTTGCTACCTGGTAAGAGGTATCAAGAGAGTTAATGGGCATCAAGTACCATGTGTGATGCTTATAATAGCAAAGTATCATGTTTGCCTTGGTCAACTGACCTAAAGGTGATGGTTACCTGGAAAAGTGGTAACAATGCTTAATGATGAAACAAGGGTTTAATTACCCAGGGCCATATGATTATGGTGATGAAATTAGTACATGTTTCCTTATAGCATTGTCATAATAAGTTTTGTTTGAGAACTTGCCTGATGCTAAAAGAATAAGAAAATGTACTTAATTAATCAAGTGAAACCTATCCACGTAGTGCTCTGACCATAGATCCATCATCGTCAGCAATTGGTGATGGTGAAATAGGTATTCTATAGAATTCCTGGAATTTACATATTTTGAATATGTGGGGGTAAATGGGCGAAAATATCCTTACGTCCGGGTGAAGAGATTGAGAGAGAGTAAACATTAACCCCCTCAATCCTTCATGTGTCGAGATAGATGTATCATAAATCTCCCGATGGTTGGGATGGATGTATCATTAATCTCCCAATGTTATTTCATGTCAGGTCGATGGAGATAAACACTAATGCTCTCGATTACCGATGAGAGTGCAGTTGATGCTGTAACTCTATAGCGAAGTTCTAGTATACCCTGG
Source organism: Alisma plantago-aquatica (assembly GCA_963693085.1). NCBI lineage: Eukaryota > Viridiplantae > Streptophyta > Magnoliopsida > Alismatales > Alismataceae > Alisma > Alisma plantago-aquatica. Next base: position 529,854,471 of record OY856410.1, read on the forward strand.
AAAGCTATTTGAGCAGTCGACATAGTCCTGCTTGTAGTCCTGTGCTGAGCAGGATGTGGGAGGTCATGGGAATCTGGCTCTTCCATTGACCTATTTATGGTACGGATTTTGATTCTAGAAATGGTCGGTTGGAGTATGAGCGGTATACCTCATCTGCTCAGAGCTTAAATCTATTTGTAAAATATAATCAACCGTGTAGCGTATTTGCATAATATTGAAATAAGAGGAATACTGATTGTTGATATACTGCTTAGCATGCCCTTGATACATCAATGTACTTATGTTCCTTTAATTCATATTGATTATGAGACATGCTGCTTAATCAAGTTATTGCTGTAATAATGCATAAGAATGTTGCTCTAGTCTGCATAAATGTGATTCACCTGTTAATGGTTTACAATATTCCACTGTTCAGTTTATTTCTATTAAACTGCAATGACAATGTTTTGGCAGAGAGTTATATCTCCCGCTGGGGCAATTTTTATAATTGTCTCACCCCCGTGGGATTCAATGTTTTTAGGTAGACGCAGACATCAAGGCAGAAACTCTTCTGCAGGAGAAGAGCAGCAGTAGCAGATATAGGGATAACAATGATCCAACAGGTGGAGACATTGGCTGTTTGGTTTTGTGTAGATAGTCCTATAGTCGTGTCTGTACTCTCAGGTCCTAGGAGTTAGTGTTTTGATACTTCGATCTGAGATTTTGGTGCATGTATGCCTCCAGATGCAATGATGCATGTAATGTACATATGAACCAGGATGTAATGTTTTACTTTGGTTCTATATGAAAGAGTTTTCCTGTGAGTGGATCTCTTGATAAATGGTTTTAATTTTTAGTTATTTTCAGTAATTCTGCTGCTAACGATCGCTTCCGCATTAGTTAATCTTGTTTTATGAGTTGTATGCCACAAGGTAACAAAAGACCAAAGTATAGCAGCAAAATAAAATCATGACTATATTCAATTATAAAACACGGGAGCAACTTAAACTTACATCTTAAGGATCCATGTAGAGGAAATCTAAACCACCTCAAGATTGTCTCCAAGCTTTAGCTTCACAATCTAAGTCCAGATCATCAAGCCTTGTCATCCAAGTCCTCCACCTAGGGTTGGAAGCATACACTAGCAAAAGAGAAACAACATGAGACATCAGCAAAAGCTGGTATGTGCATACTAAAAATCAAATTGAGTAAATTATAAAGGATAAGGGACATAAAAAATAAAAGGCTCCCCATACAAGAGATAAGGACTATCCAAAGAGGGCATAAAAGAAAAGAAACATCATAACATGATAAAAGAGGATACTTGCCATATACAAAACAATAAAAATTGTGCAAAAAAAGCACATAAAATATTTTTATGGAATAAAACCAATAACAACCTACATGTATGTGAGATAAGCATAGCACTAGAATATTATAAAAGACAAAGGCGGTCAAGAATCACACATCTTGAACCTGGTGAGGCATGGGCCAAGAATCACACATCTTGCCCTGGTATGGGGAATCACACATCCACCACCCAAATATATATAACATGGGCCAGGAATCACACATCCTGCCCTGGCATGGGGAATCACACATCCACCATCCAAAATATCATTATGTTGCCACAAATTACAATGAGACAAAACTAATGCAATTATACTACTCTAGGGCTACTGAATCACATTGCAGGTAAATATAGAGGCAAGTAGAAACGTATAGTCAAACATTATACAAGAGTTTCCATATCACATTATGGACAATATATGAAACCACCAATAAATCTCCACATCACAGTGTGCAAACACCATCAACAAGATCATCATGTTCCACATCACAAGGTAAGATGCCAAGAGATTATCCAAGATCACAATAACCAAGATAGTTCACATGAACCGTGATAACAAGAGATAAGACATATTGTGTATGCTCAATTTCAAGAAAAGATAGGTGAATTGCTCAATATAGAGGAATAGGGGATACAACATGCCTCAACTTCAGAGCCAAATGCCCAAAGTCACTTCTAGGTCCAAGCTTAGGTTTCCAAAGCACCTATTAGCATATATGTGGGATTAGGGTTAGATTTATATTGATTTCATAAACCCTAAAAACCACCTTTTTATTATGAGTGAATTAGGTTATTAAACTATGCCATATTTTAGGTTATATTTTTCTAAGTTCAAAACATATTTTATTATATTTTTCTGACTTATAAATTATTAGTTATGAATTATACAATTTATTATCTTATTTAATTAGATCCATTTAATAACCCCTTTAAAACATCAGATTCAGGCGACAAAACCAATACCATTAGAAAGCTTGCATTTTTTTGAATCCAACAAATATTTATTTGAAATTTTTGGCCCAACATATAATTAGTTATATAATTTAGAAATCTGACCAATCAAATAAAGTTGCATAAGTAAATAATTGAGAAAAAGCAAAAGAGGGAGAGGAGCCGGGCCAGCCTAGCTGACATGGCCCAATAAGAAGCGACCATGTCACTCAGTCAAAGGCCCACTTGACTCGACCTAAAGCAAAACAAAACATAATGAAATGACCAAAATAGCCCCAATGGGAAAACAAAGAGGTAAAGAAACGAGAGGGGGTATACTCGGAAATTCACGAAGGATCGTCTTCTTCGCTGATAGAACACGGAGATGAAGAACGACATTGGGAACATCAGCTTGGGTGCCGATGCCCAAAATCAAGCTCGCGAATGCACTTAACCAGAGAACAAAAGGCAACTACCGCACAATACCTGAAGTTCGGGCGGACTCAGAGAGCTCCTGAAGTGGTTGCGCATCGATTGGGGTCAAATCCAGGGCGGCCAACTAGTCCTCACCAGTAGCAGGTTTAGAAACAACAGAGATGCGGAAAAGATATGTGGGGCGTGAAGAGACCAAACTGACCCACTAGATAGTCACACAGAGGTGTGAGATTGATCAAGGAAGGGTTCACCAGGGGTCCAATGGTGGAGGCTCACTGGGAGAGGGCAAGGAAGAGGAGAATAGGGGAAGAACAGAGAGTATGGGTAGCGAGTTATGGATTGTCTGAAGATCTCATGAGCCCTAGCATATATATACTCATTGGGTTCGGTAGAGGGTAACGGAAGCAAGGGAAAAGAAAGCAGAGGAAACAAAGGAAAGTAGATGGAGAAAGGAGAGAAAGAATCGAAGAGGAAACTAAATCCTGTTTGCTAGGAAAAAAAGGGAAGCGGAGGAAGGTGAGAGTACAAATACCACACGATCTGAATCCAATGCTCCAAAAGAAGCCTGAGATTCCAAAGCCAGCGTGACACATATAAATCAAAAATCAAATCCGATTAAAGCAAAGTGTGAATGCATTATTTCCTTATTCTCTCTCTCTCTATCTCTCTCTCGATTTGGGGGTTCAAAAATTAACCAAATTAAGTGGAATTTTTCATAGAGGCCAATTAAGGCATGTAGATTCCGATTATGCACTTAGTTTTACCTTTTGGAAAACTTTTAATGGGTTAAACAAATCAAATCATATTTTCTCTTCCCTCTTTCATTAATGGCTTTAGGATTATCCAAATTTTATGAAACTTGACACACAAGTCATAGTTAATGTATTGGATACGAATTTTCTATCAATTATATATATTGGTGTTGTTTGAATATTTATTTAATATTTTGAAGGTTCTACATACTTTCTCTCTCCTGATTTCACCTTTTAAGCAAACTTTCTCCAATTTGGATGAAAATTCACCCAAAGTCCATATTTTTATATAGATTACAAATATAACATTATTTTCCTCTTTTGGGGTCAATAATTATATTTATTTATTAATTACACTTTTTAGGCAATTTCTCTCTCTTAACTTACCATATTATTTCAAGGTCGTCCAAATTAATTGAAAATTGACATGTAGGCTTATTTTGATGTGTAGATTGCGAATTTGAAGTCTATTATTTAATTTGAGGCTTTCTTACATGGGTTATATCATCTAGCCCATTAGAGTCCCATTAACCATATTATGCATGAAATTAAGTTATTTATCATTTTATTATCACCAAATGAATTATATGACATATTATATTTCATTATTCATGCATTAGATTATTAGGATCACTCTAACCTCAACTGGTTTTGGTCAAACCCAAAAGGTAAAACTTCTAGGGTAGGGTCCAAGATCTGGTATGTTACAACTTCACTATTTAGTATGATATATTCACATATGTCATTAGAATTTCTTTTATTTTGAGTTTGATTATCATTAGTATTATCAAACTAGTTAGGATATATTATATTGCACAACTATAAATATTTTAATTATTTAACCCATTATGTCCACTAATTAAATATTACTCATATGATGGCACATTATTCATATCCATTTATATTAAATATTCAATTATCATCACATTAGATGTTATTCTAACTATCTCACATGAATCATTTATTCACAACTAGATAACTAATTATGCTTTGCTAAGCCATTATGTGTGCATTAATGAATAATATGACATATTGGAGAGTCATTATCACATTTATGTATGGTGTAATCATCAAATTTAAAAAATTCAAAATTTGAAAATTAGGACTTCTAGTTAGGGATTTATTTATAAGATTTTAGGATGTTACACCTACTGTGAAATTCAATGGATAACATCTATTCTTTGATAATTAGGTTTCCCTCCCTTTTTTCCAGCAACACTCAAGTGCAATAATCAATGATCTATTCATATCACTAACAATTCAGTTTTTCATGAGCGTACCAAGCACATTGAGGTTGACTGTCACTTCGTGAGAGACATGATTCTTGACAAGAACATCATTACACCATATGTAAAGATTGGAGAATAGATTGTTGATATCTTCACCAAGGCTCTTCCATCTTCATCCATCTCTTATATGTGTGTCTAGATGGGAATACATGATGTGTACTCTCCATCTTGAGCGAGACTGTTGGTGATTTTTTTGTTATTTATTTTCACTTGTATTACCTAAATGGACTTACTCTTCTTAGGCCCACTAGTATTAGTCTAGCTTATGTTATGTTTTATTCCTGGTACATAATACCATGAGACAAGGATATATAAATGACACTCTATGTAACCCTGATCCTCATAATATCCATTCACAAAAAAATTTCAACACATAGGCAATCATTGATGCTATATCAGAGCCGAGTTGAGTATAAGACCCCTAACATAGATTAATTCTTAAACATTCTTGTTTATTTTTTATTGGGTTCTTAGAATCCTATTTGAACATTAGTTTATGTTTTAATATCATTTGATGATCCTATGTTCCAAATTTTAGCCAATTTGGACTTTGTTTGATCAAGTTCTGTGATTTATATATTTTTGGGGGCCTACATGAAATTTTCCCTTTTCTAGGCATCTAACTACAATTTTAACACATGTATATTTTGGTACATGATGGTCCTGATATTTTGATAAAATATTGTCTTATTTGAATGTAAAAAATGTCGTTGCATAATGATATCAATCTCTTATATTTGTTTTGTGAGGAAGTGAAGGTATTTTCACCTTCCAATGCAAGCTTAGCTTCAACAACCGATGGTTGTTCTACATGTTCAACAACTGATGGTTATTCTATGTGCTGACAACTGGTGGTTGTTATGTGCATTCCTCAACTGATGGTTTCTTTTTTTATGACAACTAATGTTTGTTCTGAATGTGACACTCGATGCTTGTTTTGTGTGCTGACAACCGATGGTTGTTCTGGGTGTTGACAACTGATGGTTGTTCTGCATGTTCAACGATGGATCGTTGTTATGTGTGATCAACAACCAAAGGTTTTCTTCCTGCTCACAAACTAAAGGAAGTTCTACATATTCACAAGCTTAAGGTTTTTTCTGAATGGCTGCAAATCGGTGGAGGTCCTGGTTGCATAAATCAATGGGGAACCTAGCCTTTGACCAATGGAAGTGTAGTTTTGAACTTTTCCCTCCTTTCTCTTTCATCCTAGATATAAATATTGCTCTTCAATTAATTTAAATGAACCTTTTACCCAGACTTGTTTTTGCTACTTGACACCTATGAGAAACCATCAGTGGTTGAAGAAGAGGCTTCTTGGATTGAAGCCTTGTGTGATCATAGTTGCATGTTGGTGCAAGCCTCTGATCTAAGCATTCTTGCCTAGTTCCTTGCTTCATACACGTAAGATATTCTCTCCAAACCTATTGTTCTTGTTTTTTTACTTATTCTCTCCTTAACCATGATCAAGATCCATGGTGCTTCTAGCTGGAAACTTGTACATATAGATGAAGAACCCTCTTTTCTTCTCTCTTTTCTCTAGATACACTTTATTCTTGAAGATAGAAGCTTCATTGGAGCATTTGGATGATAAACTCAAGTATTTAATTCTATTTTTAATGGTTCCTTTCTATTTGGACGTTTTTCATCACCCCTATGGTGAGTCATATAACTTTTAATATGTTTCTTGCATACTTATAACATGCATTATGCATTTATCGTTCTCGAAAACTCATAATATGAGAAAAGATTATCTTTGGTGAACTGTTTGACGTGAGAGTGATGATAATTTGAGTTCTTAATTCTTAATTATATTCTATGAATATTTTCTTCTATAAAGTGAGATTTTTTTTGAACATGCAAAGTTTGGAATTCAAAATACAGGTGTAATGACTCTTAAAAATGTCATATATGTGATGTTTAGGTACCCAATGAACAGAAATCCGCCCCACACATTAACCTTGATGTATAATGGTTAACCTATGGAGTTTTTAAAGATTTTATTTACTATTATAATGTTGTCACATGACAGTCAGACGGAATCATAGTATTGAAAATAGCTCATCCATGTTAGAATTTGAACATACAAAGGCATGATTCTTAGAAATATCATAATTTTTGTATTCATTGAACTTTTATGCTGAAATTTTTGGTAATATCTTGTTTTTGACTCATTAAGCTTGTTGAAAAATTTTGGATACAAATGACACTCATATATGAAGTTATTAATATTTTTTTCTGAGTGACATTTTGGGTTGGCATGCACCCTGGTTTGAGGTTTAGTCCTATTTATGGCTGAGAATGGATATATATACTCAAATGGAGTGACATGAAATATGTATCATACATTTATGCCTTCTAGATTCAAAATCTACAAATGATTTTTATATGAATAATTTAGGAGTGTCTATATAACTTGGTTGATGCAGTCACAATTATATAATTGACTTAATTAACCAAGTGTAACATAAATCAAGTACTCTCCTATGACTATAGAACTATCTCAATGTCAACACTTATTGAATAGTGAAATGAGTAATCCAAAAAGAGCTCAGATGCATATATAGTTGAGTATATGCGGGTGCATGGAGGGTATGTCTCTGTCATCCTGATTCCAAGGTTTTAGAGAGTGATTGAAGCCATGTCATGGATTTATATGATAGATAGTGGATGTAGTCAAAACTTGGATATGAGGGTTTATAACCTAGTTTTGATGATGTGGCCTACGTACCTACGACAAACCAAGTTTTGTTTTAGTAGGTTGGCCCATGGTGCCACTACAATTTATTACTCATACTTCAAGGGGAAGATGTCTTTAGGATTCCGATCATCCTAGATCTTATATGGGGCTGATTGTGACTTCACAATGATCATCTAGTAGTTTGAGTGGTATGCCTTAAACTATCCAAAGCTTAATAATATATGTAACATAGCCATGAAGTATACTTGTTAGGGTTCTTTGGCGAATCACATTAATGATAACCATTTCTTTGCTTTTCTTGATAGCCTTATATTTGATTCATATGTCTTCATGTGTAGTTACCTATATCTGTAACTTATTCATGCATGATCATTGTATATATACATTTCTCAACTTCCTAATATTCAATACTATCTATTTTAACAGTCCCATTTTATAACCTACTTGTAAGAGATAAATGTTGTTAGTGGTTATATCATATCATTGGGACTTGGAGTCTTACATCATGAGTTTCCACACTTTTTAGGTGATTCACATCATAGTTATACTGTGATGGTGAGGAGGCTCAGTTTGGAGATCAGTTGAGCTTGAGAGGTTGGTGTGATTTTTTATAGAGTCCTAGAGTCATCCATGTACTCTTAGGTTCGTGTAGGGGGATTTGTACAAAATGCATGCCGACTCAAATTTTTGGTTTCTAACAATGTAAATGTAGTAATTATGTGGATAATACCTTTTGTATATTTTTGTCGTTGAGGCCACCAAAGTTGTGTGAATATACCTCATATGAATATATATATATATATATATATATATATATATATATGAAGTTAGACCTATGTGTAAATGTTTGGAAATTTGGGTCAATTTTAATTTTGTACCTTTTTGACAATATGGCTAATTAGGATTTGATCAATGTTTTAATTTTTAGTAATCTCATTTTATGTGAATGGTTTCCATATTTGGTGGTATCATAGCTTTAGGTTTGCTGAGTCTACAGGGACATCAGACTTAGGATGTTGTGTTTGTTCTTACATATCCAACATATCTAACCAATGTTTATGGTTATGCATATATGTTTGGAGAATGTGGTGAACATGTTGAGAGTAGTTATGTGGTGCCAAGAGATGATGATACGAGACATGTAGTGGAGGGAAGAGTGTCTAAGACTAGGCTAGAAAAACTCATCATGCATCCTTTTGACCCAAAATGATAGTTGATCCAACATTCAAATCTATTTTTAGATAGCTAATGGCAATGGTTGCATCTGGAGAACAGGGCGCCTACACCTCAACTAAAGGCACTTGTCCCAAATGATGAACCTTAAGGTTTGAGGAAGACCTTTGAGAGGCAGAAGTGTGTGGGAGCCATTGAGTATGGAAGCATACCCAAAAGACACATATATGTGATTAACGACGTTGGAAAAGACATTCAATATCCTAAATTTCTCTAAGGAGGATAAGGTTAAACATGCAATCTACCTTTTGAAGGGTAGTGCTATCCATTTGGACTAGGTGAAGTGGTCAATTGGGATGAGTTTAGGTGATAGTTTGTCAATTGTTACTTCCCTGAGATGTATCTGGAGGAAAAGATGACTCAGTTTGAGCAATTGTGCCAAGTATTGTGGTCTATGAATGACTATGAGGTAAAGTTTATGGAGTTGTTGAGGTTTTGTCCTCACATGACATCATTAGAGAAGGAGAGGATCAGAATGTTTGAGAAGGGCTCGAATTCCAAGTTGATAAGGATGACATCTACTTTGTATTCTCGTGATGATTTTTCCACCTTCAGGAGTTCATGAGAAGGATAGATAGGATAGTTATAGATAAGTGAGAGGCTAGTGCAAGGAAGAGATCACCTAAATTCTAAGGACATTCATCTAGTATAGTTTTAAGAAGCAAATATTTTATACCCCACAGTATCAAGAGTCACAAAAGAGGTTGACATTTTCTAAGCTAAGGACACAAGTACACTCGCAATGGTCTCCTAGGAAGGGGATCAACCACATTTTCCACCAGGTGGAGTGAATAGTTGTTGTTCAAATTCTGTGATAGGGCCATCTAGGATGTAGTATGACATGAGAACCTACTTCAAGTGTGTTTAGGTTGGGCATCTGAAATGGTCTTCCCTAAGAAGAATGGGGAGGTAATGTAGTACCCGAGGTAGAGCAGTAGGGTTCACAACAGTAGTAATACTCTAGTAGTGACAATAGAAGTCATAGCCATACATCACAAATAGGGTCTTCAGGACCAATAGGTAGAGGTCATGAATACTATAGGAAATGACTTGATTCTATGCTATGAGTTAGACGAAATGAGTCTCCAACCTGTGAGTTGTAATAGGTGATATGGAACTTCTTCATTTTGACTTATCTACATCTACCTTTGTATCTATTGGGTGAAACACACTCGTTTATTACTAGAGAGGTGAAATATAGTTGTAACTTGCATGTTTGTAGTACAGTCGATAACCTCTTGTTAGAAACCCCTTTAGTTGGTTACGTCGTGTTGTGGGAGGTGTTGGTATGTATGCCCTGAGAGCCAATCATGGGATGATTGGTGGGATAGATTAAGATTGATTTGATAAATATCAAAGTCAAGCTTCCAATTCTTTCTGGTTCAGTCATATGAGATAATGATAAAAAAGATTGAATGTCTAGAGAATGATAGTACTCAATGACGTATGGTTTCAGGTTAAGGACCTGAACGATGAGATCATACAGATGCTAAGAGTTTGTACATTCTTATTATGTCCCTAGTCGGATGTCATTGTGGAAGGTAGATAGACAACAATGACACACAAGACTAGATTGTGGTATTGGTTGATGACAAAATCTCATTAGTCATGATATGGAGATATCAAACCAAACACATAGGTACTTGTTAGAGAACAAGTGTACCGGACAGACCCACCGTGAGTTTAACACATGGAACCATAACATGGTAGTCATAGTCAGTTCTCACAGTGATGGTGGTGAGTGTGATTCTTTGACCTAAAATCACTACACTCAACACATGTCGTTGGGTGCACTTTGACATCATCAAACGCAGTCCTGAAACATGGGTTGTTATAAAGGTGATGATTGGGTGGCTTTGACACATGGGGCTTTTGAGGTGTGAGTGATAGATATGGGATTTGTCCCTCCTGAGGGAGTTTGATATCCATGGCCACTTGATGAGTAGGATTGAGATAGGCATGCACACACATGTGTGAATCAGTATGTGATATTGATGTCATACATATCTCCTCCAATCTACTCTAAGATCAAGAAAGTGAATGAATGTTGACAGGATGACTGTTCCATGCCTTGAGTTCATTCGGGATATCAGAGACAAAGGAATTATACATTCATTGTAACACCATTCACAGATTGTTGGATTGAAAGTTGTTCTCCAACTTTCTATTTCACTTGGGTAGCACTGATGTGTGACTAGGCACTGTTCTTTGCTTGTGAAGTCATAAGTGTTATGGAATTTCACTGCCAACGTGAAACGTGCATGTAGGGTCACACACATAGGATTTAACCTGGAAGAGGAGTTTATCCACAAATGATGTTTAGATTGATTGCTAAAGGAGTTTAGTAGTTCAATTAAACACTCAATTAATTGATAGCTCAAAATCATAGAGTTCAAAGTGTTGGACCAGATGATTAAGAGTATCAGATTGATTGGAACTGCAATTGACTAATTTGCACAGTCTACTGCTCCAACCGATCGGCTCATAGGGTTGAACCGATCGGCTCAGGTTGGTGAACTGATCGACTCAAAGTGGTGAGTCGATCGGCTCAAGTGTCAATGAAACGATCGGCTCAATTGTTGAACCGGTCGATTTGTGTGACCAACCGAGATAATTTGGAAAGTCAGAAGACTCTTTTTGCAAATACATATTTGTTTCACTTGTACAAATTTGATTTGGATAAGGACTAATATTTGTTTAGTTGGGAAACAAACATGGAAAGTCAATTCGAGTTGGACCAGGACCATGAACCGATCGTCTCATGCTTTAACCGATCGACTCAGGTTCCCCAACCGATCGGTTCAGGTATGAACTGATCGACTCAGGTCCCCAACTGATTAGTTCATGCTTGAAACGATCGGTTCAGCTGGCGCAGTTGGTTATTTTTGTGGAAAATCTCAAACCCTTCTACTCCTGCTTTAATCCCACATTGTCCGGGGTAGAAAACCCTGTCCCATGACCCTCCTATATATATAGGGGTATTGGGGGCTTCTCAAGAACAACAACTCAGAGAACACCAGTTGCTCTGCAAAGTTGTCGTTCTCTCTGGTTGTTGTAACCAGGAGAGCCCGAGCAAGTGCTACCCCACAAGGGAGGCACAATAAGGGTAATACAATTGGTGACAGGAGAGTGTGTTGGTGACTAGTATGCCGATAGGAGGGTAAAACTCCTTCTGGTGCCTTGTGCAACAAGGCGATCAGAGTTACAGGTGGTCTGTGTGGACTACTACAGAGGCGGGAGACTTCTTCCGCTCAGAGGACAGTTGTCAATCCCGACTGTCCCGGTGACCAGGAGCTGCACAGACACCATCCAAGACCAGAGATGAAGACTGCACAAGCCGCGATGTAACGTCATCGAGCATGCCTCGGGACAAGGTATGTCTCTACAAACCATACTTCCTATTGTATATATGTTGACACGATTCCTTTATTCTGGGTTTGGGAGAAGAAAATTTTTGTTTCCGCTGCCTTCTCTGCCTCTCCAAAAACCCAATAGTGGTATCAGAGCCACGTCAACTGCTCTATACTTTAGGATTATTGATGTGATCAATTTTGGTTTGTCACCTTTATTTATTGCATACGATGCGAATAAAATTGGCTTTATGCATGTCCAATCCTAAATCCACAAATCCCAATATACATATATGATATGTAATATGAATGCACTCGATATTCGTCACCCTTAAATGAGTTTTTTGGTGGATGTCTAGTGTGGTTATGGCCAATAAACCCTATGTCTGTGTATGGTTGCTTGCATCTCAGTCTGCGCACCAATTCCTTACCTCCTTTTCTTGATGTAACTCGAGATAACTCAAGATTTCTTTCCTACCTCTTCTCCCCCCGAATGTAACTCAGGGTTTCTCCATTCAAATGTAAACATGACAGAACTTTTATTTCCTAATATGTCAAATAACGGCGGACAACCTGACGACAACCGAGACGATCGATTCAAGGCGTGAACCGATTGGTTGGCATTCTAGATGACTGATTCGAGGAGCGAGATGAGTGGGTGGTGACCTAAGGAGATGCACGATGACCAGTGAACCGATCGATTGGAGGAGCCAATCGATCAGCTGGTGGCACCCAAATGACCGGCCTGATGGCGAGCTGATCAATCATGGAGATGAGTTGATCAAACCCAGAATGGCAAAGTGTAGAGTTCATCTTGTACAAGTTGCATGTGATGTAGACCTAGATGACCGTGATTCCTCTTGGATTGAGGAATCATATTAGGATGGCCATAATCATCACTTTTATCATTTCACATGTTTTCTGTGGGATATAGCATGTATATGATACATACTATGTATTGTGGTGATTGGATATATATATATATATGTACCTATAAAACCAAATCCCTCATTAAATATTAAAGTTTTAGATGCCTTCCAAATGCGACACACGTGAAAAGCTTGATCGGCCAAGTGTGGGCACACCCTAGCATGGTGCACCATCTATCTCATGGAAGCGTGAATGATGGATATGTAGGTCTGCCCTAGCAGGGTGCATATTCATCGTGTTGTCTTTGGGTCAGACTTAACAAGGTGACCTAGATAGGATCTAGCACCTTGAGGCATGGAGGTGATCATGGGAAGGAGTTTAATATGACATCTTTCAAGAGTTGCATATGATGCAATTGGAAAAAGTTGCCTACCTGGAAGATCTACGTTGTGGGTGACATCCCTAGCTGGTCCATGACTCAGAGGATTTCGGGATCTTGACCCACTAGAAGATTGTACATTGCAATCTTATGAATTGATGGTGAGGGCTATCAATTTGAACAAAATAGTGGGAGTGATAATTAATTAAAGTCCTAATTATATCATCAACCTTTCAAATAAATCAAATAAGTCAAAATTGAGTTTTGTGATAAATTGCATATATTTCCTTTTGTAGTAGAAATGACAACAAACAACAATCACTTTTCATTGCGATCGGTCCTTGAAAAGGACAAGCTGAATGGGACAAACTTCCACGATTGGTTTAGGACATTGAGAATTGTTCTCACTCAAGAGTGAAAGCTCTATGTACTGGATACTCCAGCTCCAAAGGAACCTGCTCCTACCGCACCAAAGGCAGAAAGGGATGCTTATAAGAAGCATTATGAAGATGCCATTGATGCAAAGTGCTTGATGTTGTGCTCCATGAACCACGAGTTGCAGTGACAACATGAGAACATGGGTGTCATTGAGATGATTCAACATCTCAAGAATATGTATGGAGATCAAGCACGGAAAGAGAGATATGATGTCTCCAGGGTGCTATTTAAGTGTGTCATGACAGAAGGAGATCCACTTGGTCCACACACACTCAAAATGATTAGGTATGTGGAGAACCTGATAAGACTGGGATTTCCCCTGAGCCAAGAGTTGGCTACTAACGTGATACTGCAATCATTACTAGAATCCTACAATCAGTTTGTGATGAACTACAACATGAACAACTTTGACAAGCCATTGACAGAGTTGTTGGGCATGTTGAGGACAGCCGAGGCACAAATTAAGAAGGACAAACCTAAATCTGTGATGATGATCGACAACAAGAAAGGCAAGTCCAAGCGCAAGGAAAAGGGCAAGGCTAAGAAAGGTTCTGATGCTACCCAGTAACCCAAGTCGTCTTCAACTCTCAAGGCCAAGGGAGGCGTGACCAAGAGAGACAATTGCCACCATTATCAAAAGCCAAGACATTGGAAAAGGAATTGTCCACTCTATCTGGAGGAACTAAAGAAGAAGGAGGCGACAGACGTATCCACCTGAAGGTGTCATGAAATAAACTTATAACACTTTTGAGGTACATGATACCAAGATATAAAGTGTAAAGCACCCAATAAATGGGGCAAGTGTTGTCACCATAGATAGGAGTACTTTAGTTTATGTTCAGCCTTGAAGGCATGTAATAGAGTTATGAACTGCTATTTCATGTTTGCCAATGGATAGAAACACCTTATTTTTGCATATTGTATGACAATAATGAAAATTAATAAAGTTGATATTTCCTTGTGGCAATGCCTTATTTATCTTGTGGTACTTGGTATGCATAAGATAAAATGATACCTAAAAGTTATTGATAACTCAAACAATCATATTAGCATAAATCATGAGAAATTCATTTCCATATGATGGATAAGCTAAATTCTTTTGGTTAGAGAACCAGTAAGAGACATGAATCTCTTAGACATGATTAATCAATCTTCACTAGTGATAGTGGGAGAATGATTATCCTATTAGGTATAATACATGTGATGTACCTATTAGAGTTAATGTTAGTACTTCAAATAGTGTTTAGAGAAATACCAATATGAATATCTTGAAGTGTTTAAGAATATCATAGATGAAGTACAAATTTGGTAAAGTATTAATTCTTGATGAAGATCAATGAATGAAATACTTGGACCAAATGTTTGAGATCCTTATGAGTGATTATGATTGTGTATCATAGTGAACTCATGATTAAGGCATGGTGATGTCTAAATCAACAAGGAGTCATACTCTAAGGAGTTAGAGGATGATTATCAAATAACTAATTTCTTCTTAAATAAAGAATACACTACACTAATAAAGGACATTAAGAATCATAAAGGGTTGTGAGTTGTTATATCCTTGACAGATACACCCTGATTATCTATGTGATGAGTTGGTCATTAACTATCTAGATGAACATGAGGAACCAGATTTTGAGTTATGGTTTATGACCATTACATCCTAAATGACTTCAATGTGAACCATAAGGTATGACCTTGATGGTAGCACCCATTGGGATGAAATCCATAAGTGCAAATGAGTCTTAAGCATTGAGACACATAGATAACATTTGAGAAGGATGATACTTGTTGATTGCAACTTAATGACTAAGAGATTTGCATACGAATACTAAAATTGCATTCCTATGAGGAATAAAACAAGGATGTGTACGTGACACAACCTATAAGGTTTATGAATCCATTAATGCAAATGAAGTCTATAAATTACAATGGACTAATCAATGTGATTTATTGAGTACAAGAAACTCAGAGCTGGATCTTTACTTTGATAATATAGTCAAAGGGTTTGACAGATATGACAAAGATAAAGAAGGGATCTATGATTTAGTAGGAGCGTATTTATATTCCACATGTCGATGAGGAATGAGATGTTCTAGAATGGAATCCTTTATGGAAATTATCTTTAGGGAAGATAAAGACGTTTCCTATGTGATAGGAATAGAGATCTATAGAGATAGTTCTTGAAAACCTCTTGACCTGAAAAGAGAAAGCATACATTGGAAATCTATACTGAAGGGTTCAGTGTGCACAAATTCAGTGGGAGAAAACTTGTCCATGTTACATGGAGTTAGTATCCCAAGGCCAAGTGTCCAATTCTTATGAAGAATGGGAACACTAAGAATAGATATGGATATATCATGTATGTAATCATCCCATCATCTTGCATGTATGGACATGGCAAGAACAAAATGCATTCATCATCTTGTATGTAGGACATGACAATATGATATGCTCATCCTGATAACTCGTATGTGGGACATGACGAGTGGATGTTTGTCTAGTTCCAGTAAGGGTTACTGGAATATCATAAGAACTTGATAAGTACTTGAGAAGTACTAGTTCTATGGAAATAAGGAAGGATTCACTGTAAAGAGTTACACTGATGCGAACTTCCAAAAAGGATAGAAAATTAATCACAAAATATATATGGGATATATAAAAGTGAATGTTTGTTGATAAATGGAAACATTCTAATAAAGCCATTTAAAAGGAAAAGCCGAGTATCTGTGTGTTAGAGAACATTAGTGGATACGATATGGATCTGGAAGTTCATAGAGATGAACTTATAGATATTCCGGTCATTAATGACAAGTTAGGAGTGCTTGGTCATGCAATGTGGCTAAAGGTTAGCAAAGGAATACTAGATTGCATATTACGGGAACTCCATCTCATACATGTGACATATAACGTAGAGATGAGAGACATGCAATTAATACTGATTTTGGCAAGATGCTGCCATAACTCACTATGTTATCACTAGAGCACAGTAACATGTGGGACATGTTTGAAGATCACTAAGAATATGATTCAAGGGTGATTGGCTTGTAGTGCAAGTGGGAGTCTGTTGGTATGTATGCCCTAAGAGCCAATCATGGGATGATTGGTGGGATACATTAAGATTGATTTGATAAACATCAAAGGAAAACTTCCAATTCTTTCTAGTTTAGTCATATGAGATAATGATAGAACAAATTAAATGTCTAGAGAATGACAATACTCAATGACGTATGCTTTTAGGTTAAGGATATGAATGATGAGATCATATGAATGCTAAGAGTTTGTTCATTCTTATTATGTCTCTAGTCGGATGTCATTGTGGAAGGTAGATAGACAACAATGACACATAAGACTCGATTGTGGTCTTGGTTGATGACAGAATCTCATTAGTCATGATATGGAGATATCAAACTAAACACATAGGTACTTGTTAGAGAACAAGTGTACGGGACAGACCCACCATGAGTTTGACACATGGAACCATAACATGGTAGTCACAGTCAGTTCTCACAGTGATGGTGGTGAGTGTGATTCTTTGACCTAAAATCACTACACTCAACACATGTCGTTGGGTGCACTTTGACATCATCAAACGCAGTCCTGAAACATGGGTTGTTATAAAGGTGATGATTGGGTGGCTTTGACATATGGGGCTTTTGAGGGGTGAGTGATAGATATGGGATTTGTCCCTCCTGAGGGAGTTTGATATCCATGGCCACTTGATGAGTAGGATTGAGATAGGCGTGCACATGCATGTGTGAATCAGTATGTGATATTGATGTCATACATATCTCCTCCAATCTACTCTGAGATCAAGAAAGTGAATGAATGTTGACAGGATGACTGTTCTATGCCTTGAGTTCGTTCGGGATATCAGAGACAAAGGAATTATACATTCACTGTAACACCATTCATGGATTGTAAGATTGAAAGTTGTTCTCCAACTTTCTATTTCACTTAGGTAGCACTGATGTGCGACTAGGCACCGCTCTTTGCTTGTGAAGTCATAAGTGTTATGGACTTTCACTGCCAATGTGAAATGGGCATGTAGGGTCACACACATAGGATTTAACTTGGAAAAAGGAGTTTATCCACAAATGATGTTTAGATTGATTGCTAAAGGAGTTTAGTAGTTCAATCAAACACTCAATTAATTGATAGCTCAAAATCATAGTGTTCAAAGTGTTAGACCAGATGATTAAGAGTATCATATTGATTGGAACTGCAATTGACTGATTTGCACAGTCTACTGCTCCAACCGATTGACTCATAGGTTTGCACTGATCGACTCAGGTTGGTGAATTGATCGCCTCAAAGTGATGAGTCGATTGGCTCATGTGTCAATGAAACGATTGACTCAATTGTTGGACCAATCGATTCATATGACCAACCAAGATCGTTTGGAAAGTCAGAAGACTCTTTTTGCAAATACATATTTGTTTCACTTGTACAAATTTGATTTGGATAAGGACTAATATTTGATTAGTTGGGAAACAAACATGGAAAGTCAATTCAAGTTGGACTAGGACCGTGAACCAATCATCTCATGCTTGAACCGATCGGCTCAGGCACCCCAACCGATCGACTCAGGTCCCCAACCGATCGGTTCATGCTTGAAATGATCGGTTCAGGTGACACAGTTGGTTGTTTTTGTGGAAAATCTCAAACCCTTCTACTCCTGCTTTAATCCAGCATTGTCCGGGGTAGGGAACCATGTCCCATGACCCTCCTATATATAGGGGTATTGGGGGCTTCTCAGGAACAACAACTCAGAGAGCACTAGTTGCTCTGCAAAGTTGTCATTATCTCTGGTTGTGGTAACCAGGAGAGCCCGAGCAAGTGCTACCCGACAAGGGAGGTACAACAAGGGAAAGACAACTGCAGAAAGGCAACTGGTGGTAGGAGATTGTGTCAGTGACTAGTACTCCGAAAAGAGGGTATGACTCCTTCTGGTGCCTTGTGCAACAAGGCAATCAGAGTTCCAGGTGGTCTGTGTGGACTACTATAGAGGCGGGAGACTTCTGCCGCTCGGAGGACAGTTGTCAACCCCGACAGTCCC
This sequence comes from Alisma plantago-aquatica, assembly GCA_963693085.1. Lineage (NCBI taxonomy): Eukaryota > Viridiplantae > Streptophyta > Magnoliopsida > Alismatales > Alismataceae > Alisma > Alisma plantago-aquatica. The sequence goes on from OY856410.1 coordinate 529,873,234, forward strand.
GGTGACCAGGAGCTGCACAAACACCGTCCAAGACCGGAGGTGAAGATTGCGTAAGCCACGAGGTAATGTCGCCGAGCAACCCTCGGGACAAGGTATGTCTCTACAAACCATACTTACTATTTTATAGACTTTGACGCGATTCCTTTAATCTGGGTTTGGGAGAAGAAATTTTTTGTTTCCGCTGCCTTCTATGCCTCCCCAAAAAACCAACAGGAGGTGTGTCCATATTGTGTTCTTTCTTTCTTAGGGCACAACATTCAAGTGGATCTTATGCCACTTGATATGATTGGATTCAATATGATCCCAAGGATGGATACCTTAGAGAAATACAAGGTTATTTTGGATTGTGGTTCCAAAGTTGTGAAGTATTAATGTAGGGATATATCTTGGACTTTCCAAGGAGATAGGAAGATTCTTCCTACATGTCTTGTGTCGATTGTGTTAGTATAGAAGTTTATGAGAGAAGTATGTGAAGCCTTCATAGATCATGTGGTTGATACAAAGTTTAGGAGTCCTAGTATCTAGGATATAACAGTGGTACATGAGTTTGATTATGTTTTCTCGACTAGTGTAACATCCCTAACCTGGGTTATGCTTTAACCCTAGGTGTTTTGATTAAGAAAGATGATTATATGCTTAATCTTATCTTGTGAAAAGTAATTAGGGCTCAAGAGGAACTTATATTTCAATTTTAGTCCTTTTTGAGTAATGTTGAAATAATGTTTTACTTGATTTGGACTAAAGTGCAAATTACCCAAGTTGAGGGGTTAAATTGCAAATTGTGCATGATAATATTTTCCTCATATGTTGAAGCATCATATGAATGAAGATGATGTAGAGGAATGGCTTATGAAAGCCTGAGTACCAAGAAAGAGCTGATAAAACAATGTCTGTGCATTAAAACCTAGTTTTGGTGTAATGTGCAATTTACCCAAAACCTAGGGTTCAATATGAAAATTACCACTTCAATAAGGTCCCTAATATTTCTTGACATCAATTAGAGAAAATAAAATGAGAGGGGCGCCTCATTTGAATTAAGTTGGAGGAGAGAGAATCTTAATATTAAAATAATCAAGATTTAAGCCTAATTGAAACCCTAATTCAATTTAATGCAAAAATAAATAAAATAATTGAAGGGCATTCAACCAAAATTAATATGGTTGGATTCAGATGTGTTTTGACATCCTTGAGCTTTTCAAGGATCACGAAATATCCCAAGGAGGTGAAAATTCCACTCACCATTATTATAAGAAAAAGAATTTCCACTCAAATATGGATATTCTTATTATAAGGGTTAAGGTGCTTAATTTCTTTTCCCTTAATTCTTGGATAATGGAAGGGATCTCGGTGGGGATAGAGATGCCTTTGTATGCACGAAACCAAGGATGAAGTGGTGGCAACAATTTTGGAATTAAATGATTTTCAATAAGGCATTTTCTCTCTCATTGATTTTTTTTATAAAAAGACCCTTCCCAAGCCAAATGAAAGGCTTTTCCATTTCCACTTCTTCTCCTTGCTTGGGAACCGACCAAGGGAGCTAGGGAGGATCAGGTGGACGACCCTCAACCTTTTGGTAAGGTTCTTGACCCCTTTTCACCTTGGTTTCATGGTGGAAATCGAAAATAAATCATTGATTTCTTCTTATTTCGATCTCCTCTTCAACCCTAGCCAATCTTTTCAACCAAAAGCTTGAGGACGAGCCTAGGGGGAGTTGCAAAAGCTTCATCCACAATTTTTGCTGTGAGCTTGGAGCTTTGGATCTCAATTGGAGGCGGGTTTTATAACTTGAACCCTTGATTTTGTTATTGCATTCAATTCCTTAGCAAATAATGATCATTTCTACATTCACGATAATTGATTTGGTTGATTGATGCAATCTGCATGGAAATCACAAAAAATTTCGTGAGTTTAGAGTTTGATGATGATGAAATAATCATAAGCACACACCTCCCCAAATATCTAGACCAAATGGTTTCAATTAAATGTTCAAACGGTTTCACAAACCGTTTGGGAGCAAACGGTTTCACAAATCATTTAAGGGCAAACGGTTTCAAAACCATTTGAGGGTGTTGACCATGGTTGACCATTTGGAGAATTGTTGACAATGTTTATGGTTAATGAATCACTAAATTTAATTTGTTAGTTTCAATTGGTTCATTAGTTGAAGGACCATCAATCACCAAACCCTAATCGGGTTAAGTGCTGATTTTGGAATTGATTGATTTGGAACTTTGGGTTGATTAGCCCAAACGGCTTCAAAACCGTTTGGGAATCACCCAAATGGTCTCAAGATAGTTTTAGGGTCACCCAAGACCGTTTGGAGGTCTAGGGTTGAGTATGGTAGGGTATTTGAAGATCCAAAGATACCAAACCGATTTGCAATCAAATGTTGATTTAATGATCAATCCAATGACTCAAACCCTAATTGCATGTCATGGATTTTGATGATATGATGGGAAAACATTATCAAGACCGTTTGGAGGTCATCCAAACGACCTCAAGACCGTTTGAGGTCAGGTCATGTCCAATTTGGATGGTGACCCAATGATTTCAAGGCAATTAGTTTCACAATGATTAACATTGACGTTCATTGGTTCAATCCCTAATCCAATTGATTCAAAACCCTAATTGATGCTTAATTGAGGGTTAAATCAGTTGAAGGATGACCTATTAAAATCAATTGGAGTAAGGTGTTAGGTTCAATTGATGAGTAATTCCATAGATTCATTTGATGAGGGAGTTAACCTTGGAAACCCTAAACCGATTGGAATGGTTGAGACCATTTTTGGTCCATTCAGTTTTGAGGAGGTTTGGACCAAATGGTCTCAAAACCGTTTGAGTCCAAACGGTCTCAAGACCATTTGGGACCAAATGATCCCAAACCGTTTGAGGCCCAATCGATCTCATGAGTGCTTTAGCAAACAGTTTCAAATACTTACTTTAGCAAACGATTTCAAGTACTTGCTTTGGCAAACGGTTTCAAGCACCACCTTTACCAAATGGTTTCAAACCATATGATCAATACCGTTTGAAGGTCTAAACGGTCTTAGACCGTTTGAAGGTATTGTAAGCAAGACCGTTTGAGGTCTGGTTGGTCAAGACCGTTTGAGGTTTAAGTGACCAAGACCGATTGAGAAATAATTAACCAAAATAGTATGGACACTTGAGGTGTTTAGAGGTCAATTGTTTAATTGAACAATTACATGATGTGAACCAAGGGTGATTATAATAATTGTATCCTTAATGATATAGGGTGATTAGTACCCTTTGGATAATTAATCTCTATTAATCATGAAAGTAATGGCACAATGGATTAAGTGTCAACCCTTCATTCAAGCTAGGTTGACTTAGTATAATTAAGTCTGAAGTAGTATCATCTTATAGTGGATGAGAGAGAGGACTTCCTACATGAATGATAATCATGTAATGTATAAGCCTCAACACTTTCAATATGAATAATTAAGCAATTAGGGTATGATCCTTAATAAATAGATCATGAAACCCTAATCAAGGAGGTTGTTGAGCCCTAACTTAAATCTAGGGCAATGTCAGATGTAACCCAAATTAAGGGTAATGTTGTGACTCTAATGTGGTTAATAATATGGGGAATTCAAATCCAGGGTAACTTCATGAGAAACCCTACTTGAGGGTGAATCTATGCGAAACACTAATTGAGGCTAATGTTATAAGAAACCCTAATTGAGGTTGATGATATGAGCAACCCTAATCTAGGGAAATGTGATGTAAATAGTAAACCCTAATTGTGGGTTATGGAATGAGAAACCCTGATCTAGAGTAATTCCATATGAAATTCTAAATAAAAATGATGTTATATGGAACCCTGATGCAATGATGCCATGTAATGATACCATGATATATGAAACCCTAATGATGGTATAATAGCCAATATATTAAAATGGGGTGTAGCTAATATAATCAAATAAGATGAGAATGTTATAAACATGTGGGGTAAGGTTGATGAACAATATGAATGATAATATGGTTATTCTATTGAATAAGGGTCTAAGAGACAAGATGATGCCTAGATCCTTATATATTCAACTCTATACATGTGTAACAACCCCTTTACTTCTTACAAAGATGAGGACAAGAAACTCTTAGGAGTGATGTATGAAATACTATATAATGGAGTGAATAACATCCTATGGGTTGAAATACCTAATGTGGTTGATAATGATTTATTCTATATCAACAATGCCTAACCATTGGATAAGTCCATATCCTTAAAGATAGCTGGACAATTCTAATGTGTAACCTATGCACTGTATGACGAAAGTGACAAGTTAGTAGGTAAAGTATTAAGAGGGAAATACCTTAATACAAGGTTAGTTGATTAACTTAAGTAAGATGGAAATGAGAAGAAAGTGATACATCATGACATGATAGATATCCCACTTAGAATTTTAGGGTAGACATACCTTAACGAACCTCTAATCCAATATTCTTGGATAAGAAACACATGAAGTGTGTGGTATGCAATTGTTACAGTAAAGATGTAATGAACTCAATATACTTTGATAAATGTTGACTAATATACCTTGAGAATGGGGTAAGCCAAATCAATGAGTATGATGTAATGATACCATGACAAGGATGAGAAATGAACTCATACCTTGAATTGATGATCATTAATGATATATGATGAGAATGGTGATCATAAGCAAATACTTGTGATGTCTTTGAATACTCCTAGAGGTGTGGATCAATACATTAGGGTTGAACTAATAATATGAGCATGAAACCCTAATCAATGAGAGATGGGAAAACCCTAACCCTAAATTAGGTAATGGGACATGAGAAACCCCAAAGTGATGTGAATATTAAGCTCTAACCCTATTAAGGAAATAGTGGTGTTACTATTATGTTACATGAAATAAAATGATTTTGTTGCCTTGTGATAGGTGACAAGATGTTGAATGGCCTTGTGAGCCATATGATTAGTTGTTGCCTAATGAAAGGTGACAAGATGCTTTATGGGCTTTATGAACCATGAGAACAATTGTAGCATAGTAAGAGGTACCAAGATGATTAATGATGGGTCTAGGGAATTTATATTTCATGATCCATGTAATCAGGTTTGGAAGAGTCCAATACCTGGAAGAGGTGTAATACCTGTAATCAGGGTTGGTTAAAGTCCAATGTCTGGCTGTGAAATCAGGAGCGGTTAAAGTCCATTGCCTGGCAGTGTAATCAGGACTGGTTAGAGTCCAATACCCGGCAGAGGCATGAAGCCTGTAATCTGGAGTGGTTAGAGTCCACTGCCTGGCTGTGTAATCAGGGTTGGTTAAAGTCCAATGTCTGGCAGTGTAATCAGGGTTGGTTGAAGTCCAATGCCTGGTGGTGTAATCAGGTTTGGAGAAGTCCAATACCTGGAAGAGGTGTAATGCCTGTAATCAAGAGTGGTTAAAGTCCAATGCCTAGCTGTGAAATTAGGATTGGTAGTGTCCAATGCCTGGCGGTGTAATCAGGGTTGGAAGAGTCCAATACCTGGCAGAGGCTCAATGCTTGTAATAATGACACAAGATTGGTAGTAATCCAATGCATGTATTGATAATACATGATTGGTAATAACCCAATGCCTATATTAATGATATATGAGTACATCATAGATGTAATTCCTTATCTGTTTAGCAGATTGGCTAAGTCCAAGAGATTGAAACAAGAATGTTTCATGGGTGACATGTCAAGTTAATGAGTGTCACAAGAAAAGTTTGATATGATGGTATAATATGATGGATAAATGATATACATGTCATTCCTATTCCTTAATTAAAAGAATGGATGATATATTGCTCTATCATGAATAGTTGCAATGCTTTCAAAGATGAGAATGCTTTAAACTACTTATTCTCTGCCCAGTTTCATATCGTTAAACTGCAATAACAATGTTTTGGCAGGGAGTTATATCTCCCGCTGGGGCAATTTACAATTGTCTCACCCCCGTGGGATCCAACATTTTAGGTGGACGCAGACAAAGAAGCAGATACTCTTTTGCAGGAAAAGGAAAGCAACAACTTGCAAAATAGTGAGATCTCAGGTGGAGATGTTGACTGTCAAGTTATATAGTTAGAAAGTCCTATGTGTCGTCTCTGTACTCTCAGGTCCTCAGAGTTTATAGTTAGTGTTTTAATGAATCGATCTGAGATTTTGGCTTGATGCCTTGAGGTTTTATGTTGTCTGTATATTATGTTCTAGGGCAGCTGATGTTGTAATCCTCAAGAAGAGATGATACAAGTTATGTACTTATAAATTAGTATGTAAATGTTATACAATGGATCTTGATGAAAGAGATTTCTTATGTTTGGATCTCTTTGCAAAAAGTTTTTAATTTTTAGTAATTTTCAATAATCCGCTGCAAATGATTCGCTTCCGCTTAGTTAATCTTGTGTTTTGTAAGTTGGATGCCACAACTAGTTTCCAGGTGTTCCACCCCTAGGGAGATTAACTTTGAAATTAATCAAGTCCCTGGAACACAACCTATAGCATAGGTACCCCATAGGATGGCACCAATTGAGATGAAGGATTTGAAGAAGTAGGTGTAGGAGTTGTTGGGGAAGGGATTCATATTGGCCAACCACATCCCCTTGGGGTGCTCCACTATTGTTCGTAAAGAATAAATATGGTTTGATGATGCTTTGTATTAGAGAGTCTGTTTATTCACATTATTAAGTGTCTTTGTAATATGGGCTCAAGTATGTCTTGGACCATTAGGGTTTAGTCTTGAGTCTGTATGTTTCTCCCTTCTCCTTTATAAGGAGGGGGGTCCTCTTATCAATATAACAAGTAGCCATCTTCTATTATTTTACATGGTATTAGAGCATAGATCCTTAAACCCAAAACCTAGAGGAGACAAACTTTTTTTCTTCTGCCTGTGGGTGGCAGTCGTCTTCTTGGCTTGGGCTCCCACTAGGCAACCTTTTGTCCACTACCGCCAACTTCTTTCCTACATCTCTGCCTTTTCTCTTTTTCTTCTCTTACAATGTCTAGCCCAGGTCATCCTACTGTACGTCGTATGCTCCCCGCTAATCCTAAGTCAATCACCTACCTGCTAGTTGCCCACTATGTGAACCCTAGATCAATCATCAATTCATGTCCATGTCCTACATTTCCCTCCCAACAGTAGCACACGGCCGCCACTTTCCATAAATCACCAATCTGTTGATGTCACTGTCTATTCCATAAAACACTCCTAATCCTCAAGTATATTGTTTTCGCTATCACTAATCTGATCGCTCAACACCGCATCCCTCCAACCTTTTCTCTACTTTTGTTGCACATAGCCCCTCACACTCTCTAGGGAATCATCTGGTCTTTCTCTAATTTTTTGGCCGGCTCTTACCCATCCATTGGTTGTTTCTGTGTTCCACAAAATCCCACTCCCCATGATGGTGTCATCCCCTTTACCCTCTACTACCACCACCAATAGTTTCTTCAACCAGTATCTTCTTCCACTGCCTCTATGTAAAGGTTCTTGTTCCAATGCCCCTTCTACTTGAGGAGTGCGCTGAGCTAGCATGAAGGATAGAAAAAGACACCACCTTTGTTGTTTTCATGAAGGCAGAATAAAGAGTCAGATTGGTTCGTCAAACTCAACACCTCTGACTACCCTCTGGTCACACACAACATTGCTTTAAGAATGAAATCTGATTTGCTATACAAAAACTTTGGGTGCTATGTGATGACTCTAGGCTGCCATGCAAGCAATTATCATCAAGAAGAAATTGATAAGTTCTTGTGACTCCTTAGTACAAATTCACATGGATTTTATCCGTCAGGATATTCATCACTATAAATATGTGTGTTTGATTTCTCTTCAAAAATCTTTGTAGACTTTATTTTTTTAGGGGCTCTGACTCTGATCCCCATGAGGGGCAGCATACCCTCGACTCCCACCTACTGAGGGGTAGTGAGATCCCGTAATTGGGGGTCATGCCCCCCAGACCCCCGATAGTGCTACAACCTATATTTTCTTTGGGGGCATTCTTTATCATTGTCCACCCCAACCACTCTTGGTTTTTTCTGTGGTTGGTGTGAGGGAGAGAAATAGAGGAGAGATGAGATGAAGAAAGGAATTTTATTCTGCTTACATCTATTGAGGGTCTTTTGCTGCTTTATATTTTGTGGATCCTGATGCACTTGTTGAAGAACTTATGGACTTATACTATTGATAGTTACTTCTATATGCTTTTTAGGGAGCTTAATGTCTAGAGTTTCTATGTCTACTACTTGCTTTTCAAGATGATAGTTTTATATCCAACTACGTCAACTCTACTCTTTGGCTTGTTTGTGCCTTGCATATGTTGACTTTTCTACTATGAACTATCACTCTCTGGACTTTTCTACAGTGAATCAAAATCCAACACTCTTTGGTTTGTCTGTCTTTTACACATTGACATTGTCCATGCTTTGCACATGTTGACCTTTTTTGCACGTTGACTTTCTGCTTTTGTGTGCCAACACACTCTGGCTCGTCTGTGCTCTATTTCACACGTTGACCCATCCGTACTTTATTTATATGTTGAGTACTATTGCTTCTTTGACCCAGGATTCTTCGGGTTGTGACTTTAGCAACTGTGATGAAGACGATGACGCTTTGCTACATGTACAACTACTCTAGATGCCACATCTTTTTTTATCAAGAAGCTTCTACTACCTATTTGTGACTTGTACAGACAACTTGTGACATAATTTAGATTCAACCTACTTGCATACCTACTTTGGATTATCTATTTGAGGGGGAGTATTCGAGCGATGAGTGTTTTTTCATAATTTTGAGGGGGAGAAATCTTCTTGTATAGGTTTGGCTTATCTTTTTTTTTTTAGTTTGTCTATTTGCAAGTGATTTGGGATTCCCTCAACTTTATCTTGAGGGGAAGTATTAGAGAGTCTATTTATTCATGTTATTAAGTGTCTTTAATATGGGCCCAAGTATGTTTTGGCCCATTAGGGTTTAGTCTTGAGTTTGTATGCTTCCCCCTTCTCCTATATAAGGAGGGGGGTTCCTCTTATTGACATTTGTTCAAGGTCACAATGAAGAACAAGTATCCATTATCGGGGATAAATGATCCTTTGAACAATTGTGAGGTGATATAGTATTTTCCAAGATAGATATGATATTAGGGTATCATCAGTTGAGGATCAAGGAAGATGACATACCTAAGACTTCTTTAGGACTAGGTATGATCATTGTGAGTTTGTGGTTATGCCCTTTGGATTAACCGATGTGTAGATAGTGATTATGGATCTAATGAATAGTGTTTTCAAACCATACCTTGATAAGTTTATGGTGGTGTTCATATATGCGTATATATATATATATATATATATATATATATATATATATATATATATTCTAGAGATAGTAAACACTATGAGAAACACCTTGCCAGGCATTTGAGTTGCTGAGGAATCATCAACTATATGCTAAGTTTAATAAGTGTGCATTTTGGCTGATCGAGGTGTCTTTTCTTGATCATGTCATTTTAGAGAAGGGTATTTGTGTAGACCCTAAGAAGGTGGATCTAGTGTTGGAGTAAGAGAATCCCAAGACACCGCCTAAGGTTTGAAGCATCCTAGGTCTAGTTGGTAATTACAAGAGGTTCATCAAGAATTTTTGTGCAATAGCTTTACCTTTGACCATGTTAACTATGAAGGTTGTGCCTTTTGTTTGGGATGAGAAGTGTTGGTATTATTTATATTTTTTAAAGGAGAAGTTGACAAGTGATCCTATGTTAGTGTTGCCAAATCCCATAAAAGACTACATCACTTTCTGTGATGCTTCAAAGAATGGGTTGGGATTTGTGCTGATGGAGGACAAGAATGTGATTTATTTTGCTTCTTGATAACTTAAGAAACATGAGGAGAACTATCCAACACACGACTAGAATTGATAGATATATTCCTTTCTTTGAAGATTTTGAGATGCTACTTGTATGGAGAGAAATGTCAAATCTTCACAGATCAAAAGAATCTTCAATACATCTTCTCAATGAAGGAGATGAGCATGAGACAAGGGAGATGGATGGAGTTGATCAAAGACCACAACTATACAATAGACTATTACCTTGGTAAGGAGAATGTAGTGGCTGATGAATAGATTAGAAAGTCATCTTTGTCTTCATCATCATCTATAGATAAATAATAGTTGTAGTTCATGTATTTTCAAAGTGGGACATGTGGTGTCACTTCGACAGATGAATGTACAGTTGAAGGTCTCCTTGTTGGACCATTGTAGGTGAAATTGGAATTATATATAATATTATATATGCATAAAAGGATGATATTTTAATTCAGAACATCAGATTAGAGTTTGGTAGAGGGAATCATTATGACTTTTCTGTGTCAGATGATAGGACAATGTCTACTCTATGCATCTTGGTGGTAAAAGATGTATCATAATCACAAGGAGTTGTAGCGGTGGCCAAGTTTGAAGTGTGATGTGGTAGAGTTTGTGGCTAAGTGTATAGTTTTTCAGTATGTTAAGGCATAATACCAAAAGCATGCAAGGATCTTGCATCCTTTTCTAATTCCATAATGGAAATGGGATCCCATAACCATGGATTTTATGGTTTCTCTTTCTATGACTTCTAAGGACCATGATTCCATTTGGGTGATTGTTTATCAGTTGACAAACTCAGCTTAATTTTTTCCAATCAAAACCAACTACAGTGTATAGAAGTTGGCTCAGATCAATGTCGATGAGGTAGTTCAACTGTACGACATAAAAGTTATCATAGTATTAGAAATTGGTCATCAATTTATAAGAAGATTTTGGGAGCATCTTTGTATAGATCTGGAGACACAATTGAGGTTCATTATGATCTTCCACCTGTAGACTGATGATTAGTCAGATAGGACCATACAAATGTTAGAGGGTATGCTTAACAACATGTGTGATCCAATTCCTTGGAAGTTGGAACATTCACCTTAGCCTGATTAAGTTTGCCTACAACAATAGATACCAGAGAAGAATAGACATGCCACCATATGAGGCTTTATATTGAAGGTGTTGTCTCTTTGTTGGTACAATGAAGGTGAATATCAATTGGTGGGTCTTGAGTTAGTTCATCAAACTATAGAGAAGATCAAGGTCACCCAACAACCGTTGAAGGTAGCTCAAGATAGACAAAAGTCCTATATAGACAATTGGCATAGACCATTAAAATTCCATGTTGTAGACCATGTGTATCTCAAAGTCTTCCCTTAGAAGGGTGTTCTGAGGTTTGGGAAGAAATGTAAGTTGGACCCTAGATTCATGGAACTTTACCCTATCACAGCTCAAGTTGGGAAAGTAGGCTACAAGTTAGAGTTACCGCCAGAGTTGCACAAGTTGCAAAACATGTTTCATGTTTTGATGTTGAAAAAGTGTCACCTAGACATGGGGTATATGATACATCCAATGGAGGTGGAGTTGAATGATGATGTCTCTTATATGGAGGGTTCACATTTGATCTTAGATAGGCATGTGCAAAAGCTAAGGAAGAAGGATATACCCTTAGTGAAGGTGTTGTTGTGTCACTGTCATGTAGAGGAAGACTCGTAGGAGTTAGAGGATGAGATGCATAGGAAGTACCCATCTATATTTTCATAGGATTTTGGAGGCAAAATCCTTAGTATGTGTTTATGATTGTCAGACCTCTAACTTAGTTTAATGTTCAAACATGCTTATTTGTTTTATTGGATTCTTGTTTTCCAATTTAAACATTAGTTTACGTTTTAATATCAGTTTATGGACCTAGGTTTCAAATTTGAGCCAATTTGGACTTTGTTTGCTCATGTTTCATGATCTTATGCACTTTGTATGCGTATCTAAAATTTCCCTTTTCTAGGGAGCTAACTGCAATTTTAACATATGTATATTTTGCTACATGATGATATTTATATTTGGTAAAATTTTATCTGATTTGAATATTATAAAACTTTATTGCATATGATGTTAATCTCTTATATTAGTTTTGTGGGAAGTGAAGGTATTTGCACCTTCTGATGCTTGCTTAGCTTCAATGATCAAAGGTTGTTCTAAGGTTGTTCTACATGTTCAACAACTGATGGTTTTTCTACATGATAACAAATGATGGTTGTTCTGCGCATTCAACAACCGATGGTTTTTCTACATGGATGACTACTGATAGTTGTTCTGAGTGTGAAAATTGATGGTTGTTCTGCATGCTGACAACTAATGGTCATTCTAGGTGCTGACAACATATGGTTGTTCTGGGTGCTGATGACATATGGTTGTTCTGGATGTTGACCACTAATGGTTGTTTTACATGTGTGTAGTGGCCTCTTCCTCCTATTATCCCCGATTAAGGTGAACCGAGAGGGAAAGGGCCATTATCATAATTACAAGATCGCAGTTTAGTAATTAACCAAAAACAATTATAAATTTCATTCAAAGGAAAATATTTTGATGTAATATGAAAGACAAACTCTTCCATAAGCAATAACATTATATGGGAATATATTGTTTGCAACATGAATTAAAAACTATCTAACTAATCCTCCATTGCAACTTTTAATCATCTTTCCTTTTGGTGCCTTCTTCAATGGATTTCCATTTTGCAGAATAACAACAGTTTAACCTAAAATATTGTAAAACAAAACAACAATTAGTATAATAAGTTATACTAGTATGTGGGGGAAACAAAATATTTGTATGTAGGTGTAACAATGTAATCGACCATAGCAGCCATTATGATTACAAAATTGAACAAGCATTTTCTTGTTTTATCTTCACAACACTTATCCTCTTTTCTTAATGGTGTGCCCTCTCTTTCGGGGATTTTTTTTTGGAACCCTCTTTTAAGGGTTTTGGTACCTATAGTGGAAAATTAGTAACCTTCCCTTACATGGGCTTGGTTTCATATGTAGGCCTTCCATTCCGGGCTTGGCCTGAGGTGACCTTCTATTCTGGGTTTGATCACCAGTCATTCCCGTGATGACTTTATTAACCCCATGCTCTTTAACTCACCAGAGATTGATATAGGGTTTGAACATGTTACAATTATATCTATAGTGACTTTATAGATTGTAGGAAGTAGATAAACATGTAAGCATTTAATTGCAATCCAATCAGGAAAACTTTTGAGAATTCATGGAAATTGGTTAAGGTGATTAGTGATAGGCATAACCACATACCTTTCTCAGATTGAACTCAAAGTCCAAGCAATAAGTGCAGTTTGAGATTCAAAAAGCAATCACCCTAAAATTGTTTCATAACACCCAAGTATTACTATTTTGTTCATAAATCATATTAAGACTGATTTAGGTTCTGAGTTAGGGGTTTGGAGTCAAATTAGCCATTCATTAGCATTTTGTCTTTCCAAACCCAAATTAGCATATTTAATGCCTTTTTAACTTACAACCCCTAAATTTGATGTTTTATGCATTCTTAATATCAAATTAAGTCAAAGATGTCCTTTTTTCTCCAGAAAGACTCAACTTTATACATTAAAGTCATTTAAACATATTAAGATCATAATAACCAAGAAATTAGGATTGTTATGCTTTTAATACATTAAAGCTAACAACATTATACACTTTTGGAATTCAATACAAATCTAGGCATTGAAATGATTTTTTTATTGAAATCCTTGCATTTTTCTGATCAAATTTCATACATAAATTATAATATTTGATAATACCTATACTTTTCTATGATATAATAATTTATTAATTCTGGACAATCATAGGTTTCCTCCTAGAGGATGACTAGGTATTTCCCACATGACATGGGGCCACGACTGAGTCAATCACCTCATGCCACGTCAGCACCTGGGTTCTCATGGACAAATCAAGGTAAGTGAGAAATGGAGGTGGAATGGACAAGTTAACCCTTGTTGTCCAACATCTGCTCAGGGGTAGAATAGCCCTTTCCCAATCTGACTTATTCTACCTCATGATGGCTTTCTCTTAGCCGAGTCAACCGAATCTTGACTCTGGGGATTAGGGTCCTAGAGCAATGAGCGAGAGAGCCACTTCCTTTGTCTGGCCTTGACGAACATGTTGGTGGCCTTTGATTGGTCTTAGGTTCCTGGTGGAGGTGAACTAGGGTTCAACCTCATGGCAGAGTAATAGAGGGAGGGGAGGATAAGAGCAGATCTAGCTAGGGAATTGGAGGTAGGGCAAGAGTCTAGATATCTAGTGGAGTCTCATGAACAAGTATGTGGCCTCACAGAGGGGTCTATGGTCCTTATATAGCTCTTGGGTTGAGGGGTTAGTCCCTACTACCTTGGTCATTTGGGAAAAAAATTAATAGTTTACCATAGTTGGGAAAACGATGGTTTTCCGAGCTCATCAAGATCTCCCAAACCCATTGGAAAGATTTCCAAGTATGCATATTGATCGGGGTAAAGATAAATTCAAAAAGAGATCTACCTTTACTGTTCCCAACTTCCCCTATTTATCGTGAGCTAGAATATGATATCTCCATTGTTGGATTCTAATTAGATGGTTGAGTGTTCATGTGACATGAGAATGGGTCGGGCCAAGATTCCCAATTCAATTAAAAATCGTTACATTTGAGACATATATTCCTAATCCTCTACACTTATGGAAATTTAGTAAATTCAATACCTTTTTCTTCTTTTATCCTTTTAATACAAAATTTTGTACTTATATTTAGGTGTTGGTAAGATTGGAGACCAAAATACTAAATTTAAAGACACTTTTCTTAGTCTCAAAAGTCTCCCTTTTATTCCATTTATTTAAGCCATCAAATTAATTATTTTCTATTCCCTACTTTCCTCTATTTATTATTTTGATTACTTTTCTCATTAAAAACAATCTAGAAATGAAACCAGTCCATTAGTTGCCTTCAATACCATTTTTCTAGAAAATTCCACATAATTCCATATGTAAATTATTAATTACCCATTACCTTTAGTAATTCATTCATTTTGAGATTTTCTCTCTTTCTTTCCCTCATATCTATTATGGGATTATTGAAAATGGTAAATTTACAAAAATCATTACAAATGGAGATTTGCAATAAAAATCCATACTTTTAAGACAAAGCACACCAAGTTTCTATATATCCTTACTATACAAATATTTGCATTTCAAATATGTAAATACATGTGAAGAATCATGTTATAACATCCTTTCCCTCTTATAGGAATTTTGTCCTCAGAATTCAACTAATCATACAAAAAGTTCAGGAGGAGAATTTTTCATGTCTGCCTTTAACTTCCATGTGGCTTCATCCTCACCATTGTTTTTCCAAAGAACCTTTACCATCTCTATCTTTTTATTCTTGAGATCTTTCACCTTGGAGTCTATCATCCTCACAGGTGACTCAGGATATGTCAATCTCCCTTGGAATTCAATAGGCTCAATATTCAACACATGACTAGGATCCTTCACATGGATTTTCAAATTGGACACATGGAATAAGTTCAATATTCAACACATGGCTAGGATCCTTCACATGGAGCTTCAAATTGGACACATGGAACACATCATGTATCATACTATATTGTGGTGGTAAAGCTAGATGATATGTGGCCTTGCCAATCTGTTCTAGAATCTCAAACGGACCCAAGTATCAGGGACTCAATTTTCCTCTATTCTTAGCTATAGCTTGAAGGGTTCAAAATTTTAGGAACACATGATCACCTATAGTGAAGTGCACATCTATCCTCTTTGCATCAGCATATGCCTTCTGTAGATCTTGGGCTCTCTTTAACCTGTTCTTGAAAAAAGTGACCTTATCATCATACAACTGTAGTTCCTCTAACCTCAGTAGGGTCCTCTCACCAACATCAACTCAATGAAGTAGTGACCGAAGTGACCTCCCATAAAGAGCTTCATATGGAGGTATCCCATATTGGCTTGGTAACTATCACTATAGGAAAACTTAGCTAAGGGAAGGTATTTCTCCCATGATCCACCCCAATCTATCATATAGCTCTCAACAAATATTCTAAGGCGTGCATCATTCTTTCCGACTTTCCATCAGTCTAGGGTGATAAGCTGTGTTGAATTTCAACCTTTTACAGACTTATTCTTGAACTTGCTTCCATAACTTTGAAGTGAACTTAGGGTTATGATAAAAAATAATTGAACTCAAAACACCATGTAATTGAACCATCTCTCTAATGTAAATATCAGCTAAGTCTGACACCTTAGAAGTGACTTTTGGGGAAAGTAAGAGTCTTGATTTTGTTAGGCGGTCCACCACAACCCATATTCCATCATGACCTTTCTTTGTCTTGGAAAGACCCACCACAAAATCCATGGCAGTCTGGTCCCATTTCCACTCAGGAATCTCAATCCATTGTAGTAACTCATGAGGTTGTTGGTGTTCAGCCTTCACCATTTGGCACGTGAGACAACTGGACACATACGATGCTATGTATCTCTTCATTCCTAGCCACCAAAAGTACTGTTGCAGGTCCTTACACATCTGATTGGTGTTGGGGTATATAATGTATATTGATCCATGAGCCTCTTGCAAGATACGAGTCTTTAAATATGAATACTCAGGAACCCAAATACAACTTTTATATTGGATTCCACCATCCACCCCCATCGAGAGGTGTGTTTGATGCTTTTACATCAAACCCTTCATATTTTCTAACTCTGGGATGGCTAATTGGGCTACTACTAGCTCAGACAATAGGTTAGACTGGATCTGGATATTGGCAAGAGGAATCCTATCTACCAATGGTTGTGGGAACCATCAAGCAAAGTCTTATAGTTTCTTCCACTGGTTAGTCAAACTAGCTACACAAATTTTATGTTTCTTACTAAGAGTATCGACAACCACATTGGCCTTACTCAGATGGTAGGCTATGGTGAAGTGAAAATCCTTCAGGCATTCCATCCAACACCTTTGCCGCAAGTTCATGTCCTTCTAAGCCAACAAATACTTCAAGATTTTATGGTTGGTGAGGATGTCAAAGGTGTCCCTGTGCAGGTCGTGTCGCCAAATCTTCAAGTCTTGGACAATAGCTGCAAGTTCCAGATCGTGGGTCAAATAATTCAACTCATTGGGCTTGAACTGTATGGAAGCAAAGGCAACCACATGCTTGTTCTTCTCTAGCACGCATCCTAATCCCATCTTCGATGCATTAGTGAAGATGATAAAACCTTTATTACCTGATGGTATGGTCAAGACAGGGGCATGGGTAAGCTTTTCCTTCAACTCCTAGAATTGTGCTTCACACAATTTAGACAAAACAAGCCTCTCCTCCTTTCGAGTGAGCTTGGTCAAGGGCAATGCAGTCTTTGAGAAATCCTTGTTGAATTTTTAGTAATACCAAACCAATCCTAGGAAGATATGAATCTCGTATGTATTCTTTGGGGCTGGCCATTCTTGAACGAACGCACCTTGGCAGAATCCACCAAAATGGTTCTTCCAGATATAATGTTCCTGAGGAAGATAACTCGATCTATCCAAAACTCACACTTTGAGAGTTTCCTGAAAAACTTTCTATTTATTAGGATATCAAAGACCTTAGCTATGTGTTCATGATGTTGTTCTAGGTCATCTGTAACGCCCGGGCCCACTGCCCATGGCTCTAGTAGAGTTCAGGAATGACGACTGGCCCCACAAACCACCACTAGCCTTAACTGCGTACTTTTTCCACACTGATGCGCAAGCCAGGATCAACTTCCTGACTGGTCACCCATCCTAGTACTACTTCAAGTTGAGCACGCTTAACTATGGAGTTCTTTAGAGATGGGCTCCCGGAAAAGGAGGTGCACCTTGGTGATATGGGTAGTCCAATCATTCCTTTTAAGATCATTTTATCCGAGGCCTCAAATCATGGGATGTTATAATCTCCCCCACTTAGACTCTTGACGTCCTCATCAAGGCTCAACTATAAGGCCTCATAATCTGACCCCATTTCAGTGCAGACCCACAATGGCCCATGGACACCCAACTCCCGATCACGGAATACCAGTGTAAGGGTGGCTACGTCAACCATGGATAACCCTTTCCTACATGCCTGGACCGCACGACTCAAGACTGGCATGCCATGCCCATGTGGGCCCCACCTACTGGAGGGGTTATGTCTCTGATACCATTTGTAACGCCCGAGCCCACTTCCCATGGCTCTAGTAGAGTTCAGGAATGACGACTGGCCGCACAAACCACCACTAGCCTTAACTGTGTACTTTGTCCACACTGACGTGCAAGCCAAGATCAACTTCCAGACTGGTCACCCATCCTAGTACTACTCCAAGTTGAGCACGCTTAACTATGGATACTCCAAGTTGAGCATGCTTAACTATGGAGTTCTTTAGAGATGGGATCCCGGAAAAGGAGGTGCACCTTGGTGATATGGGTAGTCCAATCATTCCTTTTAAGATCATTTTATCTTAGGCCTCAAATTCTGGGATGTTACATCATCAGAGTAAACTAGGATGTCATCTATGAACACTATGACAAAGGTATCAAGGAAAGTCTAGAACACACTATTCATGAGGTTCATGAACACAATTGGAGCATTGAATAACCCAAAAAGAATAACCATAAACTCATAGTTGACGTAGCAGATTTGAAAAGATGTTTTTGGGATATCCTCACTCTTAACTCGCAACCGGTGGTAACAGGATCTCACGTCAATCTTTGAAATGACTCGAATAGTTTGGAGTTGGAAATAGGTCATCTATGTGGGATAGAGGACACTTGTTCTTAATGGTAGCCTAATTTATTATTCTATAATCAATGCACATACAGAGAAATCTATTCTTATTCTTTACAAAGAGGATGGGTGCTCCCCATGGGGATGTTCTAGGTCAGATGAAGCCCTTGTCTAGTAGTTCATGCAATTACTTCTTCAACTCAAGTAATTCATCCAGATCCATCCTATAAGGCACATGGAAATCAGGTTTTCCCTAGGAGCTAGCTCTATTGAAAAGTCCATTTCTCTCTCTGGAGGTATGACTGGAAAATCATACAAAAACACATCAACATACTCCCTGACTACCTCTATTTCCTTTAACGGGTGTACCTTTTACCTTAGATCAGTCATTATGTCTAGGAACGCTAGACAACCTTTAGCTACCATCTATTCTACTTTCATAGTTAATACATACAGGACGGTGGTAGCATCTTTACTACCTCTTATGGTAAAGGATGCATGGCTTGGTCTCCCTATTTTTATTTTCTTTTCCCTATAGTCTATTTTTTCATTATAGTTATAAAGCCAATCCATTCATATAATGACATCAAAAGCATTCATATCAAGCAGGAACAAGTCAGCACAAAGTTGATTGTTCTTATATTTAATAGGTATGACCTATGTCTTAAGGAGGTATGAGAAGATCCAACCACTAGGGTCAGTGACTTATAAGATGTATCCTAAGTCCTTGAAGTCCAAATAGAGCATAGTTGTGAAATTCTCAAATTGAAATTATTAGTAGAGCCAGAGTCAAACAAAGCTTTGACATTATGGCCCATTATATCAAGCATGCCTGCATCATTTTATAATAGTTAAACTATAAACTTCATGGCAAGGATAGGAAATGGAAATCTAGGGATGGTTACCTTCTATGAAACGGTTGGCATTGGGCTGAGCTTCTTCATTGTCAATGGTGAAGACTCAGGCCTATCTACACTCTCCCACAAGAGGGGCTTCTCCCTGGGGTGTTGCAGCTACTGGATGAGCCACCATTAGTTGGGCTGCTACTCAGCACATGGCTCGGGGGTTAGGGAAGGGAAAATTGGACTTGATATGTCCCTCTTGCTAGCATTAGTAGGACAACTTCTTTTCATGAAAGCACCTACCAAGGTTCTTCTTTCCACAGGTATGTCACAAGAGGTAACGATTCTCTTGATGGGGTTCTCCCTTTCGTACATTCCTTCCTTTGCCATTATTATGCCTTCACCCCTTCATATTATCATTCCTTGGGGCAGATGTGCCTTCAGTGAACCCTAAGTACGCCTTGGTCAGGTTCTATACAAGAATGACTGTCTTTTCTGTGTACACAAAAAAATTGAGGGCCTCAGTGAAGTTTGTGGGATTACTTGCCATCACATGAGGCTTTATCAGGGGGTGTAAGCACTCGACAAATGGTCCACCTGAAACTCTTTAGTCAACATATATCCAAATTTCTCCAGGAGATGAAACTTCTGAGTGAAGTCTGCTACTAACATGTTACCTTGATGAAGGATCATCATTTGCTTTTCCTTCTCTTTCTTGGCGGAGGTGGGAATGAATCTTGTAGAGAAGATCATACAAATGTCCACCCAGACCATTGGTTCCTCATTCAGATCTAGGCTCATGCTATACTTTTCCCACCATAATTTTTCTACTCCTTCAAGAAGGTGAGCAACAAACAAAACCTTTTCATTTGGTTGCACCACCAGAATGTGAAAGCCATTTTCCACGACAAGAAGCCAAACATCTACCTTATCAACTACCTCATTTTTTTCTTCACCCCTGAACTTCTCTATATTCATCTTGATGAAATCAAGGATGGTAGCTCCAAGATGAGAGTGGACAGGTAGAGGTTCACCATTCTTGTATTCGACAACATCTTTGAGTGCAGGGCACTGATAGCCTTGGTAAGATTCTTATATTGCTCCATCCAGAGTGCATCAGGGGTACGAACAACTACTTGCCTAACTGTTGGTGCAGAGCCGACTGCATGGCAAGGGTCATCTCTAGGCTCACCTTCCATCAGAGGTTCACCTTTAGGGTTAGTACCATATTCAGGGTTCGGCATGCCAAATGGGACATCCTTGTGTTTAGGACCTCTCTCAGCAAAAGCCTTACCTTCCCTCTTCCTCTTCTTGGAGGACTCACCCTCCATAGACATCCACATCTTTTTTTAGGACACTCTCTTCTTGCAGGAGGGCCTTCCCTCTGGATACACACTGTGTCTATCAATAGGGATGGTAGTAGTCTTGGTGTTGGTCTTGTTAGTTCACATAAATAACTTTATTAAACTCAGTTTCATATTTAGGGCCTTTAAAGCATCATAATATCATGTCCATGAAATTTTATTTACATGTATTTTATTATTTGGCAGAGGATGACTTAATCCTTAATATCTTAATGCTATTTCTTCATAACCCTATTGTTTGAAACATGAAGCTATTTCTTTTTGTAACTCCATATAATGTAACTCCTTATTGTATGAAAATCTATTTTTGCAACATGAATTAGAAACTATCTAACTAAATCCTCCATGGTGACTTTTAAGCATCTTTCCTTTTGGTTCCTTCTTTAGTGGATGTACATTTTGTGGAATAAAAACAATTTAACCTAAAATATCATGAAACAAAACAACGATCAATATAATAAGTTATACTGGTATGCGGGGGAACCAAAATTCACATGTAGGTGTAACAACATAATCATCCATAGCAACAATTATGATTACAAAATTGAACAAGCATTTTCTTGTTTTCATCCTCCCCATCCTTATCCTCTTTTCTCAATGGTGTTCCCTCTCTTTAGGAGAGCCTCTTTATGGGGAACCCTATTTTAAGAGTTTTGGTCCATACACTAGACAATTGGTAACCTTCCCTCACCTGGTCTTGATTTCATACATAGGCCTTCCTTTCTCGGATTGGCATGAAGTGACCTTCCGCTCCGAGCTTGATCAAAAATCATCCCCATGATGACTTTATTCACCCTATGCTCTTTAACTCACCAAAGATCGATATAGGGTTTGAGTAGGTTACAGTTATATGGAATGATATCTATAGTGACTTCATAGATTGCAGGAAGTAAATAAACATGCAAGCATTTAATTACAATCAAAATGGGTAAACATTTGAGAAATCACAGAAGTCAATTAAGGTGATTAGTCATAGGTGTAACCACATACTTTTATCAAATGTAACTCAAAGTCCAATCAATAAGTGCAATTTGAGATTAAACAAGAAATCACCCTAACATTAGTGCTTAACACCCAAGTACTACTATTTTATTCATAAACTCATATTAAGAATGATTTGGGCTCCAAGTCAGGATTTTGGGTCAAGTTAGGGTTCCATTAGGGTTTTGTCTTTCCAAAACCTAATTACCATATTTAATGCTTATTTTCGGCCTCCATCACGAGCATGGGAGAGGGGGAGAGAATGCCTCTCTTTATCCCATATTTAATGCCTTTTTTAACTTGCAAACCCTAAATATTGATGTTTTATGCATTCTTAATCTGAAATTATGTTAAAGATGTCCTTTTTATCCAAAAAGACTCAACTTTATCTATTAATGTGATTTAAACATATTATGATCATTATTACCAAGAAATTAGGGTTTCCATGCTTTGAATACATTAAAGTTAAAAACGTTAGGCACTTTTGGAATTCAGTTAGATCTAGGTCTTGAAACTATTCAAATTGAAATCCTTGCATTTTTTATCACCTTTCATATATAAATCATCATCATTGGACATTGCTATAATTTTCTATAATTTTAACAAATTTAATTAATTATGGCCAATCATAGGCTGCCACCTAGTGACTGGCTAGGTATTTCCAGTGTGGCGAGGGACCACAATCGAGCCAATTGGCTCGTGACGAGTCAACGCCCATGCTTGTGTGGCCAAAGCATGGTTAAGCGAGAAAAGGAGGGGGAAAGGACAAGTTTAACCCTTACCGTCCAACGTGGGCTCAGGGGAAGAATAACCCTTTCCCAATCTGCCTTCTTCTATCTCTCGAAGGCCTACTCTTCCTCTTGACCGATCCAACCAAAGGTTGACTCTGGGGATTAGGATTTTGGAGCAGTGAGAAAGAGTACCACTTCATTCGTCCGACCTCGATGACTTGTTGGTGGCCTTTGAATTGTTTGAGGGTGTCTGGTGGAGGTGATTGATAGAGTACCAGAGGGAAATGAATGAGAATAGAAGGTTTGGCTGGGGAATTGGAGGTAGGGAGAGAGTCTAGAGATCTAATAGAGTCTCGTGAACAAATGTGTGGTCTCATAGAGGGTTCTATGCCCCTTATATAGCTCTCGGGTTGAGGGGTTAGTCCTTCTACCTTGGAAATTTTAGAAAAACTTTAATAGTTTACCATAGTTAGAAAAAGTAGGGTTTTCCAAGTTCATATAGATCTCTTGAAACCATTGGAAAGATTTCCATGTATTCATATTGATCGTGGTACGAGATAAATTTGAAAAGAAATATTCCTTTATTGTTCCCGACTTTCCCCAGTTATCACGAGCTAGAAGACGATATCTCCATTGCCAGAATTCAATCAAACATCTAAGGGTCCATGTGATATGAGTATGGGCTGGGCCAAGATTTCTAATTCAATTAGAAATTGTTACATTTAATACATGTTTTCCGAATACTCTACACTTTAGGAAATCTTATAAATTCAATATCTCTCTCTTATTTTATCCTTTTAATCCCAAAAATTAAACTGAAGTTTCTAGTACCTACATCAAGGTTTGGGCGAGATTGGAGACCAAAATACTAAAGTTAAAGACACTTTTCTTAGTCTCCAAGTCTCCCTTTTATTCTATTTATTTAGCACATCAAAGTAATTCTTTTCTCTTTCCCACTTTTCCCTATTTCTTATTAATTACCCATTACCTTTAGTAATTCGTCCATTTTGGGATTGTTTTCTCTTTCTTTCCTCATATTTGTTATTGGAATATTGGAAATAGTGAAATACACAAAAATCATTGCAAAGGGAGAATTGCAAATTAAATCCATAATTTTAAAACAAAGCATACCAATTTTCTATTATATTCATATTATTAAAATATTTGGATTTCAAGTATGTAAGTAAATGTGAAAAATCATGTTATAACAATGTGTGCCAACCTATGGTTATTTTTAGTGCTGACAACTGATGGTTGTTCTACATGTGTGACAACTTATGGTTGTTTTGCTTGCACAACAATTATTGTTGTTTTGTGTGATCAAAAAGTAAATGTTTTTTTGCATGCTCACAAAGCAAAGGAAGTTCTACACATTCATAATCCAAAGATTTTTCTGGATGTCTACAAAAAGATGAGGGTTCTAGTTGTGCGAATCAAAGGGTAACCTGACCTTTGATTGTTGGAAATGGAGTTTTCTACCTTTGATTTCCTTTCTCTTTCATCCTAGCTATAACTACCCCTCCCCACTTTCCTCAAACGAACCTTTTACTCAAACTTCTTGCTTCTGCTTAAGACCTATAAGAAATAATAAGTTGTTGAAGGAGAGGCTTCTTGGGTTTAAGCCTTTCATGATCCTGGTTGCATGTTGGTGCAAGTCTCTAGTCTAAGGGTTCTTGCCTAGTTCTTTGCTTCACACACATAAGCTCTTCTTTCCTAATCTCTTTTTATTGTTACTTTCCTTCTTATCGCCATCACCATGGCCAAGATCCATGATGCTTCTAGCTAGAAACTCATGCATATTGATGAAGAACCCTCTTTTCTTCTCTCTTTGCTATAGATAAACCTCATTCTTGAAGATGGGAGATTCCTTGGAGGTTTTGAAGGATAAGCTCAGTTGTTTACTTCTCTTTTCTATGATTCCTTTATGTTGGAAGTTTTCCTTCACCCCTAAGGCAAGTGATATAACTTTTCATATGTTTCTTTCCTACTTATAGCATGCATTATACATTTTTTGTTCTAGAAAACTCATGATATGAGAACATATGATCTTTGGTGCATTGTTTGACATGAGGATGATGATTATGAGTTATTAAGCCTTACTTAGACTGTATGAACGTGTTTTATGTAAAATGAACATTTCTTTGAACATGCAAATTCTGAAATTCGAAATACAGGTGTAATGACTCCTAAAAATGTCATATATGTGATGTTTGCATACCCAATGAACAAAAATCTAACCCACACATTGAACCTTGTTGTGTAGTGGTTAACCTCTGTAGTTTTAAATTATTTTATTTACTATTATGGTATTGTAATGATATTTGAACAAAATCATAGTACTGAAAGTAACTCATCCATGTTAGGATTCAAAAATATGAAGGCCTGGTTCTTAGAAATACCATAACTTCTACATTCATTGGATATTTATGCTAAAATTTTGGGCACTATATTTTTTATGTCTCATTAAGATCTCTAAAAAATTTAGGATACTAATGATACTCAAATGTGATGTTGTTACTATTTTTTCTAAGTGACATTCGGGTTGTTATACACCCTAATTTGAGGTTTAGTCCTCTTCACAGACAATGATAGATAATAATACTATGATAGAGTAACATGGAACATGTTTCATATGTTTTATATCTTTGGATTTGTAATCTACAATTTATTTCTAGAAGCATAATTTAGAAGTTAGTATGTAACTTGAATGATGAAGACAAAAACACCTAACTGACTTAGTTAATCAAGATTAACCTTAATCAAGTAGTGCCATATGATCGTAAAACTATCTCAGTGTCACCTCTTTTTGGATAGTGAAGCGAGTAATCCAAAAATATCTTGAATCATATACTATTGAGTATTTGCGAGTTTAGGGGGGTATTTTTTTGTCATTCTAAATCCAAGGTTCAAGAGACCAGTTGATGTCATGTATTGGATTTTATATGATAGAGAGTTCCCACAGTCATAGCTAAAATTTGAGAGTTTATACCCTAGTTTTGGTACTGTGGCATGTGTACCCAGGATGGATCGAGTTTTGTTTTAGTAAATTGGGTTGTGGTGTCACTATAGTTTGTTACTCGTACTAACCAAGGGAAAGAGATCTTTAGGACTACGGTCATCCTAGATCTTATACGGGGTTGATTGTGAGTTCGTGTGGTCACCCAACAGTTTGACTAGTATGCCTCAAACTACCCAGAGCTTAATTATATATGTAACACAGTCGTGTAGTATACTTGTTAGGGTTCTTTGGTGAATCAAATTGAATGATAACCATTGCTTTGGTTTTCTTTATAGCATTACATTTGATTCATATATTTTCATGTGTAGTTACCTATACATGTAACTTATTCAACATGATCATTGTATATATACTGTCCAGTTTTGGAATCTTCTATACTATATATATGATCTACCTCAATTTCATTACCTACTTGTAAGAAATAAATATTGTTAGAGGTTATATCATATCGTTGGGACTTGGAGTTTCACCTCATGGGTTTCCACACCTTTTTAGGTGATCGTTAATACAGTCAGACTTGTGGAGGTGAGGATGCTTAGTTTGGAGACTAGTAGATATCTAGGTTGGTGTGGTTTTGTGTAGAGTCCTAGATTCGTCTCTATACACTCAGGTTCAGGTAGGGTGATTTGTACATCACACATTTTGACTTGAATTTTTGGTTGTTTATCATAAACAATGCAAATGTTATAATTATGTAGACAATACTTTCTGTATACAGGTTGTGTCTATGGCCACAAAACTCATGTAAGGATACCTGATGTGAATATATATGAAGTTGAACTTTGTGTAAATGTTTCTTTTGAAAGGTTTGGAAATTTTATTCAGTTGTAGTTTTGCACCTTTTTTATCATATAGTGTAATTAGTCTTTCATCAGTAGTTTTCAATAATCTTATTTTGTGTCAAGGGTTGCCAAATCAAGGGCCTTCGGTGTGGACATAAAGTGTGAGGAAAGATGGATCTTTTGACTTTTGCATAACATATTTCCTAAACCCTAGGGACATATTGGAGGGAAATCTTTTTCCTAAAATGATAGAGGAGATGGAGGCAATGTTATAACTAGGTTATGACTTAATTGTCAATCCTAAGGTTATGGTAACCTAGTATCACTTTATAGATTTGCTATTTTTTATAAGAATTTCTAAATTAATGGTTTCTTTTTGCTTGAGTTCCAATTTGGATAAGTCAAAACTATATTTTGATTATAAATTGGAATTCAACTTAAAAGGATGAAAATATGATGTATGTGCATGCATATTCAAGACATTTTCCAAAACATAAAAAAGATAATAATTATAATAATAATTTAAATAATTATTTTTAGTGGATACCTATAGAAATTTAAATTAAAAATAAAATACAAAGAGAAAGAATGCAATTAAATTTCAAATTAACCTCATATTGCAATTGTAGTAATAGATATACAAATAGATGTCACTTTCAATAGTTTTTTCGAAGCTTGTAGACAATATTTTGGAAGCTTTGACCTTAGGATTTTACACCTTACTTATGTAAGCACAATTGGATTCTCCACCTTCTCAAGAAAAATCAGCTTGTTATGGTTATCTAAAAAGCTTTCTATTGTTTCCAAGTCAAGTTGATTATTGATCTCTCTCTTTAGTTGTTTTTGTTGAGCTCATTTGGTTCTCTCACTTTTCGACTTGAGTAATTCTCACCCACAACGAAATATGCTCAATTGTGTAATTCATGCAAGGATGAAGCTAATACAACTTAACTATAACTATAGCAGGAGGAAGTGGTTCTTGATAATATTATCACACAATTTTCTTTTTGTAAAGATAAATTAAATGATCTCTTTACTAAAATTCTCACAACAGAAGTGTTTTTAAGCGCTACAAAAGTTGGGACTTTGATTATCTTTAATTCATCCTATGGGGTTGGGGATAATGGGGTATATTGTATTGTTCACTATCTCAATCCTAGATATTCAACTTATTGTCTATTATCATTGTTTAATTTCTATGTTTGATAGTTCACTAGGCTCATTATTCTATTAATGTATTAGGTAAAGTCTATAATGATGTAACCAATATTGTCCTATAGTGGATGTGTGGTTGTATTAGTTTATTACAACAAATGATCTGACTCATGTGCTTTTAAGGCCTTAGAGTCCGACCTAGTCTTGTATAAAGATGATTGTGTTCCAAAAATTCAAACTTAGTGTGTGAGGGAATAATCAACCAATAGGTTTTCCTACTAGCATCATCTTTCCCCTTTTGTTCTCTCACTATTCTATCTTCATCTTACTTCATCTTCATCCCTCACATCTTTTGAAAGAAATTTACATAGTATTAGCACTTTAGACTTGGTGTAAAATTTTGTGTGCATCCTCTTAATCATCTTTCTACCCTCTCTACCTTATTTCTCTTCAAACATGTCGAGAGGATATTTTGTTGTCAATTATAAACCAACCAGTGAGAATCAATCTAATGCAATGATGGTGCAGTTCCCATTTCCTTCTCACACCAACATCACTAGCTTCATATAGCTCAAGCTCAACAACATCACCTTCCTCTATTTGGAAGTATCTATCAAGGTGTTGATCGAGAGGAATTGATTGGAAATATTTATTGATGAATCTTTGAAAGCACCATAAAAGGTGCTAGTTGACAAGGAAGGCAATGTTATTGCTAACTAATGACATCAATTGGATGCTATATGATCAATTAGTTAATATATGGATCATGTGCACCCTTAGTGAAGAAGTCCTTGGTGTAGTGGTTAGTCTCACTAACTCTCTACATAAGGAATGCTCTTAAGCAGAATTTCTATTATTAGAAATTTTCCAAAGGTTTTGAGATAATATCAAAAAATTGACAGATCTAGAAAGGAAGTCTTATCCTTGAGATTTTAAGTCTATTTGTGACCAAATACACTATTCATAGTCCTATCAGAATATGATAAGGTACTTTATTCTAGGTGGTTTGACTCCTGAGTTTGAAGTATTCATAGTTTCAATGAATCTTCCTCCTATTTCAAGCTTTGAAGAAGTATATTCTCTATTAAAAGACAACAAAATGAGGAAAAATACCTTTGAGTCAACATATATTTTCCCTGGTGGTGCTTTTCTCAAATATAATTATGATAATGGACAAGGAGAAAATAAATCTAACTACAATAGGTAGAACAAAGTCAACTTTGAGGTAGTATCAGCAACAAGGTCAAATTCAATATCAATAAAAACATAACACTAACAATGCTTTTGGCACTTATCAAGTAAATTCTAGATTCGCCGCTCAAAATTACAAATTCATTTCAAGTGTTAAATGGACTGATCAAAATAGGAGGTACCTTTATGTCATTTTTGTGGCAAAAAGGGGCATGGAGGACTTAGGTGACATCTTAGATTTAGTAACAAATATCAAGAATATGATGTTCTCTCCAGTCTCACTGAAGAAGGCAAGGCACTAGCAGCTATGTGGATCAATGATACTTATGATTGAGTGACATGTAGGCACTAGAGCTAATGATCACATGACCTGTGAAACATGTACAATCTCTACAATAGTATCATAAAAAGGGAACGATTTCATAATGGTCAGCAATGGTAGTATTCTACCTACCACACATATGAGAACAACATTTAATATTCATTCTTCTCCTATTATTTCAGAACAAGTATTGATAGTTCCTCATATTTATTGGAATCTATTATACATATCTCATATCACTAACAAGTTTCCATGCTATTTCATATTTTGAGTGATTGTTTTTATATTAAGCATTTGAATATGCACCTAACCCTGATCAACGACCAACATAAAGATGGTCTTTGTGTTCTATCTAGCAGAATTTTGACTACTCTACTGATTCATAATATGAAAGGTGTATAATCTATGACATAAAATAGTATCACATTAAAAAAGAAATATACTTCAGTATCTGAAGAATGAATGTTTCATAAATGTAGCAGTTAAGACCGTCGTTGACTTTTGCAATAGTTGTGCAATGAGAAAGAGTCATCATCTTCCTTTTCTTTCTAGTACAATTAATAGCACTTCCCGTTATTCTCTAGTTCATTTTATCCTTGATTTAAACCTCTAAGAGTGTCAGTACATGGATTCTATTACTATTCTCTTCTTGTAGACAATTATAGTGGATATCCTAGCTATATCATCTAAATAATAAAAATGATTTTGTAAATTGTTTCATACATTTATAAACTATGATTGAGATTCAATTTAACATGCATGTAAAACTCCTTCAAACAAACATTGGTGGAGATCTAATTCTACTTCTTTGATTAATATTTCCTCAAAGGGCATTCTCCATCAATAAAAAAATACTTATACACATGAAGTGTTCTGATGCTAGCCAGCAACCCAAGCCGTCTTCAACCTCAAGGCACATGGGGAAAGGGTGTATGAGGGATTGCCCTCTATATCTGGAAGAACAAAAGAAGATGAAGGGGATGGAGATCTCCACCTAAGGTATCATGAAATGAACCGCTTCTTTATCTAAGGTATATGATACCAAGATATGGATATGTCATATATAATATGCAATATCCACAAAGAAGTGATGGCCTTTGTGAAAGGACCAAGAAAGGAGTACCCATCATTGGAGCAAGTGTTTCTGCCATAGATAGGAGTACCTTTCAGTTTATTTCAGCCTAAAGGGCACGAAATAGAGTTGAGAACTGCTATTTCATATTTGCCAACAGATAGAAACACTTTATTTTTGCATATTGTATAACAATGATGGCAATTAATAAAGTTGATGTTTCAATCTCAAAGATATGATATTTATGGCAATGCCTTGTTTATCTTGTGGTACTTGATATGCATAAGATAAAATGATACATAAAGTTATTTATAACTCAAACAATCAAATTAACATCAATCATGAGAGATTCATTTCTAGTTTCCATGTGATGGATAAATCTAGACTCTTTTGGTTAGAGAACCAGTAAGAGACATGAATATCTTGGACATGATTAATCAATCTTCACTAAAGGTAGTGGGAGAATGATTATCCTATTTGGTATGATACATGTGATGTATTTACATACCTATTGGAACAAATGCTAATACTTCAAATGGTGTTTAGAGAAATACCAATATGAATATCTTGAAGTGTTCAAGATTATCATAGATGAAGTGCAAATTTGGTAAAGTGTTAATTCTTGATGAGATCAATGAATGAAATACTTGGACCTAATGTTTGATATCCTTATGAGTGATTATGATAGTGTATCATAGTGAACTCATGATTAAGGCATGGTGATGTCTAAATCAAGAAGGAATCATACATTAAGGAGTTAGTGAATGATTATCGAATAACTGAATTATTCTTAATAAAAGAATACCCCACACTAAGAAAGGACATTAAGAATCACGAGGAGTTGTAAGTTCTTATATCCTTGACGGATACACCTCGTTTATCTATGTGATGAGTCAACTATCTAGATGAATATGAGGAACCGAATTTTGAGTTATGGTTTATGACCATTACATCCTAAATGACATCCATGTGAGCCATAAGGTATGACCTTGATGGTAGCACCCATTTGATGAAATTCATAAGTGCAAATGAATCTTAAGTGTTAAGACACATGGATAACATTTTGAGAAGGATTATGCTTGTTGATTGCAACTTAATGACTAAGACATTTGGCATATAGATACTAAAACCACATTCCTATGAGGAATAAAACAAGGATGTGTACGTGACACAACCTATAAGGTTTATGAATCCACTAATGAAAATGAAGTCTATAAGTTACAATGGACTAATAAATGTGATTGATTGAGTACAAGCAACTCAGAATTGGATCTTTACTTTCATGATATAGTCAAAGGGTTTGACTGATATGCCAATGATAAAGAAGGGATCTGTGATTTAGTGGGGGCGTGTTCACATTCCACATGTTGATGTGAAATGGAAATGTTCTAGAATGGAAATCCAAAAGTGGAAATTATCTTTAAGGAAGATAGAGACGTTTCCTATTTGATAGGAATAGAGATCTATAGAGATAGTTCTTGAAAACCTCTTGACCTGAAAAAGAGAAAGCATACATTGGCAATTTGTACTGAAGAGTTTAGTATGCACAAATTCAGTGGGAGAAAACTTGTCCATGTTACATGGAGTTAGTATCCCAAGGCCAAGTGTCCAATTCTTATGAAGAATGGGAACACTAAGAATAGATACGGATCTATCATGTATCTAATCATCCCATTATCTTGCATTGCAAGAACAAAATGCATTCATCATCTTGTATGTACGACATGGAAATATGATGTGCTCATCCTGATAACTCATATGTAAGACATGAGGAGTGGATGTATGTCTACTTCCAGTAAGGATTACTGGAATACCATGAGAACTTGATAAGTACTTGAGAAGTACTAGTTCTATGGAGATAAGGAAGAGTTCAATGTAAAGGGTTACATTGATGCGAACTTTTGAAAGGAAAGAAAATTAATCGCAAAATATATATAGGATATATAAAAGTGAAAGTTTGTTGATAATTGGAAGTGTTCCTATAAAACCATTTAAAAGGAAATGTCGAGTATCTATGTGTTGGATAACATCAGTGGATACTATATGGATCTGGAAGTTCATGAGATGAACTTATAGATATTCCTATCATTGATGACAAGTATGGAATCCTTGATCATGCAATGTGGCTAAAGGTTAGTGAAGGAATACTAGATCGCATATTATGACAACTCCATCTCATACGTGTGATGTATAGAGAAGAGATGTGAGACATGCAATTTATACTCACTTTGGCAAGGTGTTGCCATAACTCACTATGTTCGCACTAGAGCACAGTAACATGTGGGACATGTTTGAAGATCACTATGAATATGATTCAAGGGTGATTGGCTCATAGTGCAAGTGGGAGTCTGTTGGTATGTATGCCCTGAGAGCCAATCATGGGATGATTGGTGGGATACATTAAGATTGATTTGATAAACATCAAAGGCAAGCTTCCAATTCTTTCTGGTTCAGTCATATGAGATAGTGATAGAACAGATTGAATATCTAGAGAATGACAATACTCAATGACGTATGCTTTCAGGTTGAGGACCTGAACGATGAGATCATACAGATGCTAAGAGTTTGTACATTCTTGTTATGTCCCTAGTCAGATGTCATTGTGGAAGGTTGATAGATAGCAATGACACACAAGACTAGATTGTGGTGTTGGTTGATGACATAATCTCATTAGTCATGATATAGAGATATCAAACCAAACACATAGGTACTTGCTAGAGAACAAGTGTATCAGACAGACCCATGGTGAGTTTGACACATGGAACCATGACATGGTAGTCACAGTCAGTACTCACAGTGATGGTGGTGAATGTGATTCTTTGACCTGAAATCACTACACTCAACACATGTCATTGGGCACACTTTGACATCATCAAACGCAGTCCTAAAACATGGGTTGTTATAAAGGTGATGATTGGGTGGCTTTGACACATGGGGCTTTTGAGGGGTGAGTGATAGATATGGGATTTGTCCCTCCTGAGAGAGTGTGATATCCATGGCCACTTGATGAGTAGGATTGAGAAAGGTGTGCACGCATGTGTGAATCAGTATGTGATATTGATGTCATACATATCTCTTCCAATCTGCTCTGAGATCAAGAAAGTGAATGGATGTTGACAGGATGACTGTTCCATGCCTCAAGTTCATTCAGGATATCAGTGACAAAGGAATTATACATTCATTGTAACACCATTCACGGATTGTAGGATTCAAAGTTTTTCTCCAACTTTCTATTTCACTTGGGTAGCACTGATGTGTGACTAGGCACCGCTCTTTGCTTGTGAAGTCATGAGTGTTATGGACTTTCACTGCCAATGTGAAATGGACCTACAGGGTCACACACATAGGATTTAACCTGGAAGAGGAGTTTTGTCCACAAACAATGTTTAGATTGATTACTAAAGGAGTTTAGTAGTTCAATTAAACACTCAATTAATTGATATCTCAATGTCATAATGTTCAAGGTGTTAGACACATTGATTAGAGTATCGGATTGATTGAAACTGCAATTGACTGATTCTGCACAATCTACACACCCAACTGATCGACTCATATGATGAACCAATCAGCTGAGCTTGGTGAACCGATCAGCTCAGGTTGTGAGTCGATCGGCTCATGGACAGGGTGAAATGATTGCTTCAAGTGTTGAAATGATCGGTTCAACTGTTGCAACCGAGCAAGTTGGGAAAGTAGGATTGGTGAGAAATTTCCTTTCATTTCACTTGCCCAATTTGATTGGAACAAGGATTGGTATTTGATACCAATTAGAAACAAAAGATGGAAAGTCAATCGGGAACTGACCAGGATCACGAACCGACCGGTTGAGAAGTGAACCAATCGTTTCATGGGTCCCAACCGATCGGTTGAGGTGTCAACCGACCAACTCAGGTCCCCAACCGACCATTTTAGAAATGAAACGATCAGTTCAGGTTGCGTAGTTGGTTGTTTTTGTGGAAAATCTCAAACCCTTCTACTCCTGCTTTAGTCCCACATTGCCCGGGATGGAGAACCCTGTCCCATGACCCTCCTATATATATAGGGCTATTGGGGGATTCTCAAAGAATAACACAGTGCAACCAGTTGCTCTGTTAAGTTGCCGTTATCTCTAGTTTTGGCAACAGAGAGATAGCCCGAGCAAGTGCTACCCGATAAGGGAGGCACAACAAGGGAAAGACAACTACAGAAAGCGACTGGTGGCAGGAGGGTGTGTCAGTGACTAGTACGCTGACAGGAGGGTGCGACTCCTTCCAATTCCTTATGGGACAAGGAGATTGGAGTTCCAGGTGGTCCGTGTGGACTACTTCAGAGGCGGGAGATTTCTGCCGCTCAGAGGACAGTTGTCAATCACGATAGTCTCGGTGAGACCAGGAGTCGTCAGTCCCGGTGCGACCAAGAGCTGCACAGACACCGTCCAAGACCGGAGGTGAAGACCGCGCAAGCCGCGAGGTATTGTCGCCGAGCAAGCCTCGGGACAAGGTATGATTCCACAAACCATCCTTTCCTATTGTATAGACGTTGACGCGTTTCCTAGTTCTGGGTTTGGGGAGGAGAAATTTTTTTTTTCCGCTGCCTTCTCTGCCTCCCCTAAAACCCTACAATATGATGTAAATCCATTAGAATCATGTTGTAAATCATTTGTAATGATTGTATGACTTGTAATTAAGCTTAGAAAAAATCAGGAGTACTTAGATCAAATGTTTAAGCACTCAAAAGCCATTTTCCAAAATTCACATCAGGTTGTTCATCGGTCGAGTTCTGTGAGTTGCAAACTCGACCGATCCTGGTTGGATCTTGAAAATGACTTTCGATTGGTCGAGTTTACACTACATAGAACACGACCGATGGAGTACCAGACCAATTTGATTTTCATTGGTCAGTCGAGTTTCCCCAGGACAAACTCGACCGATGGTCTGAATATCGATTTTGTCTTTTACTCTATCGGTTGAGTTACCCTTATAGAAACTCGACCGATTGCACTATATGGAAAAGTGCAGAAAAGTGCTTCTATCCGTTGTGGAGTTGCAACAAGTGAAAATATATTCATTACAAGCCAAAAAATGGCTAGTTTTCATTCTCAAGTGTTCCCAAAGGCTAAGAGTCATCCCCAGCTATAAATAGGACCCCTTGGGCTTCATTCCAAGGTTGAGCATTCATTGCAAACTATATGTGAGGTTCCTATTCTATAGTTGAGTGCTTCCTACAACCTCCTCTCTCTCTCTAATCTTAATCACTTGCTACATCCATTAGAGTGAGTAGGAAATATGTAAGAGAGCTAGTCCTACATGTATATCTTGTGAGGCTCTCACTTCCACCACCTCCCCATCTCTCATTTCAATCATAAAGATGAAGGTTCTCTCTCTTGGCTAAGAGAGGTGAATAAGAACAAGGGAAGGCATCCCTTGGTGAAGATCAAGGCTGAAGACTTGGAGCTAGAGTGGGTAAGCCCTTGGTGAAGGCAGAAGACTCCTTGTTCAAGTGGGTAAGTCCTTGGTGGAATCTTCTCTGAGTGAAGGTGAAGTCAAAGGCGGAAGATCCAAGAAGAGTGGGTAATTCTTGCAAGGCTGAAGACTTGTGCAAGAGTAGGTAAGTCCTTGGAAGAAGGCGAAAGACTCTTGCAAAGTGGGTAAGTCCTTGGTAAGGTTGAAGACTCTTTGTATTGGATAGGTAAGTCCTTTGTTTGGTCATGTATTGTAAGTCTTATGAATGCATATAAGAATGCAATGGTTAGGAAATCCTAGAGGTTGACCTCTCTAGGTAAGTGGACTGACATACTTCTAGTTTGAAGTGTGGAACCACTCTAAATAGTTTGTATACTTGTGTTTGCTCAATCTCTCTTATCCTTGCTATGCATGTTTTAGTTGCACACAAATTCCCTATTTAGCAACCTTATCTTGTGATATATCTTGAAGGTCTAATGAATTGTGTTTAAGTGTATTCAGCTCTATTCACCCCTCCTCTAGAGCATCTAATCACCCATATAGGATCCAATAGTTGTATCATCAATTAAGACTTAGACCATTGGTTTCTTGGGTAACTTGATGCTATAGTCAGACCTATACTATAATTAATGGTTTTAAAATATGAACTTGACCCAATGGTCAAGATATAATGTTTATTCCTACAATAAAGTGGAATGATGGCTAATGAAATATGTTGGTCCTAATAATGTTATTTAGATGGTTTCCTTTATATGATCAACTTAAGGAGCTTACTTGTTGACAATGGATGGCTTGTTTTAAATGAA
Organism: Alisma plantago-aquatica; assembly: GCA_963693085.1. NCBI lineage: Eukaryota > Viridiplantae > Streptophyta > Magnoliopsida > Alismatales > Alismataceae > Alisma > Alisma plantago-aquatica. The sequence goes on from OY856410.1 coordinate 529,909,551, forward strand.
CAATCGATTGTGGGTTTTACCCTACTCTCAGTGGAACTTTTTGTTTTGTTAATCAAGGGATGTCTAGGGTTAGATATGAATCTTTATAGAGCACAAATCAAGGACTTCATAGATGGTTTATCCAAGGTGTTTGCTTATGTAAACAACCAATGGTCTTACCTTTTAAACATCCAATGGTTCTGGGTGAGATTGTGGTATGGTGATATGGGTTGAATGATGATGGAAAAAATGGGGGGTTATCCTTAATAAGGTAGTATTTCCTATTCATTCATATGAATAGAAGGGATGATAATCATATTGTGTTGATATGTAACCCTAATGAGGTATAGCTTGTTATACCTAGCTTTAATATAACTAACTGATGGTAATTGGGTATGAATAGTCCTTGAATGACTAATACAATCATGAAGTACTATGTTAATGTTGTTAAAACCCTAGTATGATATAAAACAATGGTTACACATTGATTTATGTGTGGGTTCATACTTGAGAATAGTATGGAATGTGATGGTGATGCTTCACCTTATGCATATATGATCCAATGGGGATGCCATGAGTTAGGGTTTGGATATAAGTGTTGATTAGTAACATTAATATAATTTATCTTGTTGAACCTAACTCTAATGCAAATAGATAAAGATGAGTATTAATTTTTAACATTCTTATATGATGGCATGATGGTGAAATAACCTCCTTAACATGATTATAACCTTAATGTGTTAATTGGTGGTTGTCATGGCCACATGGTAGATACTTGCTTATGTAAAACATGTGCATTATGAATATGATGAGGGTTAATTATATCTAGATTCCTTGCATGTTGACGTAATAAAGGAATGTTCTTTATGTTAATATAACCTTGCAATGATTGTTTATGAATATCTCCTAGCTCATTAATGCAATATTAAGTTGATCTGGTGTATTATATGTAAGTGATGTTGTTGAGCCTTGTTATAAGGCTTGCAAAGATAATGATGATCTTGCATAGAATGGTATGATGGTCTTAATGACCTTTGGGCATGGTTGAGCCCTGAATGAGGTGTAATCCTCTTATGTTGATAAGGCTTGATACCCTGTGATATTGTGAAAAGGATTTATATCTTGTGATAGTATGATTACTAGTGTGGTCCCATGAATGGCAAGTGAATAGTACCCTATGATGATGAGATGAGAAATTATGTTTCACACTTTTTATATCTTTTCAAAGTTGTGATATTTATATGCTTGCTAGAACTGAATTAGGGTTTGTATGTTCCCTTGTTTGAGCAGCCTTATATCACCCAATTGGCATAACTAATCAAGTCCAACTCTAATCATGCAGTGCCTTGTGCCGTAGAACCATCTTCAATGTCAGAACTTGTTGGATGGTGAAATGAGTATTCCTAAGGGACTCTTAGAGCGCAAACTATTGAGTATGTGGGGGTGGCAGGTTGATGATATATCCTTGTCATCAACAATGCAGATTATGGAGGTTGGCTATGGTCGTGCCTAATGCATCTGATGTGATTAAGAACGGCTGCGGTCGTATCTCGATGATTATAACATGATGTGATTAGAGGACAACTACGATTGTACCTCAGTGATTGGTTTTGTATACCTTGGTTTCTAGTGTTGTGACCTATACCAAGGGAGGACTAGCGGTTAGCATCTTGACTATATGTCATTGTGGTGGCAGCTTTGAATGATATGTCACTGCCTTTTTACTCGTAATGACTGAGGGGAAGAGAACTTAGGATACAACACTCCTAAATCTTATATGGAACCGAATATCCCTTCCTAGGGTTTGGTTGGACTTTGAATGGTACGATTCACATTCCCCAGGGCATAATAAAAGATGTAATACAGCCATATAGCATATCTATTTAGGGTTATACATTATGCTTCACATTGGATGATAACCCTTGTTTGTTCTCTTTACATAAAGATGATGCTTAGTGCAATTAAGAGATAGTAATTATACTTATGTTGTGGATATGCATAAGATTGTAAATGTGTACATACAGTAGTTATGCTTATGTTGATATATATACTACTATTGTTGATTATAATTAGGATGCTAGCTATATCATGTTGTTAGTTATGTTTAGCATGCTAGCCATGCCTCTATAATTAGAAATGCATATACTACTAATCATGCTTATGCAAATACTCATGCTTATGTTGATAGCTCTGTTTATGATATTGATATGTTCAAACTGTTAGACATGCTAATGTTGTTAGATATGCTTATGATGCTAGACTTATTCATGTTAATAGAGATAATATGATACTAGACTTACTTATGCTAGTTATGAAAATGCTATTGAGTCTCTTATATGGTTAATAAGGAAAATTATGATAGTCATCTTGATGATGATAATTGTTATCAACTCCTTTATGTATTTTGTTAATCATCAGTGTTGATGAGCCTATTTGTTATATATGATTAAACTGCTTAAACTATCCCATTACCTAAAATGTTGTAATCAATAAGCGTTGTTGGAGGTTATATCTCTTGCTGTGACATGGGTCTCACCCTTGTGGTTCGCCACATTTTTTAGGTAATCAGAAGTGACAAAAACAAACATGTGGAAGCAAAGAGGATCTATAGTAATGAATCTTTGAGAAAGTTGATTAGATGTCTTATGTGTCCTAGAGTCGTCCCTGTACTCTCATGTCTGGGTGAAAAAAAGTTTGTATATGGTGTTTCAAACGAATAAGACTTTTGTTAGCATATTAACGCTTGTTTGTGTGGCATATATGAATATTGGTCTCCTGTTTATATATGTGGTGGCTAAGATGATATAACAATTTGTATCAAATTCTTGGCATAGTATGAATATAAGAAAGATGTTGGGCTCTTATGCAAATGTTTTTGAGCGGGTGATGGCGGTGAAATAGGTTTTATTTTACCCATATTTTTGGGTATGTGATTAATTAGTGATTGATTTTGTTTATTTCTTTGAGTAATCTCATTTAGTATAATGGGTTCTCACAAGTTGGTATCAGAGCTTTAGGTTCACTGAGTCTATAGGGACACTCAGACTTAGGACTAGGATGATGTCTAAGTTAGGAATATGACATAAAAATATGGTGCATACTGCCTAATCTCAGTATTTGGGTGCCCTAGCCAGGTATTCAATTATTGAAGAAAAGGTAAGTACGAAACTCTTAAATTGTTATATTTTTATTACTCTGATCAAGTAGTCATTTTGAGATTATCTAAGGAGCATAATGAATAAGAAATAATGGTGTGAATATCTCAATCCTACCTTAAAGAAGATGGGAATTACATCATTATCATTCAACACTTGAATGTTTGGTAAATATAAGAGAAAGATACAACACCATGAAATCTAAATCTGAATACAAATAAGGAAAAGAGGAGTTCTTGAAGATGTGATTCAATAAGATAATAAAGTAAAAGACAAACAAGTCTATGCTTATAAAGTGAATCATGGTATGAAATCCACATAAGATAGAGAGAACTCATATAACAAGTACAAATTGAGAAGATGAATGGGAACAATGACAAAGAAATAAGGTGGAACCTGAGTTAATATCATACCAACCTATGTGTGTAAGAAAGTGTTAATGAAAAATCAACATGGCATGTGAAAGAAATTAAGGGAGATGATCCCAATTTAATGAAGAAAATGTGGAATATGATGATTTACCTATCGATAAGTGGTTGAAAAACCTAATAAAATAAGAGAACATACCCAGTGTGATAAATAGTCGTCAAGGAAGGAGTAATGAGGTATGTTAATCATGATGATTACTATGTTAATGGCAAGGAACCTGAAATGAAAAAGGTAAAATGCTACATAAGAAGTTGTAACTTGCATAATGAAAATAGAATTGGTTACCTTTTTGCTAGTGACCTTGAACAATGTTGCTATGATGCGGGAAGTGTGTTTCGCTTTGTGTCTTTTCTTTCTAGGACACAACTTTCAAGTGGATCATTGCCACTTGGTATGTATGGATTCATTGTAAACATGAGGGTGGATATCTTATTATAGCATAAGGTTGTTTGGACTATGGTTCCAAGTTCATAAAGTTTGTGATGATTTTTCTTTTGAGACTTACAATAATTAGGAAGACTCCTATTATATGTCTTGATATTTGTTATGTTGGTAAAAGTAGATGATATAAGGATGTGAGTTGCTTATAGCACATGAGGTGGATACCAAGGTAATGAATCCTAGTATCCAAGATGTATTAATAATATGAAAAATATGTGAAGGTTGGAGATGTTTATTAAATGAACATTGCAAGTATTCCTCTTCTGTAGAGAGAGATGGAGAGAGAGTTGATGATGACCCTATAAATGTTGTTTGGAAGGAAAAACAAAAGTGATTCTATAATGTTGTGTATGGTTCAGTGATAGATGGGCAAGACCACTATCAAGGATACATGGTTTTTTGGTCAATAGATATGTGATACCATGTTCCTTTAAGATAAACCTATGATCAAATATCAATGCATACGAGTTAGATTGGATTACTTAATTCACATGACCATGATGAGTTTAAAGTTATGTCCTATAGGCTAACCAATGTACAAATAGAATTCATGAATAGGAGGAATAGAGTGTTCCAGTCATGTCATACAAGTCATATCAAACTTTGAATGATGGCATGTCAAAGTATTTCAAATATGGTCAAAAATATGATCAATATTTCTTCAAAAACCTTTGGGTTGTTGAAGCATCAATAGCTATGAGATAAGTTGAACAAGAGTGAGATGGGGTTGATTAAATTTCTTTATGGGATCATGATATGTCTTCTAAGTAGGTTGTGTAAATCCTAGTAAGGTGAAGATAGTGTTATTGTTTCACCCCTAACAAGGTTGAATAGGAATGATGTTTCCTTGTATGGAATGATAGGTGCCAACGTCAACATTGCTTTTGATGTTGAAAAAGAACTGACAAGTGTTCCAGTGTCAGCGTATCTAGAAAAAATGGATGGATACATCACCTTTTTTTTAATATGCTTCAAGGAATGGTATGGGGCACATGCCATGATTGGTAAAAAGCTAGCAAGTATGAATTTTGAGTACTGTGTTGATGCAATAGATATAATTTCCGAATGATTGCTAGAATTTAAAGTTGAAAGTTACTATTAGAGTTGTATAGATGACACTACAAGTTTCTACATTCCATATTGAGAATGTCTTCTTAGGCCAGGGTTTTTGTGCTGATACAAGAGGATATATGTATGAATGATGTGAAATCACCAAATATACAAGTAACCATGTGTAGGTAATAGGATGAGGTGCAAAGTAAGTACCCATCTTTTTTTACCTTGGATTTCAGGGGTGAACTCCCTGTTAGGGGTTTATAGTTGTAAGGCCCCTGAACTTGCTTAATGAGTTGAATAATCTTAATTACCATAATTTAATTCTTATAACCCTAATATAACCTTGTGATATTCTTTGAAATTATAATACAAGATTAAGTTTCAAATTTGGTCCAATTTGGACATTGTTTGAGCAAGTTATGCAAATTTATGCACATTTTGGACTTTTCTGCAATTTACCTAATTGAGAGGATTTATTTGTAATTTATCACTTGAATTATGTTCCTTGGATATTCTATCATCATTATTGAGCTTGTTGAGCCATGGGGCACCTATTTAATCCTTGGTTTGAAGGTATTTTCTCTAAGGGTATTTTAGGATTTACCCCTTCACATATGAGCTACCTTTAGTAGCTATCTTTTTTTTTTTAATTAAGCCAGGGGGATATTTTATTCATCCCACCCCCTCTTGTGGGAAAATTCATCCAAGAACTACATCTCCTGCTTATAAAGTGCAGGTGAAAAATCAAACAAAAACACAAAACTGGCTTTTTGGAGAATTGTGTGATTGGTTGGGAAATTCGAAAAAGGAAAGCTAATCAGGTCTATAAGGATGGTGGGGGATCTTCTTGTGTGTGTGCTTGTATATTCTTAATAGTTTAAGGCCATAGAAACATGGGGAAGCTACTTTTACACCTCATGCTTGCTTCCATCCTTATCCATGGGCTATATTTACCTCTTCTTTGCCCAAGTACAAAACTTTGCTTGCTTTATCTTTCCTATAACCTGGAGAAACGACTCCATTCTGTTTTTCTACGGAACCAAGTGCTCTAAGGTAGAGGACAACTGCTTTTTGGAGAAGAAGGTCTCCTAGAGCTCCATTTAGCCCTACCTAGGGTTTCCAAGGTTATCTTCTAGGGATTTCGACCAAGGCAAGTTATTTTCTTCCTTCCTTCTCCATTTATCTTGATATTCTTCTTCCTTAGGCCTTCCTCCATGTTTTCCATGGTATAGATTTCTCTAAAGCTCTAAAACCCTACCTTTCTTGCTCCTTATGCTTAGGGTTTGCTCATTTGATGAAGAAAGGTGCTAGATGGACGAGTTCATAGATTATGATTGGATTTTCTACCCAACCTGCTCAAGATTGCTTCTGTGTGGGGTTTCATCTTCTCATTATAGGCAAGTTTTATAACTTTCTCCACATTTATTGCTTACCATAAGCTTTATAGATCATATTCTTGCTTGAAAATGATGATCCATGAACTAAAAAGCTATGCTTGACTTGGATTTCAATTTTTATAATGTTATCTGTTCTGATTTCAGTTATATATGAACCTGTGATCATGTGTAAGTTATTAATACGGTATAATACGACTTGGATCAGGTTGGTTTGACAACCTATGGTGCTAAGCACCTATCAACCAATGGTCAATTTTAGGGTTTTAAGCTGATTTCTTCTATATACCCATGACCCGATGATGGTACCATTGCAACAACCCTATGGTGTTGTCTTCATGACAATGTATCTTGGTAACCAAGGGTGTCAACTGACGTTCAACCCATTAGGTCATGTTTTGTTCTAATTAGAAGCCTAATGATTAACAACTGCGTACCCTAATGATGCTATCAATCAGTGGTGATATTAGTTTGATATTTGATGCTGATTAATGAATATAATGTTGATCTAACAACCTATGGTGACTTAATGGTCACTAATGATAGTGGATCGGGTCTCCAAAACCTATGGTGAGTTAATTATATAGTTGTATCATCAATTAAGCCTTAGACCAATGGTTTCTTATGTAACTTGATGCAATGGTCGAACCTATACTGTAATTGATGGCTTTAATATATGAACTTGACCCAATGGTCAAGATATAATGTTTATTCCTCTAATAAAGTGGAATGATGGCTAATATAATATGTTGGTCCTAATAATCTGATTTATATGGTTTCCTTTATATGATCAACTTAAGGAGCTTACTTGTTGACAATGGATGGCTTGTTTTAAATGAACAGTCGATTGTGGGTTTTACCCTACTCTCAGTGGAACTTTTTGTGTTGTTAATCAAGGGATGCCTAGGGTTAGATGGTGAATCTTTATAGATCACAAATCAAGGACTTCATAGGTGGTTTATCCAAGGTGTTTTCTTATGTAAACAACCAATGGTCTTACCTTTTAAACATCCAATGGTTGAAAACCTCTAGAGGGGGGGTGAATAGAGTTTTATATAGATTTTATAGATGTTTAAACTCAAACAACCAAAGTAAAGATTAAGAAGAGGAACACAGGTGTTTAGAGTGGTTCCACCTTAGCAAATACTAAGGAGTCAATCCACTACCCGGTTGCTTACCCAACCGGGATTTTGAAAGTACTAAATTTTATTACCTCTCAAGGATATTACATAAAATTTACAATACTTTCCAAACACCCTTTGGACAGCCTTCGCCTTGAAGTAGTCTTGCCAACCTCGAAGCAGCCTTCCTTGAAGTAACTTCAAGCTCCCCCTTGAAGTAGCCTTCCTCCCTAAGTAGCTTTCCGTCAAGACAGCCTTCTGAAGTAGTCCAAAGTTCCTCCTATTCACCACGAAGAGCTTCACCTTCTCCAATCCGCAGCCTCCTACCTGGAGTAGCAAGGAGAGTACAAGGAATACTAGGAACAAGAAAGAAATAAGAGAAAATACAACTTATCCTTGAAGCTCAAGGCTTGATTAGCCTAGATCAAGCGTTTGGATTTTCCTAGCCAAGATGATGGACTTGTGATTGCTTAGGGTTAGGAAAATCTAGCCTATAGGACGAGCTTGAGCTAAGAGGAAAGTGGCCAATTTATCACAATGCTCAATTCACAACAGATTGCACAAGAGGGCTCAAGTATTTTCTCAAGTATAGCAAGTGTATCAAGTTCGTTTTAGTGTCCTATGGCTTGTCCTATTTATAGGAATGGCCTAAGTATGCTTAAGGACGTTCTAGATAACTTCTAGGGGTTTCTAAGTGCTTAACTAGCCGTTAGGTACAAGTTTGTTGCTTTTGCAACAGCTAATTACTTTACTCTGCAGTTTCTGTCAGAGATCGTCTCAGTCGAGAAATTGTCGACCGAGACACCTACTCGGTCGAAGTTTTGTCGACCGACAGGCTCTCTAGATCAACGTCTATTTTCAACTGCCAACTAACTTGTCAGTTGTGTCTAACGGCTACTTTGGATCTTTCTCGGTCGAGGAGTTTGTCGACCGAGAGTGTCTCGGTCGAGGAGTTGGTCGACCGAGATAGATCCTGTTTTAAGATTTCAAGTTAGGCATTAATTATGTGTGTGAGTGTGCATAGGTGATCCTATTGAATGGATGACTAAGGTGTTTAGCTAGGGAAAATCCAATGCTTGATTTACATGCGATTCTAAGTACTTGTACATTATATTTCTGTACAAGTTTTTACAATGATTACATTTGCATGAAAATATAAATACTTCTTGTTGAATTTCCCTTATAGGTTTGTCATCCTGCACACTCAAGTAGCTCGTCAGATAAATAAGAATGAAATGTTTGTCATAATCAAAACAAAGGGATTTTATAGATGTCCATTTAGCCAACAATCTCCCCCTTTTTGAATATGACAAACATTTCCAAAATATAATAAAGGAAATATAAAACATATAAATGTCATACCTTTAGATTGCCATTTGTAACTTTTCCTCTTGTTTATAAAATGTGTGCTTATTATTCCCAATGAATTATGGAACATGAAATCCAGTTCATTTGGGAATATAGCAACTTTCAATGTAAAGCCAAGAGTATATTTATGAAACTCATTGATTGAATTTGTCATAAATACTAAGTTATAGTTTTATATATCTCTCCCCCTTTGTCATTTCAAAAAGATAACCGTTTTAATAAAAGCTCCCCCTTAATTAGATATCCCATCAAATCTAATAAAAAAAAATGTCCATTGAAAAGCCAAAATGATACAATTAAACAAGTATTCGTGTTAAGAACCGCAGATATCAAAGAAAACATCTTCCAAAGGAGTAATAAGCAGTTGCTTCCTAATGCTGTTGAATTGATCTAAAGGAAGCGGTTTTGTAAAAATATCAGCCAATTGATTTTCCGTATCAACATGATGAAGGGAAACATGATTCTTTGATATGTGATCCCTTAAGAAGTGATGACGGATTTCAATGTGTTTTGCCCGGCTGTGTAAAATAGGATTATGTGCTAAGTTTATGGCGCTCGTGTTATCACAAAAGATAGGTGTAGATGAAAGTTTAAAACCATAATCGCTTAAAACCTGTTGCATATAAAGTACTTGAGCACAACAAGACCCGGCTGCCATATATTCAGCTTCAGTTGTAGATAGGGCAACCGTATTTTGTTTCTTACTAAACCAAGATACTAAGGCTCTTCCTAATAAGAAACATCCACCACTAGTACTTTTGCGATCAAGTCGACAACCAGCATAATCCGCATCAGTATATGCTTTAAAATCCAAGGATTGTCCTTTTGGATACCATAAACCGAAACAAGTAGTGCCAGCTAGATAACGAAGAATTCGTTTGACCGCAAGAAAATGAGATTGCATAGGTTGGGATTGAAATCGAGCACAAAGACCAATGGAAAACATAATGTCCGGTCGAGAAGCGGTTAAATATAGCAAACTACCAATCATAGCTCTATATAAGGAATCATCAATAGGTTCCCCATTTTCATCCTTATCAATTTTGATAGAAGTAGCCATAGGAGTAGTAGCATGTTTGCATTGATCCATCCCAAAGCGTTTTAAAAGTTCTTTAGTGTATTTTTCTTGGCTTATGAAAATTTCTGCAGGCGTTTTCTTAATTTGAAAACCAAGAAAAAATGTTAATTCACCCATAAGGCTCATTTCGAATTCTTTTTGCATAATGTCACTGAATTGTGTGCATAATAAATCATTTGAAGCTCCAAAAATAATATCATCAACATATATTTGCACAACTAGGAAATCAGAGGCATATGTTTTGAAGAATAAAGTAGAATCTGAATTTCCAATAGAGAAACCATTATCAAAAAGATATGTCTTGAGCCGTTCATACCAATTCCTAGGTGCTTGCTTTAGACCATAAAGTGCCTTTTTAAGTTTATAAACATGGTCACCTTTTTCTGGTATTTCAAAGCCCGGTGGTTGAGCAACATAAACTTCTTCTTGTATGATGCCATTTAGAAATGCACTTTTGACATCCATTTGATATAGCTTAATGTTTTTATGGGCAGCAATAGCTAGTAACATCCTAATGGCTTCAAGTCTAGCTACGGGTGCATATGTTTCATCAAAATCTATTCCTTCTTGTTGATTATATCCTTGTGCTACTAATCGAGCTTTATTCCTTATGACTTCTCCTGCTTCATTGAGCTTATTCCTAAAAACCCATTTAGTTCCTATGATGGTTTTGTCTTGTGGTTTAGGAACTAAATCCCATACATCATTTTTAGTGAATTGATTTAATTCTTCTTGCATGGCTATTATCCAGTAATCATCCTTAAGAGCTTCGGATATCTTCTTAGGTTCAATGATAGAAACGAAAGCCATGTTTACAACATCTTTGAAGGAAGACCGAGTTTTGACTTTATCATTTGGATCTCCAATAATTTGTTCTTGGGGATGATCCTTGATAAGCCTAGGTGTAGGTTGTGTTTCAACTTGGGGTTCCGATATAGGAATTTTCTCACTATCATTGGAAATGGTTGTATTTTCGAATTGATTAGTGAGATCAATGATATCTAGATTTTCAGATTTTGATTCTTCATGAAAAGAAATATGAATGGATTCCTCAACTTTTCTAGATATAGTGTTATATACTCTAAAGGCTTTGCTAGAAGTGGAATATCCCAAGAAAAATGCTTTGTGTGATTTAGAATCAAACTTGTCTCTATCATCTTTGGTATTTAAAATGTAGCATGTGGAGCCAAAAGTATGAAAGTAGTCAACTCGAGGTTTCTTAGAGTGTAGTATTTCATATGGAGTTTTCTTCAAATGAGAGTGAATAGTTACTCTATTAAGTACATAACAAGCAGTGTTTATGGCTTCAGCCCAAAAGGTTTTAGGTGTGTTGTGTTCAAGCATCATGGTCCTAGCCATTTCCTGTAGGGATCGATTTTTCCGTTCTACTATACCATTTTGTTGTGGGGTACGTGGAGCAGAAAAATTATGAGTATACCCTTGAGATGTACAAAAGGTCTCAAATGTATGATTTTCAAATTCGCCACCATGATCACTTCTAATGGTACATATTTTATGTTGTAAAAGATTTTCAATCTTAGAACAAAATTGCATAAAGACATGAATAGTATCATCTTTAGTTGCAATAAAATGTACCCATGTAAATCTACTATAATCATCAACAATAACAAAACAATATCTTTTACCACCAATAGATTGTGTCCTCATTGGTCCAAATAAGTCCATATGAATTAATTCTAATGATCTACTGGTGCTAAGTACATGTTTTGATTTAAAAGATGTTTTGGTTTGCTTTCCCATTGTGCAAGGTTCACAGTTTTCAGCTTGATCAAAAGACAGAGCAGGTAATCCACGAACAAGATTATATTTCACTAACTTTTTAATAGTGTGCGAACTAGCATGTCCTAGCTTTTTATGCCATAGCTGTAAGGTATTTTCATTTGCAAGCAAGCATTTGCTGATTACTGATTTCATAGAGTTTGGTTTAAGGATATAAAGATTTCCAACTCTATTTCCTTCATAAATGACATTTGTAGTGTTTTCTATCAACAACTTGCAGCAGGTTTTGTTAAATAACACATCATAACCACTATCACATAGTTGACTTACGCTAATTAAATTGTGATGCAATCCATCAACAAGTAGAACATTTTTGATTTCAAGATTTGTTCCAACATTACCTATTCCAACGATCTTGCCCTTACCATTGTCTCCAAAGGTGACCGTTCCACTTTTCTTTTCTTCAAAAGTTTGAAATGCGTCCTTGTTTCCGGTCATATGTTTGGAGCAGCCACTGTCAACTACCCATTCCTGCATTAGAATGTAGATTTTGGTACCCATGTGATGGTCCGATAAGGTTAGAAACTTTTAATTTGCTTATGTGTATAAAAGTTCTGATACAGAAAACCAGTCGGTCGACAATTGTTCGACCGATATCATTCTCTGTCGACAATTTGTCGATCGAGCAAGTTACTGTATTACAATCAAAGACACAGAAAATTTCTCGGTTGACCAATTTTCGACCGAAATAAGTACTGGAATATTTTCGATTTGTTAAAGACATCCAGTCGGTCGACAATACTTCGACCGACCCAGAGCTTGGTCGACAGTACTTCGACCGACGAAGTTTCTGTTTTAGTACAGCAATGCAGAAAAATTAATACCAATAAGCATAGCATCGTTTGTTGAGATAGAACAATATAAATAGCAAAAATTAAGTATTTTGTCATATCTCAACTACATTCCATTCTTCTAAGTTTGGGGTCTTGGAGTCCAAACTAAGTTGGACTTCTTAGTCTTGTAGGGGCATGAAAAACAGTAATGTCCAAGACGTAAACAGAAATGACAAGTAATAGAATCAACTTCATTTCTCTTTCTAGCCATTTTGTTTTTGGATACAAACATAGTTTGGGTCTTTTTGGGTTGGTTTTTCTTTGGAACATATCCCAAACCTTTTCTTCCATTGAAGGTAGTACCACTTCTCAATATGTTATCAAGAATATCTTTTCTTCTTAACTCATAAAGTTCTCTTTGCAACTGAGCAATGTCATTCATCTTCTTATGTATATCTTTTCTTGCCTGGTCTAAATCAGAAAACAATGAATCCTTTTCTTTTACAATATTGTCATAGTCCGAATGATTGCACAAGATAGGTTGAGTTTGAAAAGCTTGTAGTTTGGCTAACAAATCAGTCTTTTCTTTTGATAGAAGATTAAGATTGGTTTCCAAAGTAAGTAGCTTTCTAGTGCAATCATCTAAAGATGTTTTTAAAGATACATTTTCAAGATCAATGTTATTCTTTTCAGAAGAAAGTTCATCTATTTTGGCAATGAGCTCATTATTTGATTTTATAGTCTTCTTTAGTTTCTTCTTGGCATCAACATACTTATCATGAGTTTCTTGTAAGCTAGCAACTAATTCTTCTTTAGGAAGATCAATAAGGCTTACCTCTTGAGAGTCTTCATTGTCTTCTCTTGCCATTAGACATTCCACATTTTCATCTCCACTTTCACTTTCACTCGTTTCATCCCATGCCGCTTTATAAGCTTTTTCTTTCTTCTTGTGTGAGCTTTTCTTTCCCTTCTTAGCTTTGGGACATTCATTTTTGAAATGTCCTTTCTTTCCACATTCGAAGCACCTGGGAGTGGAAGAAGAACTAGAAATTTTATTAGATTTAAACCTTCTGTATTTCTTACCGTTGACTATCAATGCTTCTTCTCCTTCTTCTTCACTGGATTCCTCACTTTCTTGTGAGAGAGCTTTTGATGCTTTGAGAGACACGTCTTTCTTTGGCCCACGTTGATGCTCATGTTCTCTTCTCTCTTCCTCTTCTAGGTCTGCCTCATGAGCTTCTAAGTTTCCGATGAGCTGCTCCATTTTGAGGCGAGTGAGGTCGTTTGCTTCTGCAATAGCTGTCACCTTTGGTTTGTACTTTGGAGGAAGAGATCGAAGTATTTTTGATACCTGATCCTCCTCAAGAACAGGTTTCCCTAAAGCACTCAAACCATTAGCAATAGTAGAAAATTTTGAATACATTTCACTAATAGTTTCGTTTGGATCCATACGAAAATGTTCAAACTTGGTTTTAAGCAAACTAACTTTAGAGTTTTTAACTTGAACAGTACCCTCATATGTTATAGATAATCTGTACCAAATCTCATATGCGGTATCACAGTTTGATACTCTATTAAATTCACCTACTGAAATGGAACAATATAAAATGCTTACTGCCTTTGCATTCATTTGGGCCATTTTTACCGTATTAGCATCCCATACTGCGAAATCGTCTTGTGGGAGTGTGTATGGTGTAGATACCATTCTCCAAAGATCCCAGTTGATTCCTTGGAAGTAGAATTGCATCCTTCTCTTCCAGTATTGATAGTTTGTCCCGTCGAATGCCGGAGGTCTAGCAACGAGCGTTCCTTCAATGTTGAGGTGGTTGAGCACTCCATCACCCATTTCTTCAAGACCGTGTTAAGGTTCCTTGAAGCCCTGCTCTGATACCAATTGAAAACCTCTAGAGGGGGGTGAATAGAGTTTTATATAGATTTTATAGATGTTTAAACTCAAACAACCAAAGTAAAGATTAAGAAGAGGAACACAGGTGTTTAGAGTGGTTCCACCTTAGCAAATACTAAGGAGTCAATCCACTACCCGGTTGCTTACCCAACTGGGATTTTGAAAGTACTAAATTTTATTACCTCTCAAGGATATTACATAAAATTTACAATACTTTCCAAACACCCTTTGGACAGCCTTCGCCTTGAAGTAGTCTTGCCAACCTCGAAGCAGCCTTCCTTGAAGTAACTTCAAGCTCCCCCTTGAAGTAGCCTTCCTCCCGAAGTAGCTTCCCGTCAAGACAGCCTTCTGAAGTAGTCCAAAGTTCCTCCTCTTCACCACGAAGAGCTTCACCTTCTCCAATCCGCAGCCTCCTACCTGGAGTAGCAAGGAGAGTACAAGGAATACTAGGAACAAGAAAGAAATAAGAGAAAATACAACTTATCCTTGAAGCTCAAGGCTTGATTAGCCTAGATCAAGCGTTTGGATTTTCCTAGCCAAGATGATGGACTTGTGATTGCTTAGGGTTAGGAAAATCTAGCCTATAGGATGAGCTTGAGCTAAGAGGAAAGTGGCCAATTTATCACAATGCTCAATTCACAACAGATTGCACAAGAGGGCTCAAGTATTTTCTCAAGTATAGCAAGTGTATCAAGTTCGTTTTAGTGTCCTATGGCTTGTCCTATTTATAGGAATGGCCTAAGTATGCTTAAGGACGTTCTAGATAACTTCTAGGGGTTTCTAAGTGCTTAACTAGCCGTTAGGTACAAGTTTGTTGCTTTTGCAACGGCTAATTACTTTACTCTGCAGTTTCTGTCAAAGATCGTCTCGGTCGAGAAATTGTCGACCGAGACACCTACTCGGTCGAAGTTTTGTCGACCGACAGGCTCTCTGGATCAACGTCTATTTTCAACTGCCAACTAACTTGTCAGTTGTGTCTAACGGCTACTTTGGATCTTTCTCGGTCGAGGAGTTTGTCGACCGAGAGTGTCTCGGTCGAGGAGTTGGTCGACCGAGATAGATCCTGTTTTAAGATTTCAAGTTAGGCATTAATTATGTGTGTGAGTGTGCATAGGTGATCCTATTGAATGGATGACTAAGGTGTTTAGCTAGGGAAAATCCAATGCTTGATTTACATGCGATTCTAAGTACTTGTACATTATATTTCTGTACAAGTTTTTACAATGATTACATTTGCATGAAAATATAAATACTTCTTGTTGAATTTCCCTTATAGGTTTGTCATCCTGCACACTCAAGTAGCTCGTCAGATAAATAAGAATGAAATGTTTGTCATAATCAAAACAAAGGGATTTTATAGATGTCCATTTAGCCAACAATGGTTCTGGGTGACATTATGGTATGGTGATATGGGTTGAATGATGATAAAACAAATGGAGGGTTACCATTAACAAGGTAGTCTTACCTATTCACTCATATGAATAGAAGGGACGATACTCATGTTGTGTTAATATGTAACCCTAATGAGGTATAGCTTGTTATACCTAGCTTTAATATAACTAAATGATGGTAATTAGGTATGAATAATCCTTGAATGACTAATACAATCATGAAGTACTATGTTAATGTTGTTGAAGCCCTAGTATGCTATAACCCAATGGTTACACCTTGATTTATGTGTGGGTTCATACTTTATAATAGTATGGAATGTGATGGTGATGCTTCACCTTATGCATCTATGTTCCAATGGGGATGTTGTGAGTTAGGGTTTGGGTATAAGTGTTGATTAGTAACATTAATATAATTTATCTTGTTGAACCTAACTCTAATGCATATAGATAAAGATGAGTATTAATGTTTAACATTCTTATATGATGGCATGATGGTGAAATAACCTCCTTAACATGATCATAACCTTAATGTGTCTATTGGTGGTTGCCATAGCCACATGGTTGATACTTGTTTATGCAAAACATGTGCATTATGAATATGATGAGGGTTAATCATATCTAGATTCCTTGCATGTTTATGTAATAAAAGAATGTTCTTAATCTTAATATAACCCTGCTATGATTGTTTATGAATATCTCCTAGCTCATTAATGTAATATTGTGTTGATCTGGTGTATTATATGTAAGTGATGTCGTTGAGCCTTGTTATAAGGCATGCAAAGATAATTATGATCTTGTAGGGAATAATATGATGATCTTAATGACCTTTGGGCATGGTTGAGCCCTGAATGGGGTGTAATCCTCTTATGTTATTAAGGGTTGATACCCTGTGATATTGTGAAAAGGATTTATATCTTGTGATAGTATGATGACTAGTGTGGTCTCATGAATGACAAGTGAATAGTACCATGTGATGATGAGATGAGAAATTATGTTACACATGTTTTATATCTTTTCAATGTTGTGATATTTATATGCTTGCTATATGTGAATTAGGGTTTATATGTCCACTTGTTTGATGTAGCCGTAAGTCACCCAATTGGCATAACTAATCAAGTGCAACTCTAATCATGTAGTGCCCTATGTCGTAGAACCATCTTCAGTGTCAGAACTTGCTGGATGGTGAAATGAGTATTCCTAAGGGAAACTCAAAGTGCATATTGTTGACTATGTGGGGGTAGCTGGTTGAGGATATATCCTTGTCATCTACAATGCACATTGTGGAGGTTGTCTATGGTCATGCCTCATACATCTAATGTGATTGAGAACGGCTGCGGTCGTGTCTCGATGATTATAACATGATGTGATTAGAGGACAACTGCGGTTGTACCTCAGTGATTTGGTTTGTAAACCTTAGTTTCTAGAGCCGTGACCTGTACCAAGGGTGGACTAGTGGTTAGAAGCTTGACTATATGTCGTTGTGGTGGAAGCTTTGACTGATATGTCACTGCCTTTTTACTCGTACTGACCGAGGGGAAGAGATCTTAGGATATCGGCACTCCTAGATCTTGTACGGAACCGAATAGCCCTTCGAAGGGGTTGGTTGGACTTTGAATGGTACGATTCAAATTCCCCAGGGCATAATAAAAGATGTAATATAGCCGTATAGCATATCTATTTAGGGTTATACAAGACACTTCACATTGGATGATAGCCCTTGTTTGTTCTCTTTACATAAAGATGATGCTTAGTGCAATTAAGAGATAGTAATTATACTTATGTTGTGGATATGCATAAGATTGTAAATGCGTACATACAGAGGTCATGCTTATGTTGATATCTATATTTCTACTACTGATTATAATTAGGATGCTAGTTATATCATGTTGTTAGTTATGTTTAGCATGCTAGACATGCCTCTATAATTAGAAATGCATATACTGCTAATCATGCTTATGAAAATACTCATGCTTATGTTGATAGCTCTGCTTATGATATTGATATGTTCAAACTGTTAGACATGCTAATGTTGTTAGATATGCTTATGATGCTAGACTTATTCATGTTAATAGAGATAATATGATACTAGAATTGTTATGCTAGTTATGCATATGCTATTGAATCTCTTATATGGTTAATAAGGAAAATGATGATAGTCAGATTGATGATGATAATTATTATCAGCTCCTTTATGTGTTTTGTTAATCATTAGTGTTGCTGAGCCTATTTGTTATATATGATTAAATTGCTTAAACTATCTCATTACCTAAAATGTTGTAAACAATAAGCATTGTTGGAGGTTATATCTCTTGTTGGGTCATGGTTCTCACCCTTATGGTTCGCCACATTTTTTTAGGTAATCAGAAGTGACGAAAACAAACATGTGGCAGCAAAGAGGAGCCATAGTAATTAATCTTTGGGAAAGTTGATTAGATGTTTAATGTGTCCTAGAGTTGTCCCTATACTCTTAGGTCTGAGTGAGAAAAAGTTTGTATATGGTGTTTCAAACGAATTGGACTTTTGTTAGCATATTAATGCTTGTTTGTGTGGCATATACGAATATTGTTCTCATGTGTATATATGTGGTGGCTAAGATGATAGAACAATTTGTATCAAATTCTTGGCATAGTATGAATATAAGAAAGATGTTGGGATCTTATGAAAATGTTTCTGAGCGGGTGCTGACGTTGAAATCAATTTTATTTTACCCATATTTTTGGGTATGTGATTAATTAGTGATTGTTTGTGTTTATTGCTTTGAGTAATCTCATTTAATGTAATGGGTTCTCACAGTTGGTGTGTATGCCTAGAGAGCCAATCATATGATGATTGGAGTATGGCATTGGATACCAGATTTGATAAATAAAAAAGGTAATTCCATCTATCATGTTTGTCCCTATCATGAGATGATGACACATACATAATGGATGTCTAAAGATTGATGTTGCTCGATGACATATATCTTCAGGTTTAGAACATGAATGATGATATCATATGTATGATAATATACATACATTCTTGTTATGTCCCTAGTCAGTTATTATTGTAGAAGCAAAATAGACAACAGTAATACATAAGACTAGAGTGTGTGTTGACTGATGCCAGAAACTCATTATTCATGATATGTGATATCAAGTCAAGCACATAGATACATGTTAGATAATAGTGTATAAGACATACCTACCATGAGAGTGATACATGGAGACCATGGAATGGTGGTCAGAATCATCTCTCAAAGTGATAGTCGTGATTGTCGTTCTTAGACCTAAAGTCACTACATTCATCACATGTTGTTCATATATGTTGACATCATCCAACGTGATCCTAAATAAGGGTTGTCATAATGATGATGATTGGGCACATTGTGACACATGGGAATAGAGTGTGAGTGATGTAGATGGGATTTGTCCCTCGTATAGGAGATTGATATCCATTCATCTTGATAAGTGAGACTGAGAAATGTGATATGTGAGCTCTCATGCTTCTCAAATAGTCTGCTCTAGTTCAAGGAATATGGATTGAATTTTGAGAGGATGACAATTCCATGCCCTAAGTTCAATGTGGATATTGGAGACAAAGGAACTATATGATCACGGATTGTACGTTGAAGTTATTCTCCAACTTTCCAAATTACTTGGGTAGCAATGATGTGTGACAAGGCATCACTCTTTGCTTGTGATGTCATAATTGGTTATGGACATTCACTACCAGTGTAATTATGGACCTAGAGGGTCACACACGAAGGATATACTTGGATTGAAGGAGTTTATTCATGAATGATGTTTAGATTGATTAATAAAGGTGTTTAGGTATTCAGTTAAACAACTGAGATTTAGAATTGAATGATTGGACTCTGAACTGATTAGTTCAAGTGTTGAACTGATTGGTTGGAGTGTCAATTCAATTAGAATCAATATCGGTTGAACTGTGCCTGAACTGGACAAGTGAAATGACCATTTCACTTGTGAAATGATTGTCTCACCATGTGAAATGACTATTTCACTATTGATATGACCAGTTTAGCCTCTGGGTCACCCAATTTAGTTGCCAACTTGAATGGAACAATGATTGATGTTGATGTCATGTTTAGCATTAATCGAGCATTGAATACCAATGTGATTTAGAATAGGAAACTGTAAGAACCGACCAGTTCACTTAGTGAACCAACTGACTCATTAACCAATCGACCAGTTGAGTGTGTGAACCAATCGGTTTTCTGCTCCCAAGTTTTAAAAAATTCATGATTTCAGACCCTTCTACTCCCACACAGACTGGTAACCCTGACCCTGGCCTCTACTATAAATAGAGGGGTACTGAGGGCTTCCCAACACACACAATTGAGAATCAGTTGCTCTAACAATTATTCTCCTCTCTAGTTGTGGTAGCCAATAGAGAGCCCAAGAAAGTCCTACCTATTAAAGGGAGAGATAGTGAGGGATAAAATAATTGAAAATAATTGTGGGAGAGTATGTCAGTGACTAGTACACTGACAAAAGGGGACAACTCCTTCTTGCTGGCTTTTGTAGTGCAAAGTGGAGTTTGTGATGGTCCACATGGACTGATCTAGAGGTGAGATGATGTTTTCTGTTGCTAGGAGTATATTGTCAACCGTTATCTATGGTGATGCACCAAGAGGGCGGTGGAGATGACTGTTCAGGTGTTGCTACTGCTGAAGGAGTGAGTTGCTGCCTGATGAAGAAACATGATGCTAATACAAGGATAATGCTGTTGGACTTGATCCAAGACCAAGTATTATCTTACAAACCTTTCCTTCCTAGATATATTTTTGTTGATGTGGTCTTACTATCCTGGGAAACGAGCATTTAAAATTTTGTTTCTGCTACCTATATTTGTTCCTGAGTTCCCTACAATGGTATCAGAGCCCCATCAATTTATGGCGTATCTGGGATTTAAATATATATGATCAAACTTATTTTATTTCATATGATGTGAATATTAAACTAGTTAACATGCATATCTGATTAAATTCCACATACACCCCACAATTAATACACACACACACACACACACACACACACACATATATATATATATATATATATATATATATATATATATATATATATATATATATATATATATATATATATATATATATATACATGTGTCACCCTAAAACCAGTTTTGATGGTGGATGTGAAGCATGACTATGGCTAATAACCTTAGATCTATGTGGATATGATGCATATGATGTGGATCCTAGGCGGTAGTAATTCCTTGTGGCTCCAAGGAATTATGATTGAATGGTCATAACCATCACTTGTGTGTTTTAATTATTGCATGTTCTCATTTGTGGTTATAGCATGTATATGATACGTAGTAAGTATGTGGTGATTGGATATGTATATGTATTTATATATAAAATCCCTTAAATATAATATTCAATAAGATGTTTTTCATAAGTAGCACACATGAAAAGCCTGATCGACAAAGCCTATCTTATGCCTAAGTGTGGTGTGCCATCTATCTAGTAGATGTGTGATGGTAGATATTATGACCTGCCAAAGTAGGGTGCATATTCTATCGTGTTGGCTTTTGGGTTAGGCTTAACTAGGTGATCTTAATAGGATTAAGCACCTAGAATCATAAAGATGGTCAATGACAAAGAGTTGTGCACACCATCTATCCAAGATTTGCATGAGATGCAATTGACAAATGTTGTCTACCTAAATAGTCAAGTTATGGGTGATCAACCAAAGCTGAGTCATGATTTGATGAAATATGGATCTTAGATCACTAGAAGATTGTACGATGTAATCTTCCAAATTGATATATGAGGGTTATCAATTTGAATAAAATAGTGGGATCGATAATTAATTAAAGGTCTAATTGATCTGATTAACTTATCAAATCAGAAAAATCAATTTTTTTAAAAGTTGCAAATTTTCTTTTATATACAAACACAAACACGTTATTGTGATCCATCCTTAAGAAGGACAAAACTAAATGGGATTGACTTCCATGTCTGGTTAAGGATTTGGAGAAGTGTTCTCAATCATGAGTGAAATCTCTCTGTCCTTAAAAGACCAGATCTAGAACAATCCACTCCAAATGTGCCTAAAGCTGAAATGGGTGCTTAATTGAAGCATGCCATTGATGCCATAGACACTGAGTACCTTATGTTATCTTGTATGAACTATGAGTTGCATGAACAACATGATAACATGGATGTTCTTGAGATAGTAACACATCTTAAAGAATCATGTAAAGCAAGAAAGGTATAATGTATTCAAAGCATTGTTTGAGAGCAAACTGACAGAGGGAGATCTAGTAGAGCCCCATGTTCTCAATATGATTGGGCATGTGGAACATATAAGGTGACTGGGATTTGTTTTAGGTCAAGAGTTGACCATAGATATGATTCTACAAACATTGTTTGGATCATATACATCTAGTTTATCAAGTGTTACTACTTGAGTAACTTGGCTAAACTATTGTCAGAACTGCTTGTCATGTTGATGCCGAAGTCTGAAGAAGAAGGACAAATTTGTAATGGTGATCATAAGAAGTGAGTCCAAGGGAAAATTCAAGCCCAATAAGTGTTCTGAGGTTAAGCTAAAGTCCAAGTCATCTGCAGTCAAGTTATGAAGAAGGGTAAGTGCAAAAGGAATATGCATTTTCACTTAAAGGAACAAAGGATGAAGAAAGAGATAGAGATCTCTACTTCATGACCCAGTAATAAGTAAGCTACAACTATATGGAGAAAGGGTTGCTACCACTATAGTTGGAATCTGTCATTCATAGGCATATAATAGAATTAGTGAACTGCTATTATATATTTTTCATTGATGGAAACACCATCTATCTTGTTTGGACAAGAATTGATGTTTCATTTCAAAAGACAAGATCTTGTATGGCAATGCCATAATGTATCACAATCTATGCTCGATAGTTGTAGACACAAATGTGTATGAAACATATAATGAATGACTTGTTAACTTAAACATTGAATACTATAACATTGTCATTTAGAGCATATAAATGAGAAATGCATTTCTAGAATCCATATGATGGTTATTTAAACTCTTTAGGTTATTATAGTGATAGAAACATGCATATCTTAATTGTTGTGTAATATGACAAAGATATCTTTACTAGATGTAGTGGGAGACTAATTATTCTATTAGGGCTCATACATACTGATGTATATAGACCTTTTGGAACAAATTCTAAAGGTAGTTACTAGTAACTCATTATCTATATTGATGTTATCACTAGATATGGTAACTTGTATTTAATGAAATACAAGTATGAATATCTTGAAGTGTTCAAGGAGATTGTGAATGAATTGCATAAATAGCTTGGTAAAAGTATTAAGATACTTCGATATGATTGATGTAGAAATACTTTGAACCAAGAGTTTGAGGACCTTCTGGAGAAAATTTGCTAGTGTATCACAATGGAATCTACCTGAAACATAATGATGCATCTGAAATAATTCACACCTTATTAAGTCATGGTGCGATTATCAATAAAATTTAGCAAATCTTCCAATTTTCTTTTGGGAACATACTTAACACTAAACAATGTACCTTCTAAAATGGTTCAAAAGACACCATATGAGATATGGCATGGGAGGTGTCCCAATATGTCTTTTGTAGTGATTAGGATTGAAAGCTTATATAAGAAAATAGTTTCTTAAACACTTTGTTGTCCATTAATCACATAAATGTTATTTTGTTGAATACTACTTTTATTCCAATCTGACAACAAAGTGTTTGTTGCCAGGATAGGTGTATTCCAAAATAGGAACTTAGTTCCAAAGGAATCAGTGAGAGTAGAAGTAGAACTCAAAATGTTTGAGATAAACAAGAAAACATTGAACCTAAAGAGGTACAGTAGGAACATAGAGAATCACAAAATGTTGTGGAATCTAAAGTTCCTTATGTAATACAAAACCTCATAGATCTAGTACACATGTCTTGATCTAGAAAGATTATTTTATCTTCAAGAAGGTTGTGGGTTGATCATATATGATGAGTAAACTACCTATCTAGAAGATATTGAGGGACCAAAATCTAAAGTATGGCATGAGTCCATAAGATCCAAGATGTACGCCATGTCAACCAACAAGGTATGACCTTGGTGGTTCCACCTTAAGGGGTAAAACCCATTGGGTGCATTTGGGTCTTTACGAAGAAGACCAACATAGAAGGGTGTTGGGTTTTATGGGACAGAATAGGCAGTAGAAACAAAAACAAATTCACACCATAAACCCATAACCAGAAGATTGCATCCACAACTATGTAATAGGAAAGATGGTTTTAGAGAGGTGTACCTCGTCTGGATGCTTGCTCAGCAACAATACCTCGCAGCTAGTGCGGTCTTCAACCACCTGGTCTTTGATGGTATCTGTGCAACTCCTGTCCTTGACCTGGACTGCGGTTGACCGTCGTCCTCCTGAGCGGTAGAAACCTCCTGCCTTATAGATACTCCACACAGACCACCGGGAACTCTAGTCATCATGTCCTAAAGGACACTAGAAGGAGTCATCCCCCTCTATCGGCGTACTAGTCACCAATACACTCTCCCGCCACCAGTTGTCATCCTACAATTGTCTTTCCCTCACTGTGCCTCCCTAGTCGGGTAGCACTTGCTTGGGCTCTCTCAGTTACTACAACCAGAGAGGACAACAACTTTGCAGAGCAACTGATGTTCTGAGTTGTGTGTTATGAGAAGAACCAAGTACCCCTCTATTTATAGTAGAGGGTAGGGTCAGGGTTCCCAGTCTGTACGGGAGAAGAAGGGTCCAAATTTTCCATGAACTGATTATACTGCAGCAGGCAAACCGATCATTTCACAACTCAACCGGTCATTTGGGCAAGTGATCTGATCGGTTCACTTTTGAACCGGTCAGTTGGGAGTGTGAACCGGTTGTTTCACTTCCCATACTTGCCTCCAATTGACTTTCCTTATTCGTTTCTACTTAATGCAAAGATTAATTCTTGTCCCAATCAAATTGAACAAGTGAAACAAAAATCTTTTCTCACAAACTGGGAAACCCAACACCTGCTTGGTTGGTCCATATGAACCGATTTGTTCACCAGTGTGAATTGGTCATCTCACTAACCATGAGCTGATTGGTTCACGTAGTGAACCGTTCGGTTGGTGGTCCAGGTTGTGCAGAACTCAGTCGATATAGTTCTCGATCAATCTGACACTCTAATCAATTGGTTCAGCACTTGAACTTGATGATTCTAAGTCAAATCTATTGATTGAATGTTTAATTGAGTACCTAAACACTTTAGTAATCAATCTAAACATCATTCATGGATAAACTCCTCTTGTAGGTTAATCCTATGTGTGTGACCCTATAGGTCCCATTTCACGTTGGCAGTGAAATTCCATAACTCATGACTTCACAAGCAAAGAGTGTTGCCTAGTCGCACATTAGTTCCACCCAAGTGAAAAGGAAAGTTGTAGAATAACTTTCAACCTACAATATGTAACTAGAATTACCGTGATCGTATAGTTCCTTTATCACTGACGATCTGGATTGAACTCGAGGCATGGAACGTCATCCTCTTCAACATTCAATCCACATTCCTTGACCTTTGAGCAGACTATCTGAGATGCATGTGAGTTCACATATCATATATTGAATCACATGAGTATGGCCATACATTTCTCATTCTCTCTTATCAAGGGGCCCTGGATGTCATACTCCTTGTACGAGGGACAAATATCATATCTATCACTCATAGTCAAAACCCCATGTGTCAAAGTCATCCAATCATCACCTTTATAACACCCATGTTTCAGGAATGCATTTGATGATGTCAAAGTGTACCCAACAACATGTGATGAGTGCAACGATTTCAAGTCTAAGAACCACTATCACCACTATCACTATGAGACATGATTGTGACTACCATTCCATGGTATCCATGTATCACTCTCATGGTGGGTCTGTCTGATATATTGCTATCTAACATATATCTGTGTGCTTGATTTGATATCACATATCATGACTAGTGAGACTCTGTCATCAGTCAACACACACTCTTAATATCTGACTAGGGACATAACAAGAATGTATGTACTCTTAACATACATATGGTCTCATTGTTCAGGTCCTTAACCTGAAGACATATGTCATCGAGTCACATCATTCTTTAGACATCTATCATGTATGTGTCATCATCTCATGACTGAGACAAACATAATAGATGGAATCACCTTTATCATTATCAAATCAAGTATCATATGCCTCATTGCAATCATCATATGATTGGCTCTCTGAGCAGCACTTAGATCCAATCACCCACGAATTGTATTCCAAGTGATCTTAACATGTCAATCATGTTTCTTCTGCATAAGGTTTTTATAGCGGGTAAGCAACATTTGCTTCAAGTTGGTATATTGCATGTTTCACATCCCCTCACTATACGACAACTCGTATGAGATGAAAGTGTCATAATATGCTATCTGAGATTCCTTTGCCTGACCATTAGCTCCATTGTTGTTATAGTATTACTCCTAAGTCATCAATGGTCGGAACCTCCATAAGTTAATCCATATGAACTTCTAGATCTATACAGTATCCTTTACAATGTCCGTAACACTAAGGTACTCAACTTCTTATTGTAGAATTAATCAATTGTCTTATGTTGGAACATTTCCAACTAACAATTCTTATTTTAAGGTCAAACACAATTTGTCATTTCGGAAGCTTGCATCAGTGTAACTCTTTTCACTCAACTCCTCCTTATTACCATAACTGAGGAACTAATCCTTTTAGTACTTCACAAGTACACAAAGATGTCCTTCATGGTATTCCAATAACTTTTACTAGAGTTCAATAGATATCCATTCATCATGTCCAATACATATGAGATAACTGGATATTTATATCATCTTGTCATTCAAAATGATGATTTCATATCTTCTTGTCATGTCCAATACATACAAGATGATAAGATCGTATATTCTTGTCATGTCCAATACATACAAGATAATTAGTTCATATGTTCTAGTCATGTCCATACCAGATAACGAGATGAGTTCATACATGCTAGATCCAATTGTGAATGCATATGGCATCTATCCATGTGTTCCTTATTCTTCATAAGAATTGGGACACTTGGCTCTTAAGAGACTAACTCCATGGAACATGGACATGTTTTCTCTCATCATGTTGAACCCTTTCAACATCTTGCCAATGTATGTTCTCTTTCTTAGGTCAAGAATCCCTTTCAATCTATCTCTATAGATCTTGATTCCTATCACATAGGATTCTTCTTTTAAAACTTCAGAATGCACTTTGTTGCCAAGTTTTAATACTTGCAGTATAAGGACAGTATAAGGACGTTATTCCCCATCAATATGTGGAACATAAATATGCTCCCACTAAATTCTTGTGATCACACATTACTTCTTTATTCTGACTCAAGTCAAACTCTTTGACTATCTTGTGAAATAGAAGATCCCAATTCTTAGGTGCCTGCTTCAATCCAAAGATTGATCTATGCGTCTTTGTGGACTTGATTTGCATTATTGGATTTATAAAACCTTTAGGGATGTGTCATGTACACATACTGCACAATATTCCATTTAAGGAATGCAGTTTTATCATTCATATGCCAAATATCATAGTCACATTAAGCTACAATAGCAAGCATTATCCTAATGGATTTATCCTTGGTAATTGCTGAAAAGATTTCATCATGTTCAACACCTTAAACTTATTAGAAACTCTTTGCAGCCAAATTACCCTCCATGTTAGTCTTCTTCTAGAAGACCCAAAAGTACCCTATGGGTTTTACCCCCTCAGGTGTATCAACCAATGGGTTTTAACCCCTCAAGTGGATCGACCAAAGTCATATTTTGTTGATGTACATGGAGTCCATCTTGGATTTCATGGCTTCAAGCCATGTCTCAGTTTCTGGTTCTCACTGGTTTCTAGGTAGATTGTTGACTCATCATATGATCAACTCACCGCCTTCTTGTCCATAAGATATCATATATCTTTCAAGATCTAGGCATGTTCTACCAGAACCATGAGTGATGTGTATATCTTCAGGAACTTTGAAATTCCACAACATTTTGTGAATCCCAGTGTGCCTCTTTTAGTGTTAAGCATGTACCCAAAAAGAAAATTTGAAGTTTAGCTAGTAATCACATTCTGATTCATCAAGATGTGATTCCTTCTTCCTAAGCACTTCTCATGATACACTATCATTGTGTTTCAGGTGGATTCCATCATGATACATTATAATTATCTTCTAGAAGGTTCTCAAACTCTTGGTTCAAAGTATTTCCATATTAATCATATCGAAATTTAATACTTGTACCAAGTTTGTTATGTACTTCATTTATGATCTCCTTGAACAATTCAAGAGATTCATGTTTGTATTTCATTAAATGAAAACTACCATATCTACTGAGGTCATCAGTAAATATAATGAAGTACCATTGATTACCTTTAGCATTTATTCTAAAAGGTCTATATACATCAATATGTATAATCCTTAATGGAATAATTGTTCTCCCACTACATCTAGTGAAGAACCTTTGTCATATTGCACAATGAATGAGATTATCATGTCACTATTGGTTCCATAACCAAAATGAGTTTGGATAACCATCATATGGATTTCTAGAAATGCAATTCTCATTTATGCAGTACAAATGACTATGCTATAGGCATTCAAGTTTGAGTTATCATGCCATTCATTACATGCATCATACATGTTTGTCTCTTTAACTATCAAGTATAGTTTATGAGACATAGGCATTGCCTTTAGTTCATTGCACTCTTATCCAAATAAGATGTCTGATGATTTCATTGACGGAAGATATATAATAGCAATTCATTAATTCTATTATATGCCCATTAATGTCATATTGTAATTGTAAAGGCAGCAACTCTTACTCTACATAGTTTCTAGCTTACTTCTTCTCAGGTCCTAAAGTTGAGATCTCTATCTCTTTCATCTTCCCGAGATCCTCTATAAATAGGTTATTTCCCCTTCCTACTTACCCTTCTCTGTATCTTGAGTGATGAAGACTTGGACCCAAGCTTGGCCTCAGAACACTTCTTGACGTTGTTTTCATCTATGGACTTTACTCTACTGATCATTATCACAGGTTTTGTCCTTTCTTCATTCAAACTTTGGCGTCAACATGCCAACCACTTCATACAGTGGTCTGGCCAAGTTTCTCAACATTTGATAAGCTGGCTATATGATTCACACAACTATTTTTAGAATCATATGTTTGGTCAACTCTTGACCTATAAGAAATCACTATTAATCTATATGCACAATCAAATTGAGCATATGAGATTATACTTGATCTCCATTTGTCTGTATATACTCAAACATTTCTTTGAAGATACTATACCTTTCATGCTTTACGTGATTCTTAAGATGTATAACCATCTCAAGAATGTCCATCTTTCAAGCTATTTATGCAACTCATAGTTCATATAGCTCAGCATAAGGTTCTTGATGTCTTAGGCATCATTGGAATACTTCAAGTAAGCATCCAATTTTAGCCTTAGGCGCATTTGGAGTGGTTCTACTGGCTATGGTCTTTCAAGGACTTTAGAGTTTACACTCACTATTAAGAACACTTATCAAAGGTCCCAAACCAGATTTGAAGTTTTATCCCATCTATGAACTGATCGAAACGATAATGTATTTGTGTTTGTAATTTGGATTCTACAAAGAATTTTGCAAATTTTCAAAACATTTTTGATTTGTTTGATTTGATAAATTTGACGATATTAATTAGGCCTTTAATTAATTATTTCTCCCACTATTTTGATCAAATTGATAACCCTTATGTATCAATTCAAAAGATTACAACATACAATCTTCTAGTGGCCAAGATCCAAAACAATTGCACCAATACCCAACCAACACTGGCTCTCATGACCAATTATTAAGGTAGGTAATCATGCCAATTGCATCATATGCAATTCATAGATAGATGATATGCACAACTCTTTTCCATAAACATCTACATGCCTCAAGGTGCTTGATCCAATCAAGGTCACCAAGTTAAGTCCGACCCAAAAGCCAACACGATGAATATGCACCCTATGAAGGAAGACCCACATATTCACCATCACACTTCCACAAGGTAGACGGTGCACCACGCGAAGGCGTGCCGACACTTAGTCAAACAAGTTTTTCATGTGTGTTGCGTTTGGAAGGCATATTCAACTTAATATTGTATTTGATGGATTTTAGATAAGTACATATACATATCCAATCACCACATATTTATAGTACATATCATATACATGCTACAACCACAACGAGAAACATACAATATCGATAAAAGCTATGATTATGGCCATCCTATTGTAATTCCTTGAGACACAAGAAATTACGATCATCTAGGTCTACATCATATGCAACAACCTATAGAAGATGAAGTCTCGTGCTTTAGTCATTCTGGGTTGATCAGCTCACCCCATGACTAATCGGCTCGCCTCCCAGCCGGTTGGTTGGGTGTCACCAACCAATCGTCTGGCTCCTCTAGGTGATCAGTCTATCAGGTCATCATGCACCTCGTCAGGCCACCAGCCGCTCATCTCACTCCATGAGATGGTCATCTTGATCCACTAGTTGATCATCTTGCTCTATGAGATGGTTGTCTTGGTCCTCTTGTTGATCGTCTCGGTCATCCAAACACTCATTTGGGTGCCTGCAGTTCTTTGACATAATAGAAAATAAACTATCCTACTTTACATATCTCTTTGGGAAACCCTGAGTTACATTCGGAAGGAGCAAAGGTAGAAGAGAAGGCTCAAGTTATTTTGAGTTACATTGGGATAGAAGAAAGGACTCAGTACTGATCCAGCCCTATTTTAGGGCTTCATCTTGTGTCTTTTTGCTCATCAATCACATCTATACCTATTAGATTGCATGTCATTCCCCCTAATATGCTTATTTGTATAAAATGCACTTATGGACATTATTTGCATGTTTTTCAGGCATTTGGACCACGATTGATGGAAGAGAGAGAGAAGGGGTGATACTAGGGTTCCTCTGTACTTGGAGAGGCCCAAAGTGAATTCTGACGCTCCCTCGACCTACCCCTAGTGGCCAAAGATCATGTGAAGCAAAGATGTCCAAGAAAATCCAAAGATACAAGTCAAAGTGCTGCCCCAGGACTCAGCACGACCGTGGTACAACAAAACGGCCGTGCTAGGTCACTTAGAAATTAACAGTCTCAACATCCAAGTGAAGCAGAGAGAACCACGGCCGTGCAAAGCACCACGGACGTGCAAAGGTCAGACACCACGGCCGTGCTCCACAAAACAACTATGGTGCAGCAGAGCAAAACGGCCGTGCAGCAGTACCACGACCACATCAACCAGGACCACCACGGCCGTTCCTTACACCACGGCCGTGGCACACCACAGCCACCATGGTCGTGGCCGTTTTGACCACCAACCTGACATTTAGCAATTTAATTCCCACGACCGTGCCCCCTACACCACGGCCGTGGCCTACCCTACCCACCACGGCCGTGCCACTCACAGAATCCAACCATTTTTCCACTGCTTTCCCCATTTTGCCCCTAACTTAACCTAGTGCTTCCCCCACACCTATATATACCTACGTGGCGGATGGGGCACGGGGCTGGCTACCTTCTACCCCTTCCTAGCTCCCCAAATCGCCACCCACTCCATTCCACCCCATATCCACCTCAAATCCACTCCATTTCACCATTTCCACCACATAACCCCCCATATCTAAGCCTTCCATCCACTTCCCCCCATCATCCCACTCCATTCCATCCAAGAAGAAGGAGGAGGATGACCTTGCAGCTACTGGAGAGGAGGAGTCCTTCATCTACATCGAGCTCCATGGCTACTTCTTCCTCTATCTTCTCTCTTTTTGTATTTTGCTTTGTTATGAGTAGCTAGGCCCCTTGGGTGGGCTGTTTGGGGGAAATTATGTTACTTTGATACCATTTTAGGGGGAAATGACATGTAAACCTTGTAATTCCATTTGTTAATGATTATATTCTATTTGCATCTCATTCTCCATGAATTGCTTGTTGGTTTGTGTGTGAAATCACCTAGGAATTTAGGCAAATTGCTTGTATGTGTGAATTTTGGGATTTGCCCCTAGGTCCAATTCTTGGATCCCTAGGTTGCCTCCCATCTTCCTACATCCTAATCAATCTCCCTAAACCTAAGTGAGAGATCTAAGTAGCTAGATTAGATAATTCTAGTGCAATTAGCATGGATCCTTCTCAAGGCTAGAATGTGGGGGAATTGGGGTCCAAAGCCCTAATTTCACCTCCCCATTACTACCCTCGGCCCCTAATTGCCCTAGGAATGCCTAATCTAGAAACCTAGACTTGATTAGACTCTAATTGAATTGAACCTAATCCCTAACCCAATTGAGCCTCGTAAGGGTGGTAGGGGGTGTTAGGGACTAGTTCCCCTATACACAACCTAGCATATCCATGGCCAGTTAGTAGCTTAGGTTAATTCATTAGACTCTAACTTGTTGTTTGGTTTGGATAATCTAAATTGAATCATAATGTTCACATGTCACCCCCCAACTTAAGTGATAAGTTCATACCCCTAAACAACCCACACATCTCTTTACTGCTTAAAACCCTAGTTTCGTGTCTGCTTAGCTTAATTAGATCTTTTCTTGCTTAGTTAGCTTCTTGCCTTTCTCTTGCCTTGTTTATGCTAGTTTAGTTCTTTAATTGCTCTTTTGCTTTTCTCTTGCTTGCCTTAGCATAATTTGTCTTTTCATACCTAGCTTAGTCCTTTCTTTCCTGCTTAGTCTTAATCTAGTCTAGGGTTAACGTAGATTTCATTCTTGCCTTTAAATTGCGTGTTTATCCTTAGTTACCAATCCAAATCAACCTTCAAACCCTTAACCCTAGTCTCCACAGTAGGAACCTAGCCAAACTAACCTAGCTCTAGCACCCCCTCTTTTCTCTGTGAATCGACCCTTTACTTGCCACCTTCCTGTACTACAACACGACCCCGTGCGCTTGCGAGTGTAGTGTTTTAGTAGACGTAGGTAGCTAGTTTAGGTCTTATAAATATTGAAAGCAAACCCCCATCCACCGTGCATTCCGATCTCGTGGGGCGCATCTATTCAATCGAGTAGTGTGTTAGCACCTCTAGCGGAATCGCACCAAGCTTTCTGGTGTCGTTGTCGGGGCCTTAGAGGCGCTCGACCTAGCTAGTTAGTTTTTCTTTGACTTTTCCTACTGCCCTCATCATTGCTATTCTTTATTCATTACTCTTTGCATTCTTTGTGTATATTGGTTTGCTAACTTGCTTTCTTTTGTTTGGTTGTGCCTTGTGCATGTGACAAGCCACTCGGAGAAGACAAGATGGAAGGCCAAAATGCACAAACCCATCCATTTCCTCCACCATCCTACCTCCAAGGCTATCCTAAGCCTTACACACCTCCACCACCTCCATTGCCGCAACCTTCCCACCACTTCACTTTCCAACCTCAATTCCCTCCTCCACTACCCTACCTCCAAGGCTATCCTAAGCCTTACACACTACCACCACCACCATTGCCACAACCCTCCTACCAGTTCACCTTCCAACCTCAATGCCCTCCTCCACCTAAAGTCCAAAGGCCATCAACACTGATGCCACCACCACAACTATCACATGCTCCCCCTACTTCCCATGAGAAAATGGATATGATTGAGACCCCTCTCTTTGGTGCCTATGAAGACCCATTCCTCAAGAGTGAGAAAACCTATGGAATGATATTTCTAAGGGTCTTAAGGCTGATTAAGATCTATGATGATGATCCCCAAGGAGAGAGAATTGTTGAAAAAGACTTACGAAGCTCGCATGACCCTTGGGAGGAAGATCAATCAAGGAAATCATTTGAGAGGATTGCTTATGATGGGGGTGAAAACATTTTGTTTTTGGACCATGATTTATGGTGAAAGAACAACAAGCCCAGCTGAAGGCATGAAACTTAGCGCTTGTGGGAGGAAACCCACCTAGGTTTGGGATTTTTTCATCCAAACTTCAATTTTTGATACTTTTGCTTTACTTTTACACTTTCCAAGAAAACACACACACACTTTATGCTTGATGGTTTTTGTTGTTTATGTCATTTTAGGACAGGTACATTGGAAGGAGAGTGATGCATGGATGATATTGACAAGGAGGAGAACAAAAATGAAGAAAAAATTGCAAATTAGTAGAGAAGCTACGGAAAGGATATCAGCACGGCCGTGCCACACAACATGGCCGTGTTGCATGCATTCCAAAATGGGCGTGGTGCACACCACGGTGTGGAGGGTATCCCCTGCTCAATGGACACATTGGGATCTCTCTCCCCTCTTGGCATTTATCTACCACAACTCCATACCCTCTACCCTACCATTCTGAGCTTCTATTTCATGTTGAGGACAACATGGTTTAAAAGTTTGGGGTGGTAGGGCGGTAAGCCCCTGTTTAGCCCACTTTCTTCTATGTTCCTTGTTCTACGTTTTTGCTCAAGATGATTGAACAATATAACCATCTCTCATATTTGTGTATCCATACTTTGTGTGCTTGTTTTGCATACTTGCATGCCATGTAGTTTGCTTCCTTGCTATTTTTGTGTAATTTTCAAAATTTTTGCTCTTTTTTCCATGCATTGCATATCATGTAGATTTTTAGTAATTCTTGCATGTTATAGCTAGTATTAGCTTGTTTACTGCTTTAAGTTCAATAATATAGAGTTTAGATGTGATTGAAGGCAACTTGACACTATTTTGGCCAATTTTGCCCAAATTTGAGATTTCTTGCCTAAAAGTATGTTTTGACCCAATCTCTACTATTTTGAGTAAAAATGATGATCTTTGACAAATGCAAGTGAGTTAACATTGTTTGTTTCTAAATGGTATCAATTCTTGACTTTTTACATGTGCATCACCTCTCTTAGGATTGTGATTGAATTGGTTGAATTGTGAAATTGAGCAAGCTTTGAACGCTTAGTGTTTGTGGAATTACTTGTTTGATATATCAATTTCATTTTGTTCATTCATGTGGTGTGATATCTTGGATGAAGTGTTGGATTAATTCTCATGCAGGATGTCTTATGTGGAAAATCATACCAATGACCCCTCTTTGACCCGATTCTTCTTCCATCATCTTCATACCCCTCCGCCTCATAAAAAGATGCCCTAGTGCACATAATCAGCCTTGGCCACCTCCAAAAGTTTGGGGTGGCCATATATTTATCTCCCCACTTCACTCTATCCACCATATGCCCTATCTACACCAAGGGAAAGAAAAAGAAAAGAAAAGAAAAAGAAAAGCAAAATAAAATAAAAGGATGCTCCTGTTTAAGAGCATTCAAATAAAGAAAAGATGAGTGTGTAAAAACACTCCAAAAATCTTACCGCAACCCTTTCTTCCACTTTCATACCCATTGAGCTAGGAAACATCAAACTTAGCTCATTTTACCCTTTTCCGCTGCCACGTGGGTCATTTGGTGTGATTTGAGATATAAGATTGAATGCATGAATGTGAAACAACACTCCTAGTCATTCTTGATTAATGCCACCATGAAACGGTTTACCCGGAACTTAATGGAAGAAATATGGATAACTTGTGTATTCTATGCGCTATATTTGAAGTTCATATGCTTTGTGCTTTTTTCATGATTGGACTGTGAAAGAAGGAGAGGAGAGAGGTGAAATGCATGTACTTAGTCATCATTGATCCCATTCAGCAACACTCATCTTTATATTGCATTTGTCATTTCTTTTTGTGAAAGTTTGTAGAGAGATTGAGTTGGAGCATACTTGAGGACAAGTATGTTTTAAGTTTGGGGTGGTGATGCAGCCCTATTTTAGGGCTTCATCTTGTGTCTTTTTGCTCTTCAATCACATCTATACCTGTTAGATTGCATGTCATTCCCCTTAATATGCTTATTTGTATAAAATGCACTTATGGACATTATTTGCATGTTTTTCAAGCATTTGGACCACGATTGATGGAAGAGAGAGAGAAGGGGTGATCCTAGGGTTCCTCTATACTTGGAGAGGCCCAAAGTGAAGTCCGAAGCTCCCTCGACCTACCCCTAGTGGCCAAAGATCATGTGAAGCAAAGATGTCCAACAAAATCCAAAGATACAAGTCAAAGTGCTGCCCCAGGACTCAGCACGGCCGTGGTACAACAAAACGGCCATGCTAGGTCACTTAGAAATTAACAGGCTCAACATCCAAGTGAAGCAGAGAGCACCACAACCGTGCAGAGCACCACGGCCATGCAATGGTCAGACACCACGGCCGTGCTCCACAAAATGGCCGTGGTGCAGTAGAGCAAAACGGTCGTGCAGCAGTATCACGACCACATCAACCAGGACCACCACGGCCGTTCCATACACCACAGTCGTGGCACACCACAGCCACCATGGCCGTGGCCGTTTTGATCACCAACCTGACATTTAGCAATTTAATTCCCACGACCGTGGCCCCTACACCACTGCCGTGGCCTACCCTACCCACCACGGCCGTGGTACCCCACCACGGCCGTGCCACTCACAGAATCCAGCCATTTTTCCACTACTTTCCCCATTTTGCCCCTAACTTAACCTAGTGCTTCCCCCACACCTATATATACCTAGGTGGCGGCTGGGGCATGAGGCTGGCTACCTTCTACCCCTTCCTAGCTCCCCAAATCGCCACCCACTCCATTCCACCCCATATCCACCTCAAATCCACTCCATTTCACCATTTCCACCACATAACCCCCCATATCTAAGCCTTCCATCCACTTCCCCCCATCATCCCACTCCATTCCATCCAAGAAGGAGGAGGACGACCTTGCAGCTGCTGGAGAGGAGGAGTCCTTCATCTAAACCGAGCTCCATGGCTACTTCTTCCTCTATCTTCTCTCTTTTTGTATTTTGCTTTGTTATGAGTAGCTAGGCCCCTTGGGTGGGCTGTTTGGGGGAAATTATGTTACTTTGATACCATGTTGGGGTAAAATGACATGTAAACATTGTAATTCCATTTGTTAATGATTATATTCTATTTGCATCTCATTCTCCATGAATTACTTGTTGGTTTGTGTGTGAAATCACCTAGGAATTTAGGCAAATTGCTTGTATGTGTGAATTTTGGGATTTGCCCCTAGGTCCAATTCTTGGATCCCTAGGTTGCCTCCCATCTTCCTACATCCTAATCAATCTCCCTAAACCTAAGTGAGAGATCTAAGTAGCTAAATTAGATAATTCTAGTGCAATTAGCATGGAGCCTTCTCAAGGCTAGAATGTGGGGGAATTGGGGTCCAAAGCCCTAATTTCACCTCCCCATTACTACCCTCGGCCCCTAATTGCCCTAGGAATGCCAAATCTAGAAACCTAGACTTGATTATACTCTAATTGAATTGAACCTAATACCTAACCCAATTGAGCCTCGTAAGGGTAGTAGGGGGTGTTAGGGACTAGTTCCCCTATACACAACCTAGCATATCCATGGCCAGTTAGTAGCTTAGGTTAATTCATTAGACTCTAACTTGTTGTTTGGTTTGGATAATCTAAATGGAATCATAATGTTCACATGTCACCCCCCAACTTAAGTGATAAGTGCATACCCCTAAACAGCCCACACATCTCTTTACTGCTTAAAACCCTAGTTTCGTGTCTGCTTAGCTTAATTAGTTCTTTTCTTGCTTAGTTAGCTTCTTGCCTTGCTCTTGCCTTGTTTATGCTAGTTTAGTTCTTTAATTGCTCTTTTGCTTTTCTCTTGCTTAACTTAGCATAATTTGTCTTTTCATACCTTGCTTAGTCCTTTCTTTCCTACTTAGTCTTAATCTAGTCTAGGGTTAACGTAGATTTCATTCTTGCCTTTAAATTGGGTGTTTATCCTTAGTTAACAATCCAAATCAACCTTCAAACCCTTAACCCTAGTCTCCGCAGTAGGAACTTAGCCAAACTAACCTAGCTCTAGCACCCCCTCTTTTCCCTGTGGATCGACCCTTTACTTGCCACCTTCTTGTACTACAACACGACCCCGTGCACTTGTAGGTGTAGTGTTTTAGTAGACGTAGGTAGCTAGTTTAGGTCTTATAAATATTGAAAGCAAACCCCCATCCACCGTGCATTCCAATCTCGTGGGGCGCATCTATTCAATCGAGTAGTGTGTTAGCACCTCTAGCAGAATCGCACCAGGTACACAAACTGAGTTGCAAACAACCACAACCAACCAAGAACACACATATGGGTTTATAGGCCATAATCATGGTACACATCCACTATCAAAACTATTTTAGGGCAATGTGTATCGATTGCATATATATACCATATCATATATGTATATTCGGATTTGTGGTGTTTAATCAGATATGCATATTAGCTAATTATCACATTGCATGCAATAAATAAATGGCAAAAAACCAAAAACTGATCATATCAATTAATCCTAAAGCATAATATGTTGATGTTGCTCTCATACCACTATTGGGTTTCGTGGGACAGAAGAGGCAGTGGAAACAAAAAAAATTCTCACCACAAACCCATAACTAGTAGATCGCATCAACAACTATGTAATAGGAGAGATGGTTTTAACAAGGTGTACCTGGTCCTGAGGCTTGCTCAGCAGAAATACCTCACAGATAGTGCAGTCTTCAACCACCTGGTCTTCGACGGTGTCTGTGCAACTCTTGTCTTTGACCCGGACTGTGGTTGACGACCGTCCTCCTAAGCGGAAGAAACCTCCCACCTCTATAGATAGTCTATACGGACCACCGAGAACTCTAGTCATCCTATCATGAAGGACAATAGAAGGATTCTGTGGGCTCTGATCTCCAAAACCACGATATAAACACGATTTAAACTTAGCGGAAGCAATCGATTAACAGCGGAAGACAAAAATCACGAGAAATTAAAACTTTTTGAGATAAGATCTTGAAACCATAAAACTCCTTTCATAGAAAAGGAAATAAAATGTTTACATCTCTGATAATTACTTCTTGAATAATTATATACAACATGATACAAAATTCTCAAGAGTCAAAACCAAAATCTCAGACACTAACTCCTAGGACTTGAGAGTACAGAGACGGCATAGGACTATCTAACTACATAACTCAGTAGTTAGTATCTCCACCTGAGATTCACTGCTGCTGCTGCTGCTGGTTTTGGTCACCTGTAGGCTGGTTCCTCCGTCTTCGATGACCACCTAAAAAGTTGAAGTCTACGGGGTGAGACAATTTTAAATAATTTTCCCAGCGAGAGTTATAACTCTCCACTAGAAGCTTTATATAGCAATTCAAAGAATAACATAAGCAATAAAAGCTCTCAAAGTATTCAACAACAGTTTGGTAATAAGTAGAAGTTCATCATTTAAGAAATATGAAGAACATGTGTACTATTCAGTGTAACATCAATCAAGTATCTCGTAGTTAATCTTAATAGATATACTATGCTGTTGATTATGTTTTACAAACATTATTATGCCATGTGGAGATGAGATATACCGCTCATACTCCAACCGATCACTTGTTAAGTCACATCGGTATCATACTTAGGTCATCAAAAGAGCCAGATTCTTATGACCTCATCTTCCTCAGTCAGTGTGAGGATAAACATGTAGGACATCTCGTGTCTCTGCTAATATAGCTCACCATGGTAATCTGGTACTTCGCTATTTTTAGAGTTACAGTGGCATTCTGTACTCTCTTCATCATCGAGAGATTTCTTGTTTATCTCTGATCGATGCAGTATAAGGATTTCCTCGAGAGAATTGTGTTGCAGCATAAACATATAGTGAAGGGTTAATGGATTAAGATACATCTACATCAATTCCTACACTAGGATGTAAGGATTTACACATCCATATTCCCCCACATACTCAAAAGTATGCGATCCAGGAGTTCCCTTAGGAAAACCTATTTCACCATCATTTTGCTTATGACAACGATGGATCTATGATCAGGGCTTTACATGGTATGATTATACTTGATTAGTTAGGTACATTTCAGTATTCTTTTAACTTCATACATGTTCTCAAACATTAATCATTAGCATAGTAGCTATGAAAGTAGAATACTTAAATGTAACAAGTCTAACTCACATCAATTATCATTTCTCAATCATCTCATCACAAGTCATCTGTTAAGCATGACCTTGATGATACTCATGGCTCTCACAACCTAACAATCTCATTAGATGCCACTTACTAGGTAACAGGGTATTTCACTATTCATAAAGCTAATAATATGCTTTCAATGAATATGGTATCATCATCCTTACCTGGATATGATTATATTCCCATAAGAACCTGCATGGTCAATTCAACTGATAACATTAAACAATTCATTTTAAAGAAGTTGTACCTTCCTACTCTTACAAGAGTTAGGTTCCCTGATTTTCATCAATTAGGGTTTACTATTCACATTACATGTCACCACCCTAGAATTAGGGTTTACTATTCACCTCATGGTGAAATGAACTCATAACATCATCATGTATGAGAAACATCATCATTAAAGACCTCAGATAAGATTTAGATTCATCAATTATCACAATTAGGGTTTCCATGATCTCACATAGGTGGATCATACCCTAATCATGCACATTCATATGTATTGAAGGTACTTTACTTGAGTTTCAACCATAAATGGTACTTTCTCTCTCCTCTTACTAGTAGATGGTGATTACACCACTCTAGATTAGGTTGGGACAAGTCCTCATTGACTATCATAAGTCAAATCACCACTAACATTTGATTAGAGATTGATTAAAACAAGGTATCACTCACTTGTACCCTTCAAGGGCATTTTGGTAAATTACACCATTGATCACCATCATGGGTCAAATCATTAGTCACTTAGTCCCTTAATGTACTAGGTTATCATTAGAGTTTAGATCAGATCACCATTGAACCAATTACACCTTCAATTGATTAAGTATAAACAACCTTGAACATCTCCAAACGGTTTCAACCTTCAACCACCAAACGGTCTTGAGACCGTTAGGGGTGCGTTGACCGTTTGGGGAAAGTTGACCTCCAAACCATTTGAAGCTTTTGCGGTTTGAAATCATTTGATCAAAACTTTCTTGAGATCGATTGGTCCAAACGACCTTGAGATTGTTTGAGCCCAAATGGTCTTGAGACCATTTGGTCCAAATGGGCTCAAACCGTTTGGACCTCAAACATGGTTCAAAAGTTACAATCGATTATGGTTATGTATGTTGAAGCCCTCAATTATCCGAATCCATGTAAACCACTTACAAATTGATTCAATTAGGATGAGCCTTAATCAATTGAACACCAAATTGACCTTCAATTGAAAGCCAATTAGGGTTAAGTCCATCTCAATTAGGGTTTCAATCGGATAATCATCAAAGTTCAACAATGTGAATCAAATCAAGGTTGAACCTATCAATTGACCTCCAATTGGGCCCAAACTTGGCCCAAACGGTCTTGAGATCGTTTGGATGACCTCCAAACGGTCTTGAGACCGTTTGCCCAAAGTTTGACCAAAAACCAAGTCGGTTGGATAAGGGTTGAACCCTAAATAGGTCTAAAATCAGCATTTTTATCAATTCTTCAACTTATTGTAATTGGACCCTCAAACCATAAAATTACCTCAACCCTAGACCTCCAAACGGTCTTGGTTTGTCACCAAACGGTCTTGAGACCATTTGGATGAATCCAAAAATGGTCTTGAGACCGTTTGGGTCCTTTAACCCAAAACGCAACAAGATTTATACTTGAAAACAACAATTTCAACCCGATTAGGGTTAGGGTGTTGAAGTGCCTTCAACTCTCAATTGGTTAAGAATTAGATTATGATTCTTTGTAGGAATGAAATCCAATATATTACCAACATACCCTCAAATGGTCGTCCCTTGGTCAACACTATCAAATGGTCTTGAGACCATTTTGATCCAAAACGGTCTTGCAAGACCGCATGAGATCAAACGGTTTGAGACCGTTTGACCTTAAACGGTTTGCAACCGTTTGGACCAAAAGGGTCCAAGGTTGGTTGATAAAGTTGCCTAAGAATTCACGCCCATCATCTTCAACCTCTGTTCAGGTTGGTTATACCACGATTTTGCTTGCAAAAGTGCAAGGAAGAAGAACTAAAGCTTAAATTGCAAGAACAAAGATATGCATATAAAGCAAAGAGTTTAGAGTTATAAAACCCCCCTCAAACGTTGTTCCTAGAGCTCCAAGCTTCCAAGATTCAAGCCTCTAATGGCGTCTTGAGCTCCACAACTCGGCCCGAGGTGATTCTCCAAGGAAAAGATGGGGATGGTCGGCTAGAACAAAGAATCTAAGTGAGTTAACCATAGAACCAACCTTTTAAGAAGAATTCCTCCATGAATTCGAGATTGAAGATGGTTCCTACTCACCTTAGCACTAGTTGGTCATTCTCCCTAAGGTCCAGAGCTCTACCTTGGCCGTTTTGAGAAAGATGAGAAATGAAGAGGATAAAGGATACGTTCACTTGGTTTGCAAGGGTTTTAGCTTATATAGTTTAGGCTATTTTCCATCATAAGGGCCTCTAAAACATGGATTTCTCATCTAAGTCCCTCCTTCTTTCTAAGTCACGTCCAAACCATCATAACTTATGCAAAGCCCATCAAAACTCAACATTTAAGGGT
Source organism: Alisma plantago-aquatica (assembly GCA_963693085.1). Taxonomy (NCBI): domain Eukaryota; kingdom Viridiplantae; phylum Streptophyta; class Magnoliopsida; order Alismatales; family Alismataceae; genus Alisma; species Alisma plantago-aquatica. The sequence goes on from OY856410.1 coordinate 529,952,039, forward strand.
AAAGAAAACCAACATGCAAACTAAGGTACATATGTGAAGGGTCTCCTTACTCATATTAGGTGAATTTTACCACAAAGATTATTCTTCTCATCTGATTATTCATTGAAGCACCCCTTTCATCATTCCTACTCTAAATAATGTCAATAGTCATAAAAGATATTATAGAAGGTGTATTTTACAAGTTGCACCCCACATTTTGGGTAAATTGCATTTTACTCCAAACTTAGGGTTTTAAACACAAGGATTGTTCCACAAGCTGCATCTTGATGCCCAGCTTTGGGAAATCCATCATACCTCATCTTATTCTTTCATATGATGTCTCATCACCAAAAGAACATCTTAACTTGCGAAATTTGCAAGTTAAACCCCTTAATTGGGTAATTTACACATAGGTCCCTGCATTACAAAACAATACTACAACTTTGTTTAAAAAGGACAAATTGAAATTGCATGTTCCTGGGAAACTTAATAACATGCCAGGGAATAATCACAAGTATTTAATTACATATTTAGGCAAAACATCTAGGGTTAGTTTATAACCCAGGCCAGGGATGTTACAGATTCATCCCCCTTTGTCACCGTACTAGTCACCGACACACTCTCCCGCCACCACTTGTCATCCTACAGTTGTCTTTCCCTTGTTGTGCCTCCCTAGTCAGGTAGCACTTTCCTGGGCTCTCTCAGTTACCACAACAAGAGAGGACAACAAATTTGCAGAGCAAATGATGTATAGAGTTGTGTGTTTTGAGAAGCCTCTTATACCCCTCTATTTATAGTAGAGGGCAGGTCCCAGGGTCAGGGTTCCCAGTCTGTACAGGAGTATAAGGGTCTAAATTTTCCATAAACTGATTGTACTGCGACAGACGAATTGGTCTTTTCACAACTCAACCGGTCATTTGGGCAAGTGAGCCGATCGGTTCACTTTTGAACTGGTCAGTTGGGAGTATGAACTGGTTGGTTCGCTTAGTGAAGTGGCCGTTTCACTTCCCAGACTTGCCTCCAATTGACTTTCCTTATTCGTTTCTAATTAATGCAAAGATTAATTCTTATCCAAATCAAATTAAACCAGTGAAATGAAAATCTTTTCTCCCAAACTGGGAAACCCAACACTTGCTCGGTTGGTCCATGGGAACCGATCGGTTCACCAGTGTGAACTGGTCATCTCACTGACCATGAGCCAATCAATTCACCCAGTGAACCGGTCGGTTGGTGGTCCAAGTTGTGCATAACTCATTTAATGCATTTCTCAATCAATATGATACTCTAATCAATTGGTTCAACACTTGAACTTGATGATTCTGAGTCAAGTCTATTGATTGAATGTTTAATTGAGTACCTAAACACTTTGTTAATCAATCTAAACATCATTCATGGATAAACTCATCTTCCAGGTTAATCCTATGTGTGTGACCCTATAGGTCCCATTTCATGTTAGTAGTGAAAGTCCATAACTCACTTATGACTTCACAAGAAAAGAGTGGTGCCTAGTCACACATCAGTGCTACCCAAGTGAAGTGGAAAGTTGGATAACAACTTTCAACCTACAATCTGTGATTAGTGTTACCATGATCGTATAGTTCCTTTGTCACTAACCATCTAGATTGAACTCGAGTCATGGAATGTAATCCTCTTCAACATTCAATCCACATTCCTTGACCTTTGAGAAGACAGTTTGAGATTCATGTGAGTTCACATATCATATATTGAATCACATGAGTATGGCCATACATTTCTCGGTCTCTCTTATCAAGGGGCCCTGGATGTCGTACTCCTTGTAGGTGGGATAAATCCCATATCTATCACTCACAGTCAAAACCCCATGTGTCAAAGTCACCTAATCATCACCTTTATAACACCCAAGTTTCAGGAATGGATTTGATGATATCAAAGTATACCCAATGACATGCGATGAGTGGAGTGATTTAGGGTCTAAGAACCACTATCACCACTATCACTATGAGACATGATTGTGACTACCATTCCATGGTATCCATGTATCACACTCATGGTGGTCTGTCTGATATACTATTCTCTAACATATATCTATGTGCTTGACTTGATATCACATATCATGACTAAAGATACTCTGTCATCAATCAACACACACTCTAGTCTTATGTATTATTGTTGTCTATTTTTCTTACACAGTAATATCTGACTAGGTACATAACAAGAATGTATGTACTCTTAACATACATATGGTCTCATTGTTCAGGTCCTTAACCTGAAGACATATGTCATCAAGTCACATCATTATTTAGACATCTATCATGTATGTGTCATCATCTCATGACTGAGACAAACATATTAGACGGAATTACCTTTATCATTATCAAATCAAGTATCATATGCCTCATTGCAATCATCATATGATTGGCTCTCTAGGCATACTATACCAACAAAAGGTAGATTAGTTTTAATGAACTTCAAAAAAGTTCAAAGTGTTGAACATGATGAAGTCTTTCTCTATTTACCATGGTTAAATCCATCAGGATCATGATTGCTATTGCAGGTTAGTATGACTATGAAATTTAACAAATGAATGTTAAAACCACATTCCTTAGCTGGAATAATTATTAAGATGTGTACATGACACACCCTGAAGGTTTTATAAATCCAATAATGCAAATAAAGTTTGTAAGTTACAAAGGTCAATTTGATGATTGAAGCAAGCATCTCAGAGCTAGAATATTCTATTTGACAAGGCAGTCAAAGGGTTTGACTTGAGTCAGAATGAAGATGGAATCTATGATTACAAAAGATTTAGTGGGGGCATATTTATATTCCACATAATGATGGGGAATAATGTCCTTATCCTGCATATATTAAAACCTGGCAAGGAAAGTACCTTCACTATGAAGGGTTTAGGCGAAGCATCCTATGTGATAGGGATCTAGAGAGATAGATCTGGAATGCTTATTGACCTAAGAAAGAGCACTTACATTGACAAGATGCTGAAATGGTTCAACATGCAAGGCATAATGAGAGAAAAATTGTCCATGTTCCATGAAGTTAGTCTCTCAGGAGTCTAGTGTCCCGGTTCTTATCAAGAATAGGAACACATGGATAGATGCCATGTGTTTTCACAATTGGATATATCTTGAATGCAATGTTTTTTACTTATCATGTTATCTCATATGTATTGGACATGATGAGAGAATATCTAGTTATCTTGTATGTATTAGACATGAAGAGAGAATACCTAGTCATCTCATATGTATTCGACATGATGAGAGGATATATATACATATCTAGCAATCTCATATGTATTGGACATGACGAGAGGGTATATGTCAGATTCCAGTGAGAGCCATTGGACTACCATAAAAAACATCCTTAGGTTCTTGTGAAGCACTAAAAGGATCGATTCCTTGGTTATGGTAATAAGGAAGAGTTGGATGTAAAGGGTTACACTGATGCAAGCTTCCAAAATGACAAATGAAGGATCACAATGTATATTTATGTTTGACTCTAAAAACAAGAACTGTAAGCTAGAAAGGGTTCTGAGCTAATGCCAGTTGTTTGAATCTACAATATAAGTCGAGTATCTTTGTGTTATAAGAACAACATAGGATACTGTATGGATCAAGAAGTTCATATGGGTAAACTTGTGCAAGATTCCAATCATAGATGACACGGGAAATATTGTGACATCATTGGAGCTCCTGAATAGGCTGGGAACCTTAGATAGCATACTTTGGCACTTCCATATAATATGAGATGTCATACAACAAAGAGGTAAAATTTGCAAAATATTGAAATTTGCAAAATAATGACTTGAAGAAAACATTGATATACCTACTATAAAAGTGCTTGCACAGAATAAACATGATGCACATTTTAAGATCACTTGGAATAAGATTCGTAGGTGATTGGCCCTAAGTACAAGTGGGAGTTTGTTGGTATGTATGCCCAGAGAGCTTATCATATGATGATTTGAGTATGGAATTGGATACCTTATTTGACAAATAATAAAGATAATCTCGTCTATTATGTTTATCTCAATCATGAGATGATGACACATACATAATAGATGTCTGAAGAATGATGTTTCTTAATGACATATGTCTTCAGGTTGAGGACCTGAACGATGAGATCATATGTATGATAAGAGTACATACATTCTTGTTATCTCCCTAGTCGGATATTACTATGGAAGAAAAATAGACAACAGTAATACATAAGACTAGAGTGTGTGTTGACTGATGAAAAAATCTCATTAGTCATGATATGTGATATCAAGTTAAGCACACAGATACATGTTATAAAACATGTATCAAAAAGACACGCCATGAGAGTGATACATGGAGACCATGGAATGGTAGTCAGAATCATCTCTCATAGTGATAGTAGAGATTGTGGTTCTTAGACTTGAAGTCACTACATTCATCACATGTTGTTCATATACTTTGACATCATCCAATGTGATCCTGTATAAGGCTTGCCATAACGGTGATGGTAGGGTGCACTGAGACACATGGGGATAGAGTGTATGTCACACCCGCATCTCATGATTACCACTAATCATGAGATTAGGGCATGAGATTGAGGATTATACTTAATACAAAGTTCACTCCTGATTATTTTTCTTTTTATTTCCTTTTATTTCAAACTCTTTGTTTTCTCACATGCAATCACATAAACAAATTTACAAGAGAATCAAACTTTGATTACTTTAATATGATCTCAACATAAACGATACACATCCATATATTCATTCTCAGGTACATACGACATGATAATCAGATACATTCTCTCTTATTAAGAAAACAAAGATACAAAACATCACTTACAACAATCTCACATCTATACTAGGACCTAGAGTGACAGGGACCGACTGAACTTAACTAATCTCATACTTAACTCATGTGGTAGATCTACTCTAATGCTTTGACCTTCTTCAAGTCCATGTGATTTCCCTAAAAATTGTGAGTAGAGGGGTGAGCCTACTCATTCAGTGAATGAGTACTTCAAAGAAATAGTCTAAAGCACTGATATAATTACATATATACTTTTGAGCAAATAATATCAATTATAATAGTAGTAAGCTTTAAAGATTCTGATCATTGACAATCATAAATATGGCAGGATACTCTAGATATCTACAAGAGTGAATCAATATATGAGCATGCTTGATTAATTTCAAAGAGAACTAATAATTCAGAAACATATAAAGAATAATTGAATAACTACACACACTTGTTTAACCTCTCATTCATCTTATTATACCCTGAACTCACATGAGGTGTACCACAACATGTGAAAGAATCGCAGCAAGCTACGATCTCACTGTACAAGTCTTAGAAGCATGCCCCGGTTCCTAAGCCTATCTCTCGAGTAAGACCCCATCTGCAATGGGCCTCGACACGTCTGCCTCTTGGTGTCGAATGGGAGCGGCCAGATATTTCAGACTCCACCTCTCAACCTGGGTACTCAGGCGGTGACTCAAGCTACCTATTGGATTTTCTATACTCTAGTGCCATTAGGATCTCTGGTTGATGTTGGACACTACATACTATATTTTTAAGGAGACTTCCACTAGGGTTTCGTCCCCCGTACCACCTGTTAGTACATTCCGACCCCCGTATATTGGACACTGCCAGGGTTAGGTCATTTTATCCCTATGACACAGACCTCTCATAGGGAATCTATAGTGTTCATGGTATCTACATGTCTAATTCACTCTTTACATTCACAATTCAATCATCACATTACATATCTTAGTTTAGCTCTATAAACCATTCGTTTCATAGACCATCTGATAACATTTACCATAACTAAATTGTTAAGCATCACCACATCTCATACTGAAAACATTGATATCACAATACTTGATTCATTGAACACCCTATCCTTAGGGTTTCATTTACCTCATTCACTTATCACACGGCTCTCATAAGGATTTCATGTGACATAAACATTCACTGAATAAAGACTGCTTTCAACAAATCATATACAATCAATATATGTATGAAACCTAGGAACTGAGCTGAATTTGGGTTTCCATGCTTTTCACTGAGATATCATGAATCAAAAATCAAATTGAATAAATAAAGTCTATCATGTCAAGAAAATCCCTTCTAATGGATTTCACGATATCTATTCACAAATATCCAACTTTCCTCACATCTAGGGTTTCACCCTCTTTACTGAGATATCAAAAAAACACTATTCACCTTAAAAAAATCCAAGATAGTATCTGACATATATGTGCTACACATTCAGATAAACAATCATTCATAACCAAGGGGGATCCAAATAAACAAATCTATCTATTTAATTATACAACAATTTTAGTCATAGACAAATTCCCTATATTTCAATTTACTCTTATAACCTCTATGAATACTTAGGGAATTCTCATTAGGATGTATTTTATACATTTCTAATATAATTTTATCATCTGAAATTCATCCAAATAGAGGAAGAATCTATTTCATATCATTTTGCAACAACTTAGATCAAACACACAATTCAGGGTTTGTAGTCGCATACTAAGCAATTAAAGATTATGGATGATTTAAACCAATTTTCATGCAATATACTTTTTAAAGGAAGTTCCCACTCACCCTAAGGTGTGAAAACACCTTAAAAATACAGTTCATCTCTGAAAATCTCGATCTCATATCAAATCCCTAGCAATTCACCCCATTCTTCTTCCTTTTAACTCGAAAATCCTAGAAATGAGGGATTATGAAGAAAGAGTGAGAAAAGGAGAAGTTTTGATACCATTTTAGATCAAATCATAGGAGGGAAGGAATCTTGACATGTGAGATAAGATTCTCCATTAAATTCTATGCAAAGAAGCTAAACTTACTTGATTTCATCATATCTCAGATAGAGAAACCCTAGATAAGCAATTCCACCACTTTCTCCTCTCAAACCCTAACCCTCCCTCTCTCTCTAGGATTTCATTTCTCTAGAATGAATCATGAATTATGAGAGCTACTAGTGTGTTAGGTTGACCATATAGAGAAATTGATCTACTTGGGTGAATTGCACATTGACCCCTCACTAAACTTTTTCTTATTTCAGCAGATTTTTCTGTCATAAAAAGTTACTGCAATTTGTTTATTTTAGAGATCAAACCTTCTCCAAAAATTATCAAAATTTTTCATATTGTTTTTAATTGAGTACAAAGATTCAATTAAAATTTTAGATCATTATGAGTTACCATTAAATAATTAAAAATAGAACAGTACACTTCTATCCAGAAATCTGCAGAACAGTCAGTTGAAGAGAAAATGCCCCAGAACGGCCATGCTAGCTGCCACGGCCGTGCTAAGATGGACCGAACATGTCTGTGCTTCATACCACGGATGTGGTGCATTAATTTCATCAGATTTTAGTATAAAAGTCGGTAAATAGTTCAATTCTTTCAAAACGGCCGTGCGGCCAAGAATGACCGTGCCACCAACGACCCACCATGACCGTGCTATCCTATCCTTCAACTACAATTTTAATTTTACTTTGCATACCTCTCTCATTCCTCCCTAACATGAGCCTATTTGGTGAAAACCCTGATTTCAGCCGACTAGGGTTTATATTTTCTCAAATCCTAATTATACAAAGAGATAGCATACTTGGGGTTCTCATTAGGTTTAACATATCATGATTGAGATATCATCATTAATCATGTATAATCAATGACCAATATAACTAAGCATGTAGTCATCCACATAAACCCTAACTTACCCATTAAGCTCAAATACGGTCATAACCGTGTGAGTGATGTAGATGAGATTTGTCTCTCTTATAGGAGATTGATATTGAGGCCTCATGATAAGCAAGATGAAAAAATGTATGGCCATACTCATGTGACTCAATATGCGATATGTGAGCTCACATGCATCTCAGACAATATTCTCTAGTTCAAGGAACATGGATTAAATGTTGAGAGGATGAGGATTTCATGCCTCGAGTTCATTCCAGATATCAGAGACAAAGGAATTATATGATCATGGTAACACAGATCACCGATTGTAGATTGAAGTTGGTCTCCAACTTTCTGAATTACTTGGGTAGAAATGATGTGTACTAGGCAGCGCTCTTTGCTTGTGATGTCATAATTGTTTATAGACATTCACTGCCAATGTAATTTTGGACCTATAGGGTCACACACATAGGATACACTTGGATTAAAGGATTTTATTCATGAATGATGTTTATATTGATTACTAAAGGTGTTTAGGTATTCAATTAAACAACTGAGGTTCAAAATTGACTGAATGGACTATGAACTGACCGATTTAAGTGTTGAACTGATCAGTTGGGGTTTCGGTTCAATAGGAATCAATATTAGTTGAACTTCACCTAAATTGGACAAGTGAAACGATCATTTCACTTGTGAAATGATTGTCTCGCAGTGTGAAACAATAGTTTCACTATGTGAGACAACTGATTCACCCTCTAGGCCGCCCGGTTCAGTTGTTGATTCAATTGGAACAAGGATTAATGTTGGTGTCATGTTTGGCATTAATCAAGCATTGAATACTAATGTGATTTAGAAAAGAAAACTGCGGAACCAACCAGCTCACTTAGTCAACCGACCATCTCATGCACCAAATGACTGGTTGGGTTGTGAACTGACTAGTTTTTCATTTGCTGGTTCCAAAAAATTCATGATTATGAACATTTCTACTCCCACACTAACTAGGAACCCTGACGCTAGCCTCTACTATAAATATAGGGGTACTGGGGGCTTCCCAACACACACAATTCAGAATCAGTCACTCTGACAATGGTTGTCCTCTCTGGTTGTGGTATCCAAGAAAGAGTCTGAGCAAGTCCTACCCATTAAAGGGAGGGATAGTGAGGGAGAGAATAACTGAGAACAATTGTGAGAGAGTGTGTCGGTGACTAGTACACCAACAGATGGAACAATTCCATTCTGTTGGCTCTAGTAGTGTAAGGTGGAGTTCCTGATTGTCCATGTGACTAGAGGTAGGAAGTTGTTGTATGCTTCTAGGAGGACATTGTCAATCACTTTCTATGCTACTACACCAGGAGGGAGGTGGAGATGATTGTTTGAGTGTTGTTGTTGCTAAAGGAGCGAGTTGTTGCCTGATGAAGAAGCATGATGCTACTGCAAGGGTAATGTCGATGGACTTTCTCCAAGACCATGTATAACCTTACAAACCTTTCCTTCCTAGATACATTTTTTTGATGCAATCTTGTTGTTCTACGAAACAAGCATTTAAAATTTTATCTACTACCTATATCAATGCCCGATTTCCCTACACTTACCCCACTCGTGATAAGATCGCTGAACCTATTTTCTCTAGGTTTGTCTTTTTTTTAATTTATTTTCTATCTAACTTGGATGATGACTCAATTTTCCACAGTGGCTTCAATGATTTCTTATGTCTTATTCATTTTCCATATAAAACATGGTGATGACTCTGAACATTTATTTTTATTTCCCATGTGATTGTAGAACAAAGTTTTACCTCTAAAAGAATAAATACCATCCATCGTATATATATTTTTGGGTAGTGTGTGACAACATGCAAGGATCAACAATTGGAACACATCAAACTAGAGAACATAAAAAGCAAACCAATTAGAAAGGAAAAACTCATAGAAAAGTCAAGAAGGGGAGAAAACAAGATGAACGAGTGACCAAACTCAAAAAAAGCTAATGGAATCACATAATTGTGAGAATGAGCGATACAAGAGGGGGAACAATAAATACCTTGAAAGCACCCAAACAAATGACACAAGCTTCACAAGACTATTAGAGAACATTCTCGATCCTCAATGTTATTCACAAAGGTCAAGAATTCCATGTTGAGCCCACAACAATGTCCTTAGAAAGATGACATTGGGGTGACTAACGTGGTCGAATGTGATGGATATAAAAGGACTAAAATAGATAGGGTAGGTGTCTCGTGGGTGGAGAAACATGTATGCATAGGTTATCAATTTTGAGTATGGTAGGAGATTCAATGAATAAGGGAACACAAAGTTGAGGGTGTCTCATGTTTGTTAGGGTGGTTGTGTCACAAAACTCAAATGACTTATGGATTTGGGGTGATAGATTTGTAGGAAAAAATCTAGAGGGGAGTTAATTCAGAAAAGAGGATGAAAGGAGGGAGAGAGAGATAATGGGAGGATGATATAGAAAGGACTATAGAGTCCAAGCTAGGTGAGGTCACAGGTGATGAACACAAAGTTATTGGCCATTTGATAGCTACAATTAGAGTCCCAATTCGATCATTATCTTCACATAGTGAAAAGGAGGTAAACAGTGTGTGACACTAAAAAATTAGGCGAGAAGAAAATATCCAAAGATGATCTTAAAATCCAAAGATGGGTAAACACATATTGATTTCAACTTTTTTTAATTAGGAACTTTCTTTCATTGTTAAATTTGGATAACTAGGATTATTCATTTGGAATCTTGGATTGAAACTATGTACCCTAACAAATTAAACCATCATGAGTACAATTTTAAGGTTAGATTTTTATCACATGGTTATCCTATACAAGTTTCAAAGAAATTAGGATTTAACTCCATTATCATTATATGACATCATCAATCATCATCATTTATGAGATAGAGTCCAATTGTCATCATATTACTACCATCATAATCACATTATATCATCTCAAACAAATCATGGTATTTGACTCAGTTAATAAATTATATCTATTGATTCAATATTCATTTACATGATGGCAAATTCAATATTCCCAGTTACACAAAACATCTAATCCATAATCCTTATATAAATTAAAAGACAATATCTCATATACTAATTATTTATGTGTATTTATTCACATATTAAAGTAATTGTATGTATTTTAGTGAACAAGGTGTGATCGGCCCTGGGCGTGTGCTCCAAAAGTGGAGGCGTGATCCCAAAGGTAAATCAAAATTTTAAATTTATAACCTGAAACTTTTAGGGACCTCCATAACTTTATTACAGGGTCAAAGTAGATATATGAGGTCTAACACATGGACTTGGGTACATTTAGGACGCTTAAGATCTTACTCTTGAGTCAGTTAAGACAATCTGATAGTTTGATGAGAATATGAAACTAGAACTAGTCTAGAAAGATGTCAAAAAACAAAATAAAACAAAACAGTCCATCGGATTCTACTAATCAGAGAGAAGAAGTTTCTGGCTATGTAACCACAAGTTGGGTAGTCTATGCACCCATTCTCAAGCATAGACAACCCTCGAACACCTCAGCAAGCAACTTACATCCAAACATAGTACGTATTGTGGTATGTATTCATGTGGGGAGTCATCCCACTCACTTTCATGCTACATGACTATAACCCATCAATGATATGAAACTTCTCTCGAGGATGACAAATCAACACCACAGAACATTCTAGATATTCTCTTGAATCTAGAATATTCTGAGATGCTAGGAACACGTGTGATCTAGATAGAACCCAAATTGTGGGCCCGAGTGGGTTAGCTCAGGCCCGACCGGGCCTGGCTTGGCCCAACCGTGCCAGGTTGCTAGTTCTCTACATATCACCTTGAACCATACTCTTTTTAGATTACGATCCAAACTACCTTCTCTTATCTATTTCTACAACAAATCTCTCGATATAGGTAGAAATAGAAGTTCAAGCTAGAAAGAGATCAACCAAACTAGCAATCATAATCAGAAAGAGAAGATAGAACAAAAAGTGTACTAGATATAGAATAATACTACTTGCTTAAGGTAAAAGTCCATAAACATACCCAAAACAAGCTTCATAGCCAAGAAGGAGCTCAACTAGTCATGGCCAAACATAGGTGGCACCGAACAAAGATGGAAGAACATCATGTGTACATGTACAAAGGAGAATAATAAAAGAAAGGAGAAGAAGAAGAGATTTAGCCCATAGAGGAGAGCTGGCTCTCGCTCCTTAGCCCCCGTATGGGCCAGATATCGTCATTGGGTCATCCTCCTTGGACTTATAGACTCTTTAACCTCCTTTCTCTTTAATTCAATGCCAAACAACAGCTTGGTGGGTGTATGGAGGAGGAAGATGATTGTGAAAGGTGGGAAGTGAGTGAATGATGGTGGATGGAAGAAAACTGAAGGGATGGATTGTTGGTATGAATGCCCTGAGAGCCAATCATGGGATGATTGATGGGATACATTAAGATTGATTTAATAAAGATCAAAGGAAAGCTTCCAATTCTTTCTGGTTCAGTCATATGAGATAGTGATAGAATAGATTGAATGTCTAGAGAATGACAATACTCAATGAAGTATGCTTTCAGGTTGAGGACCTGAACGATGAGATCATACAGATGCTAAAAGTTTGTACATTCTTATTATGTCCGTATTCGGATGTCATTATGGAAGGTATATAGACAACAATGACAGACAAGACTAGATTGTGGTGTCGGTTGATGACAGAATCTCATTAATCATGATATGGAGATATCAAACCAAACACATAGGTACTTGTTAGAGAACAAGTTTACCGGACAGACCCACTGTGAGTTTGACACATGGAACCATGACATGGTAGTCACAGTCAGTTCTCACAGTGATGGTGGTGAGTGTGATTCTTTGACCTAAAATCACTACACTCAACACATGTCGTTGGGTACACTTTGACATCATCAAATGCAGTCCTGAAACATGGGTTGTTATAAAGGTGATGATTGGGTGGCTTTGACTCATGGGGATTTTGAGGGGTGAGTGATAGATATGGGATTTGTCCCTCCTGAGGGAGTTTGATATCCATGGACACTAATTGAGTAGGATTGAGATAGGCGTGCGCACACATGTGTGAATCAGTACGTGATATTGATGTCATACATATCTCCTCCAATCTACTCTAAGATCAAGAAAGTGAATGAACGTTGAAAGGATGACTGTTCCATGCCTTGAGTTCATTCGAGATATCAGTGAAAAAGTAATTATACATTCACTGTAACACCATTCACAGATTGTAGGATTGAAAGTTGTTCTCCAACTTTCCTTTTCACTTGGGTAGCACTGATGTGCGACTAGGCACCGCTCTTTGCTTGTGAAGTCATAAGTGTTATGGACTTTCACTGCCAACGTGAAATGGACCTACAGGGTCACACACATAGGATGTAACCTGGAAGAGGAGTTTATCCACAAACCATGTTTAGACTGATTACTAAAGGAGTTTAGTAGTTCAATTAAACACTCAATCGATTGATAGCTCAATATCATAGTGTTTAAGGTGTTGGACCAATTGATTAGAGTATCAGATTGATGGAAACTGTGATTGACTGATTTGTACAAGTCTGCTGCCCCAACCGATCGGCTCATGAGATGAACCAATCAGCTCATGAGATGAACTGATCAGCTCAGGTTAGTGATGAACCGATCGGCTCAACTGGTGAGACGATCGGCTCATGTGCAATGAGACGATCGGCTCAAATTTCGAACCGGTCAGCTCATGTGACCAACCAAGATCATTTGGAAAGTCAGAAGACTATTTTGCAAATACAATTTTTTTCACTTGTACAAATTTGATTTGGATAAGGATTAATATTTGATTAATCAGAGACAAATTTGAAAGTCAATTTGAGTTGAACCAAGACCATGAACCGATCGGCTGATGTGATGAACCGATCGGCTCAGGTGTCCCAAATGATCGGTTCAGGTTGAAACGATCGGTTGAGGTCACCAAACAATCATTTGAGGGTTGAAACGATCGGTTCAGCTAGCGCAAGTTACTTATTTTGTGGAAAATCTCGAACCCTTCTACTCCTGCTTTAATCCCACATTGCCCCGAATAGAGAACCTTGTACCATGACTCTTCTATATATATAGGGGTATTGGGGGCTTATCTGGTGAACAACTCAGTTCACCAGTTGCTCTGTAAAGTTGTTGTTCTCTCTAGTTTTGGTAACCGAGAGAGAGCCTGAGCAAGTGCTACCTGATAAGGGAGGCACAGTAAGGGAAATACAACTACAGAAAGCGAATGGTGGCAGGAGAGTGTGTCGGTGACTAGTACGCTGACAGGAGGGTGCGACTCCTTCTGATTCCTTATGGGACAAGGATATCGGAGTTCCAGGTGGTCTGTGTGGACTACTTCAGAGGCGGGAGACTTCTGTCACTTGGAAGACAGCTGTCAATCCCGACAGTCCCGGTGTGACCAGGAGCTGCACAGACACCGTCCAAGACCGGAGGTGAAGACCGCACAAGACGTGAGGTATTGTCGCCGAGCAAGCCTCGGGACAAGGTATGTCTCCACAAACCATCCTTCCTATTATATAGACGTTGATGTGTTTCCTTTATTCTGGGTTTGGGAGGAGAAAAGTTTTGTTTCCGTTGCCCTCTCTATCTCCCCTAAAACCCAACATGGATGTAGGATGAGTACTTCAGCCTTTTCAAACCTTAGAACTCTTCTACGGGGCTCTGGGAACCGTCGGTCAAAACCAAATAGACTGAATAGTAGAACCCCTACCTCGGTAGAAGGGGGTGGGTATTTATAGGAGTGATAGCTGAGACCACTATCGCAGTCAAGACCACTATTGGATTCAAGGCCACTGTCGCGGTCGAGATGGATGTGGTTGTAGCGGTCAATATGGTGGTAGCAAAGACGGTGGTAGCGATCACGATGGTGGTGGCGGTCGAGACAGTGGTAATGGTCATGACGGTGGTAGCGGTTGAGACAGTGGTGGTAGTCGCGACGGTGGTAGCAACCGCGACCCTTGTAGCAGTCGCGACCCTTGTAGCGGTCGAGGCCCTATAGCGGTTGTGACCTTACTCCTTAGGGACAAACCCACCGGGGAGGGGGGTATTACTGGTGGTTGATGGGTCCGCATCGATGAACCTTGATTGACGAGGATGCTTTCTGATAAAGGACTAGCCATCAAAAATATGGTCCAACATATTAAACTTTTCTTGAGTCTGCTAGTCGGTTAGTAGGCCACCGTCTCCTAATATGGTGTACATAACACGACGCTTGTGGGGTAGAATTTGAAGAATTGATTGCTTCTTATGTTTGATGCCTGCATGTCCCAAAATTGGCTAGTTGAACAACTCTATCGCTAAAATGATATAAATTACTAAAAGATAAGAATCTAGAATTATTTTGGGTGTATCAAGGCTATAATGACACGAAACCATAAATAAATACCTAACATAGATGTCTAAATTTGACTGTTATCAAGGTGACAAGTATTACATATTTAATAAACTTACTTGTATATGAATCCATGTTAGGATTATTACACCCATCTTATGTGACTAAAATAGTTAATGTCATTAATATGTCATGAATGGTATCAAGGGTTTATATGTTAAGGTTAGTCAATTACAACTTATAATTTAGGTCCACATTATTACTATCCATTTGATACACAACACCAACGTGTACAAAGTCTAGGGTTCGGTCTCATGTATCCAACTTATGATCACATTATGTTTTGTGGATCTATTGCATTGTTAGGGTCATAGGTATCTATATTCGGGGGTTACAATTTGAGTAACTCATGACATGTGTATTGTATGTTCATTAGGAGGGGCATAATTAGGTGTATTGGGGTATATTATAACCTTGTTTGGTCGATACTAAGGATCCAAGCATACCAACTCCGTAATCTATGTGATTAGGGTTTCTAGAGTTAGGATAGATAGATTTTAGTATTGTTATAAGGCTCGATCCCTTCTAGAGGATTTCGTCTCCAAAATCAATCTATTTGTGTATTATCAAACTACTATAGAGAACACAGACAACTGAGATCATTATCTTGAAGGACCTTAGTAGCTTTTTCTTCAAAATATCATCACAAAAGAATTTTCTTAACTATTTGTTGTCCGCTCGATTTTATAATCATGATCATGACACCGGATAACAAACATATTAAGAAGCTTATGTATCTTATCCTTCTAGACTTTACACCGTCATGAAATTATTAGCAAAGTGCCGTGATTCCAAAACATATCAAATGTACAAAATAATAATCTTAGATTTTACATAATTATGAGAAGGAAAGTACGGGGATATATGAAATTGACGGCCCTCTTCGTACTGGTCATTGCTTAAATAAACAAGTAAATTTTCCCAATTTCACACTAGTCATCACATGATAAATAAGACAATGTCGCCAAAGTGAATAACTGTCCCTTCAGCGGTCGCTCTCCAACTCCACACAAGTCGTGGAAAAAGATACCCACTAGTGTGGTCCAAGTTGGTAGGGTAGCACAGTGTACTTATCAACTCGCAATAGAAATCGAATAAAATGAAACTATATGGAAATAAATAAACCATTGTTGACCGGTAAGTCATGATACAAACAAAACCGATTTCTGTACGCCTAGGAGCGGTGTTTGGAGTAGACTTTTGAATCTACCGGAGCATGCATGTGTTCCACACTTTGTCGACACAGTGGGGGATTATTAGAAACCCATCAGTGTTCCGAGAGTATCAATATCTAGGGAATTAATACATGCCGGTAAGCTAGGGAGCAATTCTTGAAAAAAAAAAAAAAACAGATACCCACTAGCGTGGTCTCGGTTGATAGTGTAGCACAGAGCACGCATCAACTTGCAATAGAAACTTAATATAATTAATCTTATATAGAATAGACAAGCCATTGTCGACCGGCTAATCAGGCTACAATGAAAACCCATTTTCGCATGGCTAGGAGTTGTGTTGGAGTAAATTTTTCAATCTATCGGACCTTGTATGTGTTTCACATTTTGTCAACATAGTAGAGGGTTATTAGAAACCAGTGGCGGAACCAGAAAATTACATTGAGGGGGGCTGAAATGTGCATTTTAACACAAAGGGGGCTGAGTCGAAAAAATACAAACATTAAGAATGGAACTTAAGTCTCTTAGTTTTAGAAACCAACTTTTTACCACTCCAACTTTTTACAAGTGATCTATATTTAATACTATAAGAACCACTACTTGTATTAATTTTTTGGGGGGAGGGGGGGCTAAAGCCCCGACAGCCTCCCCCCTAGTTCCGCCCCTGTTAGAAACCCATCTGTGTTACGAGAGTATCAATATCTAGGGGAATTAAATAATACATGCCGGTAAACTAGGGAGCAAATCTTCTTTTTTTTCTTGAATAAATCTTTTTGTTGGGATTTTTTTTGAAAAGCTGGGCGAGTTAATACATGTAAGTACATGTAGTAGATCCTCACTATCAAGCCCGACATAAAGGACCGTGACTACATCAGATAATAGAAAATTTGTCCAAGACTTTGTGACTTTGCCTCACACTCGGACGAAAGGCTAGCAGGCGGCCAGCGTCATCGACAGCGCATAATTTTTTTGTACAAGTCTTATCCGATGAAACGCAAACCACAAGAATAGAAGAGATTCATTATAGAGTTTTTTTTTCTTCACGAAACTCCCTTCACATTCATCAAAATTCCATAAACCCCCCCCCTTCTTATCTGAAATCCCTATAACCCCCTCTCTTTTATCTTAAATTCCACCGATCCCCCTCCACCTAACTCCCTTGCCAATAGGACTAACGGCTGTAGTCCTTAATTAAATTAGCATACTTGATTATATAGAATAACTTTTGGTTACTTAAATTAGTAATAATAATTATGTATATGCTTTATGTTCTTATATTATATAATTTAAATAATATTTTTTTATATTATACAACTTCTGTTGCACTCATTTCGGTAGACAAACTTCGAGACTACATATGAGCGTTTGACGGTGTCATGTTGTTCTTTCAAATTCGAATCTGATTTGAATCGTGAATGGTAGAACCCATTGTTTTGTTAGACTAGGCGTACTTTGTCTGACTCAAATAAAAATAGAATTAAAAAAGTTAACCTCACCGTCACCGACTTGTATAACTATTACTAGAAAAATTAGATCGACCTATATGGACGGAATAGGACAAATTCTTTCACTTATATTTTTATAAGATTCTGGACAAAGTAAGTCTAGTTAGTACTAAAGTTTAGACACATATGTGTTTATGTCAGTTTCAAATTATACTTTAAAATAAAAAAATGAAAATAAAAGTTTGATACACCTAACATAGAATGTCGCTTGGTATATTATTGTGGTAAGTGTAGTTGTTGTGGATAAATTAACCAATAGTATGTTAACTTTGTGTAAGACAATTATCGTTCGAAATAAAAAGTTATATATAAATCATTGTTTGGTACACAAACAAGTAATCTTTTTATTTTCTATAAAGTCTATTATGTCTTATACAAAAATATCATTATATTTATTCCGAATATGCTTGGGGGGGTTTGTGGGAAATAAACATTTGCGGCAGATAAACCTGCTTTCTATCCTGAGGATTTTACAAAACATGTTAATTGTCGGCTTATTTAAACTTTGCGACATCTTATTGATCATTTTGACAATGTAACAACAAAGGTTAATATGCCATATCTAATTTATTTGTCGTGTCACCGAGTCCAATTTATTTGTCGTGCCGCCAAACTACCAGCGGAGCAAATGTAGCAATAGACTGATCAAAAAATGAGTTTTCCTATTGGAATGAGTCCGAAGGAATTTAATATAAAAATTATTATTTATATTAAATAGTATAATAACATAAAGCATGTATATAATTATTATTACTAATTTAAGTAGCTAAAAATTATTTTATATAATCAAGTATGCTAATATAATTAACGACTAACTATAGACAACCAAAGGGCAGCCGATGTTAGCTCTATTCCTAACGGAGCTAGGTGGAGGAGGGTCGTTGGAATTTAAAGTAAAAGGGAGGGGGGTTATATGTATTTCAGATAAGAGGCGGCCAACGTCATCGACGACACATAATTTTTTTTGTACAAGTCCTATCCGATGAAAAATATTATTATTTCGATGCAAACCAAAATAATAGAAGAGATTCATTATAGAGTTTTTTCACAAAAACCCCCTTCACATTCATCAAAATTCCACAAAACCCCCCTCTTATCTGAAATCCCTATAACCCCCTCTCTTTTATCTTAAATTCCACCAATCCCCCTCCACCTAACTCCGTTACCAATAGGACTAACGGCTGTAGTCCTTAATTAAATTAGCATACTTGATTATATATAATAACTTTTGGTTACTTAAATTAGTGATACTAATTACATATATGCTTTATGATATTATATTATATAATTTAAATAATATTTTTCTATATTATATAACTTCCGTTGCACTCATTCCGGTAGGCAAACTTCAAGACTACATATGAACGTGTGTCATATTGTTCTTTCAAAATTGAATCTAATTTGAATCGTGAATGGTAGAACCCATTGTTTTGTTAGACTAGGCGTATTTTGTCTGACTCAAATAAAAATAGAATTAAAAAAATTGACCTCACCGATAGGGCTGTCAGTGGGCAGTGTATGAGAGGGTAAGAACCTACCCTTACCCTTATCCATCAAGTGTGGCGGATAAGGGTATTAGTAATTCCCCACTCCACCAATATCTTTACCTTTCCTTTACCTTTACCCTCTTACTCATAGGGTAAATGTGGAGGGTAAGAGTGCGGGGAATTTTCATGTCTTCTAAAAGTTTGGCTTATATTACCAATAATGGTCTACCTATATTCATATATTTTACTAAAATATCAAGTTTCTTCATGATGCCTATTAATTTTTCAACATGTTTCTATTACCAAGGCTACATGTGTGGTATAAACAAAAAGAAATACTTCTAATATTGATGTATGAACAAATAAGTCACCCTCAAAAAGAAAGATTCTACACTTAAATAATATCTAATGAAATATTAAAGTTATTGTTGTAAACATAAATATGTTATACTCTCTAAAATGTTCTTTTATACAAAAAAAGCGCAAATGAAGTAGATAATACCAACAAAAATATGTATCATATGGTACATTAATGATCATAATTTTTATTATATACATGTATGTCTTACAAATTAAGGTTTAGTAAAATACTCGATCATTCATAACACACACAAAAATATAAAATGGTGAATACACTATAAAATCTCATTATTTCACATGTCTTACACCTCCAAAATGGTATTGTATACATGAACCAGTTAGCTACATGAGAAAGAGATTAGAATATCATGTAATATACTAAATGCACCATATAATATTGAATAATACATAGACTTAAACAACACAGTGACTATATATTTAATGTATTTTACACACACACACACACACACACACACACACATATATATATATATATATATATATATATGTATGTATATGTATATATATATATCAGTGGGTAGAAGATTACAGGGTATGGGTAATGGCTTACCCTTACCCATACTGTAACGTCTATCTCGAGAAAACAAGATTAACTAATGCGGAAACATTCACTAAGCAGCGGATTACCAAAAATCACTAAAAATTTAAAACTTTATGTGAAGAGATCTTTAAATGGTAAAGCTTTTTCATAAAGAAACACGATAAGTTATTTACAAACTGACCCATCAGTACATCTCTATAAAGTCGTATCTCGAGATTACAATCATCAACTACCATATTAACTATATAAGGCAAGATACAGAAATATCGAGGTATTGGACCAAAAACTCAAAAGCATTAACTATTACTCCGAGGACCTGAGAGTACAGAGACGACACATAAGACTCTAACTACATCTATATGTGGCATAACAGCCAGTGTCTCCACCTGAAACTTCACTGTTGTCCCTGGTACTGTTGATGTTGCCCTTCACCTATTGAAGAACTTCTGCCTCCTCGCCCACGTCCACCTAAAAATATGTTTCCCACGGGGTGAGACAATTATAAAATTGTCCCAGCAAGAGATATAACTCTTCGCCAGAAACATAATTATTGCAGCTTAAGAGAGTAAATGTACACAAAGAAGTTATATTTGTCTGGGAGTAGTTAAAACAATGTTTAATAGATTAAACCATTCTTCCAATTAAAGCAATACAACTATAATTTGATAAACCCATATGTCATTTATCTTTTAAGAAATAGAAGAACATGTATGGCATTTATTTACTATAAAACCATTATTACAACATTAACTCTCTTCAGACTTAGATCATATATCTAATGTCTGACATTATTATTGGGGAGTCATGGCCTGTAGCCATACTTTTTCTCACAAAGTGTTAGGATCTCAATTCCTCAACTTATCAAGTACCTTTCTAAATTTATCATCATGATTATAGAATCTAGGTACTTGAACTCATAATTTACCATTCACTAGGTATCATAGCATATCATTATACTTGAAGTATGTAAAGTAATTTCAATACATAAGATATCATAATCCTTACCTGGATATGATCACCTCTTTATGAAAATTGGCATGATCAATATTTACTAATAACATGCATATTGTATCATAACAGCACAATACATGTTCTTCTCAAATTATATATGTGATACCACGGCCGTGCTACCCTGCACGATCGTGCAACAAAGGACTCACTACGACCGTGTCATAATACCACGGCTGGTTTCTAGGGTTAGGATTCTCATTTAATCCAAAAAGAGTTATTCCACCTCTTAACTAAATTAGGAATAGTGATTCCTATCTCATTTCTCAATCATGGAGTTTCATGCTTAAAAGCATAACTCATAATTAGGGTTACTTGTTCATATCATCACATCTCCCTAGATTAGGGTTTACTATTCACATAGCATCACATTACCCTAGATTAGGGTTTACTATTCACATAGCATCACATTACCCTAGATTAGGGTTTACTATTCACATAGCATCGCATTACCCTAGATTAGGGTTTACTATTCACATAGTAGTGAATTGAGATCATACCATCATTATGTATGAAGATTTCTTCCATTCATGTCTTCACTTAGGTTAAGATTCATTGATCATCATAATTAGGGTTTCCATGATCCCATTGTAAAGGATCATACACTAATTATGTGTATTCATACATGTTGGAAGTATATTACTTGATTCTCATTCATATTAGGAGTCTTCTCTACCCTCTTATTATTAGATGATGTTTACATCTCTTATGATTAGGTTAGGTCAATTCAACCTTGATAACATAAGTCACATTATTACTACAATGTTCATTAGGGTTTGCTTGATCAAGAGGTGATGACTACTTAAACCCATCAAGGGTACTTTAGTAATGTTCACCATTGATCATAACATGCTTTCATCAACTAATTACTTGTTCCCTTAATGTCTTTAGGTATCATTAGGATTTAGATTAATCAACCATTAAACCATCTAAGCCTTCAAAGCATTAAGCATTCTTGACCTTAAAAGACCCCAAACGGTTTTGCACTTTCAACCTCCAAACGGCTTGAAATCGCATGACCACCAAACAGTCTTGAGACCGTTTGGACTCAAACGCTCTTGAGACCGTTTGGTCCAAACACCCTAAAAATTGCATGGACCAAAAAGTGTATTAACACTTCCAATTGAGTTATGGTTTTCAATGTTGAACCCCTCAATCGTTCATGCCATGGTTAACCATTTATCAATTGATCCAATTAAGTTTATACTCAACTGATCTGACCCTCAATTAATCCTCAATGGATCACCAATTAGGGTTTGGATGGATTGGATTAGGGTTGGAATCGATCATCCTTCAATACTAATCAATGTAAGACTAATTACTTTGAAACCATAGAACCATCATCCAAATTGGGTATGACCTGACCCCAAACGGTCTTGAGACCGTTTGCCCATCATATCACCAAAATCCAAGTCAACCAATTAAGGTTTGGATCATTGGATTGATCACCAAAATAGCAATTGATTACACTTTAACTTAATAACATTGGATCATCAATTGCTTAACCATACTCACCCCTAGACCTCCAAACGGTCTTGGGTGACCTCCAAATGGTCTTGAGACCGTTTGTCTCATCCAACCCTTGGATTCTAGTGAAATTCTATCAAGGATTGGTCTATCGAGTTGATCAACAAATCAACACTTAATTGTAATATAATTTGGTACCTTTGGACCTTCAATTGGTCAACTATACTTAACCCCAGACCTCCAAACGGTCTTGGGTGATCCCCAAACGTTCTTGAGACCGTTTGGGTGATCCCCAAATGGTTTTGAAACCGTTTGGGCCAATCAACCCAAAACATCATCTCATTCACTTGAAAAATCAGTATTTAGCCGATTAGGGTTCATACCACATCTTTGGATCTTCAAACACATATCCATACTTCACCCTAGACCTCCAAACAGTCTTGGGTGACCCCCAAACGGTCTTGAGATCGTTTGGGTGATCCCCAAATGGTTTTAAAACCGTTTGGGCTAATCAACCCAAAATCTCAAATTAACTCATTGGAATTTCAGCACTAATTTCAATTAGGGTTTTCCCAATTGAATAGCCTTCAACTCATGATTCCTTAAGAATTAACCCCTAAACTTTGGTGAGTTATTAACCAACATAATTAGAAACAGTAATCTCAAACGGTCAATGCTTGGTCAACGCACTCAAACGGTTTTGAAACCGTTTGCCCAAAAAGGTCAAGTTAATCAGGTTGAAAATCAGCACTTAATCCAATTAGATTTACCTAATTGATTTGCCTTCAACTCACGATTCCTTTGAAGTTAATCCCGCAAATTTGGAGGGTTGTTAAAAAACATAATTATGAACAGGAATCCCTAACGGTCAATGCTTGGTCAACTCAACCAAACGGTCTTGGAGACCGTTTGCTCCAACCGACCTTGTTAAACCGTTTGCCCCTCAAACGGTTTTGCAAACCCCCAAACGGTTTTGCAAACTGTTTGGCCAAGGGTGCAAGACCGTTTGCTAAAGTAACATGAAGGAAATAAGTGTAGCACATGCACATGAACAATAAGAAAACCCTATAACACATGTTCACCATTCAACATATAATTATGAAATGAATTGTTACAACATTTGATATTACATATTGAACAACAAACTTATACATATACATGTTACACCACTAAACAACAAGATCTTAAGACAACAGGTCCACCTGTACATCAGCTTGCACTACTACAAAAACAACATTCAGTGTCACTTATCTGGGCATCGGTTATTAAGATAATCTGACGCCTATATTAGTCAACGTCGGATATTTAGGGAAACCGACGTCTATCGTCGAAGACCAGCCAGACACGGGTACTGCTTTCTATTCAGCGTCGGCTGGATATAACAAACTGATGCCTAAAATCGCCCGCGAAATCCAAATTTCGAGCGAAAAAAATTTGCGTCACATACAGCGTCGGTGTTTTCAGTAATCCCCAACGCCTATACTAGAAGGATATTCCGCAAAAAGTTCCACTTTCGGTGTCGGTCAATCCTTTGATAACCGACGTGGATAATATTTCCCGCCAAATAAGATTGTCTAATTTGGACGTCTGTTGTTTCCTAACAACTGATGCTTATCTGAAACGACGTCATTTATCTACACAACAACCAACACTGTTTGATATGGCATCGGTTTTTTGTAATGACCGACTTCGATTTTTTACTAATTAGCACCCCGCAAAGTAGACTCTTCCCCTTTCTCTATTTCAATGCAATCTAGCGTCGATCCATTTTAGGTCTGGCGATTCCGGTGAACAAGCACCCGCCACCGCCGCCGCTCCTTCCCCCTGCTTGGCGATTCCGGTGAGCAAGCACCTGCCGCCGCTGCCGCTCCTTCCCCCTGTGCCGACACTGTCTCCTGGTCGGCCCCGCCACGCCTCCTGGTCGCCCGGCTGCTCACCGTCACTGGCGCTCTTCTCTCTCCTCGCCGGCACTCTACTCCTGGTCGTCCGCTCACCTGGTACCCTTCTT
Organism: Alisma plantago-aquatica; assembly: GCA_963693085.1. Lineage (NCBI taxonomy): Eukaryota > Viridiplantae > Streptophyta > Magnoliopsida > Alismatales > Alismataceae > Alisma > Alisma plantago-aquatica. The sequence continues at coordinate 529,976,696 of OY856410.1, forward strand.
CTTCCTCTTCCTGCTTAGACAATAGGGTTTCTCCGACTTGCTCCTTGCTCCTGCTCCTGGCCCCCTACCCCTCTTCTTGCTTTTTCCTGCTCTTCTCATTTTTAATTGAGTTGTACATGCATCAAAATCGTTCCTACTTCAAATAAGCTCTGTATGTATGTACTGCTGCACCCATTTACATCTTTATGTATGAACTGCTTTATGTATGAACTGTTGCGCCTACATTACATATTTATCATTTGCAGATACATTGATGCTCTACTATGAACTCAACCACTAATATTTACTGATACATTATACTTGTACCTATACATACATTAATACCTTAGTTTTCCTTGTATTGTTATGTGTTCAACTAATGTATTATCTATGTAGATGTACTTTGTAGTTTGCAATACATATAACGGTATAATGTACATATCATTTACTGCCTACTACTAATTTTATGCATTCAACTAATGTATTATCTATGCATATTCGATACTATGTTTCAGGAATTAATTGATCATCTACTGCTGCCCTCCGTCTGCCTGTCCGTCGCTTGCTCACCTGCTTGCCAGCCTACTCGCCTACCCCCTGTCTCGCCTTCTCTCCCTGCTGACGCTCAAATAGAGGTAATTGATCTAGCTTGCTTACATTCCTTGTAATGCCATCTTTTATGTGCTATGACCCACTAGTCACCTTTAGAGAATTAAAATGATGCAACTTGTACACTTGTTAAATTTGAATTTATAAATCCTATGAAATGATATCACCCCACAAAATCAGTAGTCACTATTATGTCTTGTACACTCTAGAATCAATATCTAATATTCTTATGCCCATTATAGTGGATTATTATGACCTATGATGACATAACATGAAACCATGCTCTTAATGATATGATTTTGTTGGCCTAGAAACTCGTCTAAGATTTACTCATTAGGAGTAAATCTTGGATAGTCCCTGGTTTGGGACTATTCTTGAACACCTAATCTCACTTAAGATGTAAGTGTATAATATGTATTGGGTTTTTGAGAAAATTTTGGCAGCATTTCCCCATTTGTTCTCTAAGTACATATGTACTTAGAGAACAGCGGGGAAATGTTGTCGTAATTTTCTCGAAAACCCAATACACATTATACACTTACTAGTTAGATTAGGTGTTCAAGGATGGGATAGGTGGTACACATTTATTATATATAAGAATGACATCACATGTATTTGTTAACCGTAGACCCTAATCTTGTCCTAATATATACTTATTTTCTCTTTGATCATAGAGTGGATAGATCATGGATGTCCATTCGCAATCGCTGCACCCCAGAGTTTATATCTGGTCTTGATCAGTTTATTAGATTTTTCGAGGAACATAGGAAAGAACCTGGAGATAGGTTGTATTATCCATGTACGCATTGCGGTAACAACTTGAAAGTCAGCACTGGTGACGAAATCAAAAGTCATGTCATGTGCAACGGGATTGTACAAGGCTATACAGAATGGCACTGGCATGGAGAGATTTCAAACTCAAAATCAATAGATATCGATAGCAGTGCTTGGGTGGAAGAAATAGCCTCCGATGACGTAGATGTGAGTTGTAGGGTAGAGCACACCGATCCACCTCCTATCTTTACAAACATTGTGCATGATGCTGAGATACCGTTATACAAAGGTTGTGCTAAGTTTACGAAGCTTAGCGCTGTGTTGAGATTGTATAAGTTGAAAGCTAACAATATATGGAGTGACAAAAGCTTCAGTTCATTGTTGACTTTGTTGAAAGAAAATGCTTCCTGAAGGAAACGAGCTGCCAATCTCAACATACCAGGTAAAGAAATTGTTGTGCCCAATGGGAATGGAGGCCAAGAAGATACACGCATGCCCAAATGATTGTGTATTATTTCAAAAGGACTATGTGGATTTGAAAGATTGTCCAAAATGTGGTGCGTCACGGTATAAATTGACGATTTCAGGAGAGTCCAAAACTGGTTCTCCTGCCAAGGTGATGTGGTATCTACCTATAATATCACGGTTTCAACGCTTGTTTGCAAATCCGAAAGATGCAAAGAATTTGTGATGGCATGCATATGTTAAGAAAAATAATGATGGGATCCTACGGCATGCGTATGATTCCCCACAGTGGAAGAAGATTGATCTATTATACCCCAAATTTGGTGAAGAACATAGGAATCTAAGACTTGGGATTTGTATAGATGGGATGAATCCGTACAGGACATTCAGCAGACAACATAGCACTTGGCCAGTCATGCTTGTTATATACAATCTTCCTCCCTGGCTGTGTATGAAAAATAAGTACATTATGCTGTCATTGTTGATATCGGGCCCTAAACAACCCGGAAATGATATCAATTTTTATCTTGAATCTTTGATTGATGACTTAAAGAAACATTGGGTTGAAGGTGTGATGACCTATGATGCTTCAAGAAGAGAGACATTTTGTTTGCATGCTATGTTGTTTTGCACTATTAATGACTTTCCAGCATACGGGAATTTGTCTGGATATAGTCTCAAAGGAGATAAAGCGTGTCCTATATGTGAAGAAAACACTAATTCAATAAGACTAAAACATGGCGGCAAGACTGTATATCTTGGTCATCGAAGGTTTCTTTCAAAATTCCATCCATATCGTAGGAAGCGCAAAGCATTCAATGTATGGAATGATGAACGGAGTGCACCTAAACCTATACCAGGGGATGTTGTTTATGAAAGAGTAAAAGACATTCTCAATGAATTTGGTAAAAAATCACAATGTAGTATGGCCACACGGAGTGACAATTCTTCATTCAAGAAAAAGTCAATATTTTGGGATCTTCCTTATTGAAGTTCTTTGATAGTCAGACATTGTATCGATGTAATGCATGTTGAGAAAAATGTCTGTGATAGCATCATTGGTACTCTGTTAAATATACTAGGTAAGACTAAAGATGGGATAAAATCTAGACTGGACCTACGTGAAATAGGAATAAGGTCAGAATTAACAGAATTACGTGAAATGGGTAATAAAAGAACATACTTACCTCCCGCTTATTACACGCTGTCTAGAAAGGAGAAGAAAGTTTTTTCTGAATGCTTGGTAAATGTTAAGGTGCCACAGGGTTACTCATCTAACATCCGTAGATTGGTATCAATGAAAGATCTGATGCTGATAGGTCTTAAATCTCATGATTGTCACACTCTAATGCAACAAATATTGCCCGTGGCAATTCAATCTATATTGTTGAAGCATGTAAGATTTGCAATCACCAGACTTTGTTTCTTTTTCAACAGTCTATGCAGCAAAGTTATTGACCCTGATACTCTCGATAATTTGCAAAGAGAAGTGGTTGTTACCCTATGTCAGCTTGAGATGTATTTCCCTCCTTCGTTCTTTGATATCATGGTACATCTTGTTGTCCACTTGACTAGGGAAGTGAAAATGTTGGGACCAGTTTTTTTGCATTGGATGTATCCCTTTGAACGATACATGAGCGTTTTTAAAGGTGATGTTCGAAACTGTTATCGTCCTGAAGGGAGTATTATTGAAGGTTATGTGGTGAGATAGGTTATGGATTTTTGCAATGACTTTCTGAGTGGTAATAACACTCCTGTTAATGAAAAGAATATTTAGGAGGGCAAAGGAATTTTGGGATCACGGGTGAAAGTAATCAGCCATGAGTAGTTGGAACAAGGTCACTTGTATATTTTACACAACATGGATGAAGTGAGTGTTTATATCAAGGAACATACCAATTTCATCAAGAGAAAATATCCTCAAGCAAGTTCAAAATGGCTTGCTAGAGAGCATAACAAGACTTTTACTAAGTGGTTTGAAGATAAATTCTTAAACCAACTATCTCAAACACAAAATGACCATTCAAAATCCAACCGACCCCTGTGAAGGGCTATTCAGTTTCGTACAAGATCTAGGAGTGCCGGTATCCTAAGATCTCTTCCCCTTAGTTAGTATGAGTAAAAAGGCAGTGACATATCGGTCAAAGCTACCACCACAACGACATATAGTCAAGTTGCTAACCACTAGTCCACCCTTGGTACATGCCATGACACTAGAAACCAGGGTATTCAAACCCAATCACTGAGGTACAACCGTAGTTATCCTCTAATCACATCATGTTATAATCACCAAAACATGACCGCAACCATTCTCAATCACATCAGATGTATGAGGCATGACCATAGCCAACCTCCACAATCTGCATTGTGGATGACAAGGATATATCCTCAACCTTCCACCCCCACATACTCAACAATATGCACTCCGAGTTTCCCTTAGGAATACTCATTTCACCATCCAGCAAGTTCGGACACTAAAGATGGCTCTACAACATAGGCCACTACATGATTAGAGTTGTACTTGATTAGTTATGCCAATTGGGTGAATTAAGGCTGCATCAAACAAGTGGACATACAAACCCTAATTCACTTCTAGCAAGCATATAAATATCAAAACTTTGAAAATATATAAAACGTGTGAAACATAATTTCTCATCTCATCATCACATGGTACAATACACTTGCCATTCTTGAGACCACACTAGTCATCATACTATCACAAGAGATAAATCCTTTTTACAATATCATAGGGTATCAACCCTTATCAACATAAGAGGATTACACCTCATTCAGAGCTCAACCATGCCCAAAGGTCATTACGACCATCATACTATCACAGGATATAAATCCTTTTCACAATATCATAGGGTATCAACCCTTATCAACACAAGAGGATCACACCTCATTTAGGGCTCAACCATACCCAAAGGTCATTAAGACCATCATACTATTCCCTGCAAGATAATCATTATCCTTACATGCCTTATAATAAGGATCAACAACATCACTTACATATAATACACCAGATCAACACAATATTACATTAATGAGCTAGGAGATATTCGTAAACAATCATAGAAGGGTTATATTAACATTAAGAACATTCCTTTATTACATCAACATGCAAGGAATCTAGATATGATTAACTCTCATCATATTCATAATGCACATGTTTAGCATAAGAAAGTATCAACCATGTGGCTTCGATAACCACCAATTAACATATCAAGGTTATAATCATATTAAGGAGGTTATTCCACCATCACTCCATCATATAAGAATGTAAAACATGAATACTCATGTTTATCTATTTGCATTAGAGTTAGGTTCACAAGATAAATTATATTAATGTTACTAATCAACACTCATACACAAACCCTAACTCACGACATCCCCATTGGATCATGGATGCATAAGGTGAAGCATCACCATCACATTCCATACTATTCTCAAGTATGAACCCACACATAAATCAAGGTGTAACCATTGCGTTATAGCATACTAGGGTTTCAACATCATCAACGATGTACTCCATGATTGTATTAGTCATTCAAGGACTATGCATACCCAATTACCATAATTTAGTTATATTACGGCTACTTATAACAAGCTATACCTCTTTAGGGTTACATATCAACACAATATGATTATCATCCCTTCTATTCATATGAGTGAATAGGTAAGACTATCGTATTAAGGGTAACCCTCCATTTGTTCCATCATCAACCCATATCACCATACCACAATGTCACCCATAACCATTGGATGTTTAAAAGCTAAGACCATTGGTTGTTTACATAAGTAAACACATTGGATAAACCACCTATGAAGCCCTTGAGTTGTGCTCTAGAAAGAGTCACCATTTAATCCTAGACATCCCTTAATTAACAACACAAAAAGTTCCATTGAAAGCAGGGTAAAACCCACAATCAACTATTCATTTAAAACAAGCCATCCATTGTCAACAAGTACGCTCCTTAAGTTGATCGTATAAAGGAAACCATATAAATCACATTATTAGGACCAACATATTAAATTAGCCATCATTCCACTTTATTGGAGGAATAAACATTATATCTTCACCATTAGGTCAAGTTCATATATTAAAACCATCAATTATAGTATAGGTCCGACCGTTGCATCAAGTTACCCAAGAAACCATTGGTCTAAGGCTTAATTTATGCTACAACTATATTATTAACTCACCATCGGTTGTTAGAATAGCACTATATTCATTAATCAACATCAAATATCAAATTAATATGACCATTGATTGATAGCATCATTAGGGTACTTAGTTGTTAATCACTAGGCTTCTAATTAGGCCAAAACATGACTTAAGGGGTGAACTTCAGTTGACACCCTTGGTTACCACCATCAATTGTCATGAAGAAAACACCATAGGGTTGTTGCAATGGTACCATCATCGGGTCATGGGTTCATAGATGAAATCAGCTTAAAACCCTAATATTGACCATTGGTTGATAGGTGCTTAGCACCATAGGTTGTCAAACCAACCTGATCAAAGTCATAATATACCTTAAGAATAATGTACATATGATCACAGGTTCATCTATAACTGAAATCAGAATAGGGAACATTATAAAAATCGAAATCCAAGTCAAGTATAGCTTTCTAGTGCATGGATCATCATTTTCACACAAGAACATTATCTAGAAAGCTTATGGTAAGAAATAAACATAGAGCAAGTGAAAAAAATTGCCTATAATGAGAAGATGAAACCCCACATAGAATAAATATCAAGCAGGTAGGGTAGAAAATCCAAGCATAAGCTATGAACTCGTCCATCTAGCACCTTTCTTCAACAAATGAGCAAACCCTAAGCATACAGAGCAAGAAAGGTAGGGTTTTAGAGCTTTAGAGCAATTTCTACCATGGAACAGCAACGTTCTGACCTGGAGGAAGGTCTAAGGAAGGAGAAGAGAAGAGAAACAGAGAAGGAAAGAAGAAAACAACTTTCCTTGGTCGAAATCCCTAAAAGATTACCTTGGAAATCTTAGGTGGGGCTAAATGGAGCTCTAAGAGACCTTCTTCTCCAAAAAGAGGTTGTCTTCTACCTTAGAGCACTTGGTTCTGCAGAAACATCGAGTGGAGTCATTGCTCCAGGTTAGTGGAAAGATAAAGCAAGAAAAGTTTCGTACTTGGGCAAGGAAGAGGTAAATATAGCCCATGGATAAGGATGGAAGCAAGCATGAGGTGTAAAAGTAGCTTCCCCATGTTTCTATGGCCTTAAACTATTAAAAATATACAAGCACACATACAATAATATACCCCACCATCCTTATAGACCTACTTATCTTTCCTTTGTCGAATTTCCCAGCCAATCAAATAATTCATTAGTTGATAGCTACTAAAGGTAGCTCATCCGTGAAGGGGTAAACCCTAAAATACCCTTGGAGAAAACACCTTCAAACCAAGGTTTAAATAGGCGCCCCATGGCTCAAAAAGATCAAGAATTATGATAGAATATCCAAGGAACATAATTGAAGTGATAAATTTCAAATAGAACCTCTCAAGTGGGTAAATTGCAGAAAAGTCCAAAATGTGCATAAAATTGCATAACTTGTTCAAACAGTGTCCAAATTGGACCAAATTTGAAACTTAAGCTTGTCTTATGATTTAAAAGCATATAACAAGGTTATATTAGGTTAATAAGAATTAAAGTATGATAATTAAGCTTATTCAACTCATTAAGCAAGTTTAGCGGCCTTATATGACCACTTCATTTGCACAACTTATTGGGAACACCTTTACCCCCACTCTTATGTTTCCATTGCACACCAACCCATTTGTGATCGCTTCCCCATTATCATTGATACTAAACCATTAAAATGGGGCCATAAACCAATTCACATTGAAAATTTTGGGCTCCTTGACCCCATATGTCTGGAACTATGCAAACAAACCTGGGCCACATCAGATTCTTCCATTTTAGAACTAGGTTACCATATTCTAAACAATACTAAGAGATTCAGGACTGCACTTAAATCCTAGAAAAAATAAAAATTTGGCAATATCAAACATAAAATGGATGAGTTAGAACAACCACATCTCTTTGTTGATAGTGATCCTAATGTTGATCTTGCCTTCACTTTCACTATCAAAGCAGAGATTGAACATACACAAAACTGCATGAACACTATATGGAAACAACATGCAAATATCATATGGGCTACTAAAGGAGACAAAATTACAAAATTCTTCCACAAAACCTGCAACAACAATGCTAAAAAAAACATCATTCCTAGATTTTACATTAATGGTAGCATTACCTCCAATAAATACGTGATCACCAACCATATTGTATAACATTTTGAGTGCATTTTCAACACTGGACATGAACCTTGTTTTCTTGATTCCATTAGTTGGAAATACATTTGCATGAAAACTATCCCATCCCCTCAGAACACATGAAAGACTTTAACATTGAGTAACTTGATGATGCCATAACCTCTCTTGGCAGGAACAAATCACCTGGACTGGACGGTCTCAACACTGAATTTTACCTTGGCAAATGTAACCATATTAGAGGATACTTAATGAAATTGTTCCTATCCTTTGAAGCAAACATGAATGTCCACAAACACATCCAAACCCTCAACCATACCAACATAGTTCTCATCCAAAAGGTCAAACACCTTGACCAAATCAAACAATTCTGACCCATTAGTCTCATCAACACATCCTACAAAATTATTACAAAAATCCTCAATAACCGCATCAAACCAGAACTTGAAGATATCATCAACCATAACCAAAATGCCTTTCTTAAACATCTCAACATCCATGATAAGTTCATTATTTACAAAAACCATACTCCTATCTTTGCTCTTGAGCTAGATTTTGAGAAAGCCTTCGAATATATAAATTGGAACTGTCTTCTCCATACCATGTTTGGATATGGTTTTCCAAATGAATGGATAAATTGGATACATGAATGTATATCCATAGACTACTACTCTACCATCATCAACGGTTCACCATTTGGACATTTCCTCAACACAAATTGCCTAAGACAAGGGACCCGCTTTCCCCTTACCTTTTCATCTTAGTCACTTCCATCCTTACTAATGTAACATCCCTGACCTGGGTTACACTTTAACCCTAGGTTTTTTTATTAAGAAAGATGATTATATGTTTAAGCCTATCTTGTGAAAAGTAATTAGGGTTCATGAGAAACTTATGTTGCAATTTTGGTCCTGTTTGAACAATGTTGAAGCAATGTTTGCTTATTTTGGACTAAAGTGCAAATTACCCAAGTTGAGGGGTTAAATTGCAAATGTTGCATGATAAGATGTTCCTCATATGTTGAAGCATCATGAGAATGAAGATTATGTAGAGTTATGGTTTGTGGTAGCCTGAGTACCAAGGAAAAGCTGATAAAGCAATGTTTGTGCATTAAAACCTAGTTTTGGTGTAAAGTGCAATTTACCCAAAACCTAGGGTTCAATATGCAAATTACCACTTGAATAAGGTCCCTAATGTTTCTTGTCACCATTTAGAGCAAATAAAATGAGTGGGGCGCCTCATTTGAATTAATTTGGAGGAGAGAGAATCTTGATATTAAAATAATCAAGATTTAATCCTAATTGAAACCCTAATTCGATTTAGTGCAAAAATAAATAAAATAATTGAAGGGCCTTCAACCAAAAACCAGATGGTTGAATTTGCTCAAGTGTGAACACCTGTGTGCCTTTTCTAGGCCACGAAAATATCCAAGGGAGTGGATAACTCACTCACATTATTCTAAGAAAAAGAAATATCCACTCACTTATGGATATTTGTATAATATGATTTGAGGTGCTTAATTTTCTTTTCTTTAAATCATGGATAATTGAGAGGAATAATAGGAAAACAAGATGGCTTCATGTACAAGGATTTGAGGGGGAAGAGGCGGCACCATCTTTGGGATTAAATGAATTTTTATAAGGCACTTTCTCTCTCCTTGAATTTCTTATAAAAAGACCCTTTACAAGCCAAATGAAAGGCTTTTTCGTTTGCACTTCTTCTCCTTGCTTGGAAACCGACCAAGGGAGCTAGGGAGGACCTGTAGGACGACCCCCAACCTGTTGTTAAGGTTCTTGATCCATTTCACCTTGATTCCTTGGTGAAAATCGAAAATAAATTATGGATTTCTTCTTATTTCGATCTCCTCTTCAACCCTAGCCAATCTTTTCAACCAAAATCTTGAGGACGAGCCTAAGGGGAGTTGCAAGAGCTTCATACACCATTTTTGTCATCAGATTGGAGCTTTGGAGCCCAATTGGAGGCAAGTTTTATAACTTGAAACCCTAACTTTGTTATTGCATTCAATTCCCCATCAAATAATGATCATTTCTCTAGTTACAATTATTGATTTGGTTGATTGATGCAATTTCCATGGAAATCATAGAAGGTTTCATGGGTCTAGAGCTTGATGATGATGACATCATCATAATCACACACCTCTCCAAATATCTAGATCAAATGGTTTCAATCAAATGTCCAAACGGTTTGTGTTTTGGGAGCAAACGGTTTCAAACCGTTTAGTAGCAAACGGTTTCACCAAACCACATGAGACCAAACAGTTTCAGACCATTTGGTGATGTTGACCGGGGTTGACCATTTGGGGACTTGTCCATAATGATATATGTTAATGACCCATCAATTATTATTGATTAACTCCAATCGGTTCATGAGTTGAAGGTCCATCAATCACCTAAACCCTAATCGAGTTGAGTGCTGATTTCATAAGTGATCGAGTTTGAAATTTGGGTTGATTGACCCAAACGGTTTCATAACCGTTTGGGAATAACCCAAACGGTCCCAAGACCATTTGGAGGTCAACAAAGACCGTTTGGAGGTCTATGGTTGAGTATGGCTAGGTATTTGAAGATTCAAACATATGGTATAAACCCTAATCGGCTAAGTGCTGATTTTGCAATTGAATGAGTTGATGCTTTGGCATGATTGACCCAAACGGTTTCAAAACTGTTTGGGGATCCCCCAAACGGTCTTAAGACCGTTTGGGGGTCACCCATGACTGTTTGGATGTCTAGGGTTAAGTTTGGTCAAGTTTTTGAAGGTCCAAAGACACCAATTTGAAATACAATTAAGTGTTGATTTGGTGACCAATCCCAGGATCCAAACCTTAATTGAATGACATGGTTGATGATGATATGATGGGAAAACGGTCTCAAGACCGTTTGAAGGTCATCCAAACGATCCCAAGACCATTTGGGGGTCACCCAAGACCGTTTGGAGGTCTAGGGTTGAGTATGATTAGGTGTTTGAAGATTTAAAGTTACTAAGTTGAAGTGCAATCAAATGCTGATTTGGTGATCAATCCAATGATCCAAACTTTGACTGATTGATTTGGATTTTGATGTTGACATGGGCAAACGGTCTCAAGACCGTTTGGAGGTCATCCAAACGACCTCAAGACCGTTTGGGGTCAGGATATGTTCAATTTGGATGATGGTCCAATAGTTTTAAAGCAACTAGACTCACATTGGTTAATGTTGAAGGATCATCGATTCCAAACCCTAGTCCAATTGATTCAAACCCTAATTGATGATCAATTGAGGGTTAATTGAGGGTCAAATCAGTTGAAGGATGACCTAATTAACTCAATTGAAGTATGTTGATGGGTCCAATTGAAGATTGGTTACATGAATTCAATGACTGAAGGAATCAACATTGAGAACCCCAAATTGACTTGATAGGTTGAGACCATCTTTGGTCCATGTGGTTTTGAGGAGGTTTGGACCAAATGGTCTCAAGACCGTTTGGGACCAAACGATCCCAAACCGGTTGAGTCCATGCGGTTTCAAAAAGATACTTTAGCAAATGGTTTCAAGTACTTGCTTTAGCAAACGGTCTCAAGCACCACCTTTACCAAACAGTTTCAAATGGTTTCAACTTTGAAAGACCAAGACTGTTTGGGGTTGAAGTAGTCATAATGTAATTGAGGACTCAATTGGTTAATCCACTTGGACACCTATTGTAATTGAAGATTTAATTGGTCAATTCAATTGGATACCTTATGTAATGGTGGTCCAATGTAATTGAATCTCTTGAAAATTAAGATGATGAATGATCCATTGATCCAATGATGATTAGTAATGATAATCAATGAAGGTACAAAGGTTGAAACCCTAATAGTACCTAAGTGATTAGTGCCAATTAAGGGATAAACCCTAATTACCTATAATAATAATGACTTGGCACATTATGTTAATCATAATTGTATGTACTTGATTGAAGGGTTGATGTAACCTAATCAAGCCGAGAGGATGATGGAAAGGAATTCTTACATGAGTATTGATCATGTGATGAATAGGGTATGATCCTTAATAAAGAGATCATGAAACCCTAATCACGAAGGTTGTTGATCCCTAACCCTAATTTAGAGCAATATCAGATGTAACCCCAAACCCATGGTAATTTTGTGACTCTAAACCAAGATAATAAAATGTGAATCCCTAATTGAGGTTGATTCCATGTGAATCTCTAATTGAGGTTGATTCAATGTGAATCCCTAATTGAGGTTGATTCCATGAGAAACCCTAATTGAGGATGATGCCATGAGAAATCCCTAGTTGGGATGAATAGTAAACATTAAGTATAGGCAATGAGATGTGAAAGCCTAATGTAGGGTGATGCTATATGCAATCCTAACTCTAATGAAGTATGATACCATGTGAAATCCCAAAGCCCTAATAAAGGGTAAAGGTATGTGAAATCCTAATTGAAGTTATAATACATGAAGCCTTAATCTTGGACAACATGATGACAACCCAGAACTCTAATAATAAAACAGTGGGTAAAACCTTATAAGGGTGAAATATCATAAATGGTTGATTATAGGCAAGCTTATTGTAAGCAACGCCTTAATCTGAGATGCGTTCATATCATTAAAGATAATTGGACCATTCATATGTGTAACCTATGCACTTCATGGTAAGAGAGATAGGTTAGTGGATGAAAGGATTAAGATGGGAAATACCTTAATCCAAGATAAGCTGATAACTCAAGAAAGTTGGAAGTAATGAAGTAAGTGATACATCAAGATATGAAAGACTTCACAGTTAGCATCTCAAAGTTGATATACTTTGATAACTATGAAATCCTAATGTGAGATGGGAAACCTTAACCCTAAATTGGGTAATGGGACATGAGAAATCATAATATGATATGAATAGTAAGCCCTAATCCTATTGAGGGAATAGAGGTATTACTATTATATTACATGAAGTAATATGTTATGTTGCCTAGTGAGAGGAGACAAGATGCTTTATGGGCCTTATGAGCTATGAGGATGGTTTTTTCCTAGTGAGAGGTAACAAAATGTTTTAAAGGTTGCACAGGATTGACATTGATCAATACTTGGAATAATTGTACAGGATTCACATAGTCCACTGCCTGGAATGATAACACATGATTGGTTAAATTCCAATACCTGGAATAATAACACAAGATTGGTCAAATCCCAATACCTAGAATAGTAACACAGGATTGGTTAAATCCCAATACCTGGAATAATGTCACAGGATTGACTTGGTTCAATACCTGGAATGATAACACATGATAGGTCAAATCCCAATACCTGGAATAAAAACATAGGATTGGTAATAACCCAATACCTGGAATAGTTGCACAGGATTGACATAGATCAATACCTGGAATAATTGTACAGGATTGGCATAGTTCAATGCCTGGAATGATAACACATGATTGGTTAAATCCCAATACCTAGAATAATAACACAGGATTGGTCAAATCCTAATACCTAGAATAGTAACACATGATTGGTTAAATTCCAATACCTAGAATAATTTCAAAGGATTGACTTAGTTCAATACCTGGAATAATAACACATGATTGGTAATAACCCAATACCTGGAATAATAACACAGGATTGGTAATAACCCAATACCTGGAATAGTTGCATAGAATTGACATAGATCAATACCTGGAATAGTTGCACAGGATTGACATAGATCAATACCTGGAATAGTTGCATAAGATTGACATACATCAATACCTGGAATAGTTGCACAGGATTGACATAGATCAATACCTGGAATAGTTGCACATGATTGACATATATCAATACCTAGAATAGTTGCACATGATTTACATAGATCAATACCTAGAATAGTTGCACAGGATTGGCATAGATCAATACCTGGAATGGTTACATAAGATTGACATAGTTCAATACTTGAAATGGATACACCGGAATAATATAAGTCTAATGCTTGTATTAGTTGCACAGGATTGGTGTAACCCAATGCCTGTAATATTTACATAGGATTGGTATAGACCAATGCCTGAATAAGACATGATGAAGTACACTCTCATGTTCTATATAACCAAAATATGTTTAGCAGATTGACTAAGGCCAATAAGCTGAAACAAGAATGTCTCGTGGGTGACATATCCAAAATAATGAGTGTCACAAAAAAAGTTTGACATGATGGTACAATATGAAGGATAAATGATATACATGTTCTTCCTATTCTTTATTAAAAGAATAGTTGATCTATTGTTTTATCAAAAATAGTTACAATGCTTTAATATGTGAATGCTTTAAACTGCTTATCCTCTGCCAGTTTTATATCCTTCATTGCAATAATAATGTTTTGGCGGAGAGTTATATCTCCCGCTGGGATAATTTACAATTGTCTCACCCCCGTGGGATCTAATGTTTTTAGGTGGACGTGGACAAGGAGGCAGTAAACGTTTAGCAAAGAAAGAACAATAGCAGCATCGAGGACAACAGTAATATCTCAGGTGGAGATATAGCCTGTCTAGTCTTATAATTAGAAAGTCCTATGTGTCGTCTCTGTACTCTTAGGTCCTCGGATTCAGTAGTCAATATTCTTATTGAATGGATTTGAGATTTTGGCTTGATGCCTCGAGGTTTTATGTTGTCTGTATATAATGTTGAATAGGACATCTGATGTTTTAATCCTTGAGAAGAGATAGTACAAGTTGTGTACTTATGGAACAGAATGTTAATATTATACTTTGGTTCTTGATGAACAAGATTTCCTATGTGTGAATCTCTTTGCAAAAAGCTTTAATTTGTAGTGATTTTTAGCAATCCGCTGCAAATGATTCACTTCCGCTTAAGTAATTTTTTTTTATAAGTTGGATGCCACAACTAACATGAACAAACTTGGAACCACACACGGCCTCATTGCATCACCTACAGAATGTTATGTGAACGCAATCTAATTTTTGAATGATACCATGATCCTTGTCGAACCCGAACACCACACTATCATGAACACTATTAGCATTGTAGGCCTCTTCTCTTACATCTCTAGCTTCAAGATAAACCTTACTAAATATCATCATTGAAGTTAACACTCCTCTTGATGTTGTCAATAGATACATATCTCTTCTCCAATGCAAGATTGAACAATTTCCAGTCTTATATCTCGGCCTACACATCTCTCCCCCCCACACTCTGTGGACCCCCATCATTGATAAGATCAAACATAAACTTCATTCTTGGACTAACCACTTCCTCAACCTAGCTGGCCATCACACCCTCCTTAATAGTGTTATTACACCCATAACCACAGACTATCTCAGCTGCATCCCACTTCCCAGCAAAACCTCAAATCTGATTGACTCCATCAGAAGATAGTTTCTATGGAACCATTACAACAAAGAACATAAGAGGGAAAAAAATCATTTGGTCAACTAGGATATTGTACATGAACATATTGAATATGGAGGATTATGTATCATTAACATCAAGGTCCAAGCTTTATGTTTCATCAACAAGATCATTAATACCCTTACATCCAATTCAAATGAAATCCAGAAAACACTCATCCTCGATAAATACTACAAACGCACCACTCCTTGGCACAAAACCAATAAGCTCACATCTTCACCACTTTGGAGGTAAATAAACAAACATTTAGACATCATCACAAACCGAATTCACACCCCCCCCACTTTCAAGAACATTAACTTCTGGAGTGACCCCTACATCATAACAACACTATACAAAACCTGAAATACCACTTCCACATACCACCATCTATGAGTAGAATTAATACATGAAGAGTGCTACAACTTCTTACCAGCAATCGACAAAACTCCCTCAAGGTATACCTCAACAACAACCTCAACCCGGACACTATTCAGGACATCATACATGATCTTGAATACAACACAACCAATAGTATCTCATGGAAATGGGGGCCTACATACACACCAAGAAAAACTTACCTCCTTCTTACCTTCAGAGGACAAATATCAGATATAATCACTATTTGGAAAATGAATTGGACACATAAATATAAATCTTCTTCTGGCTTATTTCAAACAACAAGATCCCTACTAACCATTTTATCAACATGACAGGCTTTCAGGGACCTACCAGATGTTATCTGTGTGATTCTGTGGAGAAAACTACACCACATCTCTTCACCATTTGTCGTTTTCCATTACACTTTTATAACAAATGCTTCCCACCACACACAATCACAAATTGCATACTTTTTCCAAACCAAATCCTGCACATACAATCCAATAATTCAAACAACTATGTGCCAGACCTTATTATAAACATCCTCTAGAACATTTGGTTAGAAAGAAGTCTGAGAAAATACCAAAATACAAACTATCATTTACACTTGATACAAACTGACATTGAACATTCCTTATACATTATCTTGCATTGCAGGATGGACATCCACATCAACACAAGTGATGGGAGTAGATAAGGACCAAGCGAATGGATTTGGAGTTCACAATGGTGAAGGTTGCTACACCTTGGAGGAATTATGGCAAATGACACTGACTTTTGAACCATACCATCAACACCATCATTAGGATTGCGATCTACATATGTATGTTTCTTATGCATGATGAGGCACATTTTTAAGGGGTGCCTCCCCTAAGAACATTTCTACTTTAGATCATTTTTGTTTTTAGTTATCATCATCTGACCATGGAGCACGTCCTCAGAAGTGTCGTCCTTGGTGAAACATCTTGTTATTCCATGTTTACAAGTGTTTTGTTTGTAAACATTTTCAATGAATGCATGAACTACGTATAGAAGAAAGAAAACATATATATGAATTAGGGTCAACAAAGAGAGCAATCTTTATGAGAATACTACAAACTCGTAAACCTTAGATCATGATAACTCCATCTAGCACATTAGAATCAAATTATAGAGATGAAAATAGTAACATGCAAGCACAAATAAGGGTACAAGTAATAGAAGAAGGTAGAGAGTTATATAACCTGCCTTAGGTAGAGAACCAAGCTTCCAAGATCACAAGATCCAAAAAATAATATGAAGCTCCAACAATGGTCAACACTTCAGCCACAAGATCACCTCCAAAGAGAAGAACACCATGGTCAAAGATAGCTTAAGAAGAGAGGCAAGAAACCCAAGGTCGAACTAAAGAAGAAGGAAGGGGAAAGAGAAGAAAGCTTCCTCTCACCCAGGTACCCCCACGTCAAACATAGTCTACAATCCATGTGATGAGGGGTTTCTCTCAAGGTAACCTCCATGGTTGAACCATGGTCTCATGGCCGAGCAGGAAAGAAGAAGAAGGTAGGGTGCAAGGGAAAAATGAGATCAAGGGTTCAAAATCATTTACCAAGCAAGAATATCACCAAAGATCACCACAAGAAGGATGATCAAGATCAAGAACACCACAATGAAAGGTGATCAGCCGCCAAAGCACCAGGATAACCACCTTCTAGCTCCACCAAGCTCCAATTTCGGCCAAGTAAGGAAGGAGAAAGAAAGAAAGCAAAATGATTGCTTGTATGAAGAAGAGAGAGGTTATATACCCAAGGGATGAGAGACGTAGGATACATATGAGGTGTCAACAAAAGAGAGAACCAAAGGAACACTTGTTTAGAAAGAAAATATCCATGCAACCACTAAACACATGTATGCAAGACATGGTGATACAACCCAGGTAGGGTATCGACCACTAAGGTCATCCACACCTTCATGGTCAAAACTCGCCACAAGGGAACACCAAGGTCAAAACTGTAACATCCCTGACCTGGGTTATGTACTAACCTGAGGTGTTTTGCTTAATTAAGTGATTATATGCTTGTGTTTATCTTGTGAAATGTAATTAAGGCTTTTGAGGAACTTATATTTCAATTTCAGTCCTTTTTGAATCATTTTGAAACATTGTTTTGTTAATAATGGACTAAAGTGCAAATTACCCAAGTAGAGGGGTTAACTTGAAAATTGCACATGATAAGATGTTCCTCAGATGTTGAGACATCATAAGAATAAATATGATGTGGTGATATGGATTCCACAAGCTTGAGCACCAAGATATAGCTTGCAGAGCAATCCTTGTGCTTTAAAACCTAGTTTTGGTGTAAAGTGTAATTTACCCAAAACCTAGGGTCCAACATATAAAATATACCCTCTAGAGGATCTCTCATGTTTCTTGGAATCGAGTAGAGCAAATAAAATGAGAGGGGTGCCTCATTTGAATGATCATGGTAGAAGTGGAAATTACTCACAATAATAATATATTAAGCAATATCCAATTAAGGTGGATATTAATATACCTCTCTTTAAGGTGTTAGTTCTTTTCATTTAAACCTTGGATAATTGAGGAGTATTGCAAGGTGTAGAAGGTGGCCACGTATCCAAATAGTGGAGGAAGTTTTGGTGGAAACAAGTTGGGATTAAAAGAGATAACATCATTTTTCTTTGCCTTGAAAATCCCATAAATATATATAGGAATCCTTTTCAACAAAGCAAGGGATCGTTTCCCTTAGTTCTTTTTCTTATCTTCTTGCTTTGGCTGACCAAGAAGGAGCTATGGAGCAGAGGAAGAACGACCAAGCTAGTTTGGTAAGCTTTGATCATCATCTACCTCGAATTCATGGTGGAAACCATAAAACAAGGTTGGTTTATTGGTTTTCTTCACACGATTCTTCTTCCTAGCCATCTTCTCCATCCAAAACATGAAGAATGAAGCTTGGACAACCACTGGAGCTCAAGACACCATTAAATCTACGAAGCTTGGAGCTCTGGATCAGTCCTAGAGGCGGGTTTTGTAACCATGAGAAATACATGCATTTCTACAATCATGTTCATACTATTAAATGACTTAATGGCAGCATGTACTCGGTAATAAGTGTTCTGATGATTTAAGGGTTTGAACACCCATATTCCTGAATCATAATAATGAGATGATTAGGGATTGATATCCCAATGTTAACTAGATGTGAAATGAACTTGATACAGGTAGTACTCTTTCGTTATAGTAATTGTCTTATTGGTCTATGTTTGAAAACATGCCTGATGCTAAAAGAATGCTATAATGTACTTAAATAATCAAGTATAATGATATCATGTAGAGCCCTGACCATAGATCCATCATTGTCAGAAGTTAAATGATAATGAAATAGGTTTTCCTAAGGGAACTCCTGGAGAGCATACTTTTGAGTATGTGGGGGTTATGGACGCGAATATCCTTACGTCCTAATGGAGGAATTGATGCGAGATAAACATCAAATCTCTCAATCCTTCATTATATATTTATGCCAGGATGATGTATCACTAATCTCCCAATGATGTTGTTAATGCCACATCGATGAGAGATAAACAAGAAATCCCTTGATGGCGAAGAGAGTACATCATGCCACTGTAACTCTAATAGTAAAGTTGACAGAATACCCTAGAAAGTTATTATAGAAGAGACACAAGATGTCCTGCATGTTGTACCTCACACTGATTGAGGAAGATGAGGTCATATAAATCAGGCTCTTCTGATGACCTATGTATGGTACCGATTGCGATTTTGTAATGGTCGGTTGGAGTATGAGCGGTATATCTCATCTCCTCAGGGCATAAATATGTTTGTAAAATGTAATCAGCCGTGTAGCATATTTGCTTAGGTTGAACTGTGAGAAATAATGATTGATGATACATTGTTTATTTAGTCCTAATTGGACCAGTAATATACATGTGCTTCATATTACTTATTGATTAAATGACTTGTTACTCAATCAAGCTATAATTGAAATGATTGCTTAAATAATGCTGCTTTACTTAGCTTATTCAATGTTTTACCTATTGTTGAATATTTATAATTATACTGCTCAGTGTTATTCATTTATTTGCAATAGAAATTCTTCTGGCGAAGAGTTATAACTCTCACTGGGACAATTATTCAATTGTCTCACCCCTGTGGGATTCAACTTTTTAGGTAGACACCGAGGACGAAGGAACCCTTCAGTGGGTGAGCAGCAACAGCAGTAGAAGCAACATCAGGGACAGCAGTGATCCTCAGGTGGAGACACTGTTTGTCGAGTCTTGTATATAGAATGTCCTATGTGTCATCTCTGTACTCTCAGGTCCTAGAAGTCAATAGATGGTTTAATATACATCTGAGATTTTTTGGCGTAATGTCTCGAGATTTTGTATATTGCTCATGTACGGTTCAACAGGGCAGTCAGTGTTATGACTCTCGAGATGTGACATTATAGAGATGTAATGATGGATTAGTTTGTAAATAACTTACCTTGTTTCTTTATGAAATAGTTTTACCATTTGTGGATCTCTTTACAAAAAGTTTTAAATTTTTAGTGATTTTCAGTAATTCTGCTGCTAACGAAACGCTTCTACATTAGTTTAAATTTGTTAATCTCATTTTTGCAAGTAGATCGTTACAATTTAGTGGTATCCGGGCTCTAGGTTCGCTGAGTCTACAGAGGCATAGGACTTAGGTCGTTGAGTCTGTCCTAGTGTCTTCCAGTGTATCTGATAGTGTCTTCTGCTAATATAGGAGGAGAAGATACAACTAAAGATCTCTAGATCACACGAGGAACACGTTGCCGAGAGTAGTGTTGCTGCACCTAGAGAAGGTGCAAGAGACCAAGGAAGGGAAGAACATGTACCTGAACCACCCCAGTTCAACCCAACTGAAATGGGGAATCCAACCTTCCAAGCCATGTTTGGGCAGTTTATGACTGCCATGACACACATGACTGATAGGATGCCTATACATGTACCTAGGGCACCTACCCATCCAGAAGGACAAGGATTCGGCAAGATGTTTGAACGACTTCGCCGAGTTGGAGCTACGAAATATGCTGGAACAGCTGACCCAGCAGATGCTGGCTTGTGGTTAACTGAACTAGAGAAAGCCTTTAGAATCCTGAACATCCCAGAAGCTGAGAAGGTTAGACATGCGGTGTATCTTCTTAAGGGGAGTGTTGGTCATTGGTGGACCATGGAAGAACATAAAAGGCCAGGTGTGGAGATCGAATGGGAAGTATTTCGACGAGAATTTGTCAACAAATACTTCCCTAAGACGTTTTTTGATGAGAAAATCTCTCAGTTTGAGAGGTTAAGATAGGGACCTATGAATATTAGCGAATACGAGGCTAAGTTCATAGAGTTGTTGCGGTTTTTCCTTAGGCATTTTGAGAAAGGATTAAATGTTGAGTTGACCACTCCTATGTCTTCCTTCTCTAAATATAAGGAAAGGTTTTCTACCTTTGTGGAGTCGGTCAGGAGGATAAAGAAATCCGTGTCAGAGAAGAGACAGATCAAGAACAAGAGGCTGTATCCCCAGTTCCAAGGATCCTCATCTAAAGATTTCAAGAAACCTAGGTTTTCTGTGCCTACACCACCACCTAGATTCAGTACCTAGACGCAGTGGACGTCGAGTAGGGGTAGAGGATGAAGCTTACCTTTAGAAGGAGCTCATATCTCAATATCTATGTCGGTTACAGGACCACCCAAACCACAACAACTGAATAGAAGTTGTTACATATGTGGAAAGATGGGACATATAATGAAAGATTGCAGAGCCAGAGAAGTGAGTGTAACTCAACCTCAAAGGCTGAGTCAGCAAGAATCTCAGAGATGACAATTTCTAGGCAACACTAGAGGATGTGGACAAGCATCCCAAGCCGGATCATCGACACCTAGTCATCGAGCACCGAATCAACCACATGCAATGACAAGATTCTATGCGATGAATCCACCTGATGCAATGATCAACCCTTAGGTTGCGGCATGTCAGATGGAGTTGTTTAATTCTGATATGTCTACATCTTGCGTCGTATCTGTTTCAATCGATCAGGATGCTACACACTCCTTTATCACTCGAAGAGTGATTCTTGACTGTAACCTGACTACAAGTCATAGAGCAGATAGTTTGTTGCTAGAAACTTCGTTGATGGGATCTGCTGTGTTGCAGGAGATATGTTCTCCCTGCATTCTCTTCTTTTCTGATCATCACATTCAAGTGGATCTTATACCACTTGAGATGCATGAATTCAATGTAATCCTTGGGATGGATACCTTAGAAAGGTATAAGGATGTCTTGGATTGTGAATCCAAGCAAGCCGTGTTTACTGAAGATAGTGACACATGGATCTTTCAAGGAGATAGAAATATTCTACCCACCTGTTTGGTATCATCTATGGTTGCTAAGAAGTTGATGAGGCAAGGATGTTATGCATTCTTGGCCCATGTGGTAGATACTACCATGGAGAGTCCTAATCCTGCTAAAGTTCCGATAGTCAGGGAATTTGAAGATGTATTTCCTGAAGAACTTCCAGGTGTAGCTCTGCCCTGAGAGATTGATTTTGAGATTAATCTAATCCCATACACACAACCTATAGCACAAACGCCATATAGGATGGCGCCTGCTGAGATGGCAGAACTCAAGAAACAACTGTAAGAGTTGCTTGAGAAGGGTTTCATCCGACCGAGTACTTCACCCTGGGGTGCTCCAGTCCTCTTTGTTAAAAAGAAAGATGGGTCAATGCGGTTGTGCATTGATTATACACAATTAAATAAAGTAACGATAAAGAATAAGTATCCTCTGTTGAGGATTGATGATCTCTTTGACCAGTTGTGTGGTGCAACTGTCTTCTCAAAAATAGATTTGAGGTCGGGATATCATCAGCTGCGTATTAAGGATGGTGATATACCTAAGTCTACCTTTAGGACAAGGTATGGTCACTATGAGTTCACAGTTACGTCGTTTGGACTAACTAATGCACCAGCTACATTTATGGAACTCATGAATAGAATCTTCCGACCATTTCTAGATCAATGTGTTGTTGTCTTCATAGATGACATCCTGATCTACAGTAGAGATGCTCAGTAGCATGAACAACATCTTCGACAACCTCTAACTTTGCTAAGAGAGCATAAGTTATATGCTAAGTTTAACAAGTGTGAGTTCTAGTTACCAGAAGTTTCTTTTCTTGGACACGTAATATCTACTTCAGGTATACGTGTTGACCCTAAAAAGGTAGAATTTGTCCTTCTATGGGAGCATCCGAAGACACCAACAGAGATCCGTAGTTTCTTAGGGTTGGCAGGCTATTACCAGAGGTTCATTAAGAACTTCAGTTCCATAGATTTACCCTTGATTAAGTTGACCAGGAAGGATGTTCCTTTTACCTGGGTGACAAGTGTCAGCAATCTTTTCAGTTACGGTTTCACAAGGTCGGTTGGAGTAAACGGTCTCCAAGACCGTTTGGTTGAGTTGACCAAGCATTGAACGTTTGGGATTCCTGTTCATAATTATGTTTTTTAACAACCCTCCAAATTTGAGGGATTAACTCCAAAGGAATCGTGAGTTGAAGGCAAATCAATTAGGTAAATTTAATTGGATTAAGTGCTGATTTTCAACCTGATTAACTTGACTTTTTTGGCAAACGGTTTCAAAACCGTTTGAGTGTATTGACCAAGCGTTGACCATTTGAGATTACTGTTCCTAATTATGTTGGTTAATAACTCACCAAAGTTGAGGGTTTAATTCTCAAGGAATCATGAGTTGAAGGCTAATCAATTGGGCAAACCCTAATTGAAATTAGTGCTGAAATTCCAATGAGTTAATTTGAGATTTTGGGTTGATTAGCCCAAACGGTTTCAAAACCATTTGGGGATCACCCAAACGGTCTCAAGACCGTTTGGGGGTCACCCAAGACCGTTTGGAGGTCTAGGGTGAAGTATGGATATGTGTTTTAAGATCCAAAGATGTGGTATAAACCCTAATCGGCTAAATACTGATTTTGCAAGTGAATGAGATGATGTTTTGGGTTGATTGGCCCAAACGGTTTCAAAACCATTTGGGGATCACCCAAACGGTCTCAATACCGTTTGGGGATCACCCAAGACCATTTTTAGGTCTGGGGTTAAGTATAGTTGACCAATTGAAGGTCCAAAGGTACCAAATTATATTACAATTAAGTGCTGATTTGTTGATCAACGCGATAGACCAATCCTTGATAGAATTTCACTAGAATCCAAGGGTTGGATGAGCCAAACGGTCTCAATACCGTTTGGAGCTCATCCAAACGGTCTCAAGACCGTTTTTAGGTCTAGGGGTGAGTATGGTTAAGCAATTGATGATCCAATGTTATTAAGTTAAAGTGTAATCAATTGCTGTTTTGGTGATCAATCCAATGATCCAAACCTTAATTGGTTGACTTGGATTTTGGTGATATGATGGGAAGACGGTCTCAAGACCGTTTGGAGGTCATCCAAATGACCTCAAGACCGTTTGGGGTCAGGTCATACCCAATTTGGATGATGGTTCTATGGTTTCAAAGTAATTAGTCTTACATTGATTAGTATTGAAGGATGATCGATTCCAACCCTAATCCAATCCATCCAAACCCTAATTGGTGATAAATTGAGGATTAATTGAGGGTCACATCAGTTGAGTATTAACTTAATTGGCTCAATTGATAAATGGTTAACCATGGCATGAACGATTGAGGGGTTCAACATTGAAAACCCTAACTCAATTGGAAGTGTTAATACACTTTTTCGTCCATGCGGTTTTGAGGGTGTTTGGACCAAACGGTCTCAAGAGCGTTTGAGTCCAAACAGTCTCAAGACCGTTTGGTGGTCATGCGGTTTCAAACCGTTTGTAGGTTGAAAGTGCAAAACCGTTTGGGGTCTTTTAAGGTCAAGAATGCTTAATGCTTTGAAGGCTTAGATGGTTTAATGGTTGATTAATCTAAATCCTAATGATGCCTAAAGACATTAAGGGAACAAGTAATTAGTTGATGAAAGCATGTTATGATCAATGGTGAACATTACTAAAGTACCCTTGATGGGTTTAAGTAGTCATCACCTCTTGATCAAGCAAACCCTAATGAACATTGTAGTAATAATGTGACTTATGTTATCAAGGTTGAATTGACCTAACCTAATCATAAGAGATGTAAACATCATCTAATAATAAGAGGGTAGAGAAGACTCCTAATATGAATGAGAATCAAGTAATATACTTCCAACATGTATGAATACACATAATTAGTGTATGATCCTTTACAATGGGATCATGGAAACCCTAATTATGATGATCAATGAATCTTAACCTAAGTGAAGACATGAATGGAAGAAATCTTCATACATAATGATGGTATGATCTCAATTCACTACTATGTGAATAGTAAACCCTAATCTAGAGTAATGCGATGCTATGTGAATAGTAAACCCTAATCTAGGGTAATGCGATGCTATGTGAATTGTAAACCCTAATCTAGGGTAATGTGATGCTATGTGAATAGTAAACCCTAATCTAAGGAGATGTGATGATATGAACAAGTAACCCTAATTCTGAGTTATGCTTTTAAGCATGAAACTCCATGATTGAGAAATGAGATAGGAATCACTATTCCTAATTTAGTTAAGAGGCGGATTAACTCTTTTTGGATTAAATGAGAATCCTAACCCTAGAAACCAGTCGTGGTATTATGACACGGTCGTGGTGAGTCCTTTGTTGCACGATCGTGCCAGGTAGCACGGCTGTGGTATCACATATATAATTTGAGAAGAACATGTATTGTGCTGTTATGATACAATATGCATGTTATTAGTAAATATTGATCATGCAGGTTTTCATAAAGAGGTGATCATATCCAGGTAAGGATTATGATATCTTATGTATTGAAATTACTTTACATGCTTCAAGTATAATGATATGCTATGATACCTAGTGAATGGTAAATTATGAGTTCAAGTACCTAGATTCTATAATCATGATGATAAATTTAGAAAGGTACTTGATAAGTTGAGGAATTGAGATCCTAACACTTTGTAAGAAAAAGTATGGCTACAGGCCATGACTCCCCAATAATAATGTCAGACATTAGATATATGATCTAAGTCTGAAGATAGTTAATGTTGTAATAATGGTTTTATAGTAAATAAATGCCATACATGTTCTTCTATTTCTTAAAAGATAAATGACATATGGATTTATCAAATTATAGTTGTATTGCTTTAATTGGAAGAATGGTTTAATCTATTAAACATTGTTTTAACTACTCCCAGACAAATATAAATTCTTTGTGTACATTTACTCTCTTAAGCTGCAATAATTATGTTTCTGGAGAAGAGTTATATCTCTCGCTGGGACAATTTTATAATTGTCTCACCCCGTGGGAAACATATTTTTAGGTGGACGTGGGCGAGGAGGCAGAAATCCTTTAATAGGTGAAGGGCAACATCAACAGTACCAGGGACAACAGTGAAGTTTCAGGTGGAGACACTGGCTTTTATGCCACGTATAGATGTAGTTAGAGTCCTATGTGTCGTCTCTGTACTCTCAGGTCCTCGGAGTAATAGTTAGTGCTTTCGAGTTTTTGGTCCAGTACCTCGAGATTTTTGTATCTTGCCTTATATAGTTAACATGGTAGTTGATGATTGTAATCTCGAGATACGACCTTACAGAGATGTACTGATGGATCAGTTTGTAAATAACTTATCATGTTTCTTTATGAAAAAGCTTTACCATTTAAAGATCTCTTCACATAAAGTTTTAAATTTTTAGTGATTTTTGGTAATCCACTGCTTAGTGAACGTTTCCGCATTAGTTAATCTGGTTTTCTCGAGATAGACGCTACATTTAGTGGTATCAGAGCTCTAGGTTCGCTAAGTCTACAGAGACATAGGACTAAGGTTGTTGAGTCCTTTCTAAGTGTTTTCTAGATTATATGATAGTATCTTCTGCTCTCATAGGAGAAGAAGAACTTGAAGATGTTTGGATCACATGAAGAGCATGCTGCTGAGGGCAGTACTGCTGCACCAGGAGGAGGTGCAGGAGACTAGAATAGGGAGGGGTCTGTACCTGAACAGCCCCAGATTGACCCAGCTGAGATAGAAAACCCAGCTCTCCATGCTTTATTCGATAGTTCCTAACAGCCATAACACACATGGCAGATAGGGTGCCACCATATGCACATAGGGCACTAGCCCATCAGGAAGGTTATGGAGCCGACAAGACTTTTGAGAGACTTCGCCGGGTGGGAGCCATAGACTATGCTGGTACATCTGACCCAGCAGATGCTGACCTATGGTTGACAGAGCTGGAAAAGGCTTTCAGGATCCTTGATATTCCTGAAGCTGAAATGGTAAAACATGCGGTATACCTCCTAAAAGGGAGTGCTGGTAATTGGTGGATGATAGAGGAAGATAAGAGACCAGGCGAAGAAATAGGATGGGAGGTATTCTGACGAGAATTCATCAATAGATACTTCCTTAAGACATATCTAGATGAGAAGATCTCTCAATTTGAGAAGATCATACAAGGACAGATGAACGTTAGAGAATATGAAGCTAAGTTCATGGAGTTGATGTGGTTTTGTCTGCAGATAGCAGTTAGTGATGAAGAAAGAATTCGGCATTTTGAAAAGGGATTGAACGCTAAACTAGCCACTCCTGTGTCTACCTTAGAGAACAGAGAAAGGTTTGCCACCTTTGTGGAGTCAGTAAGAAGGATAGAGAGGTCGGAAATCGAGAAACAACAGACAAGTAGTAAGAAGATGTACACCCAGCCTCAAGATCAAAGGCCTGAAAGTTTTAAGAAGCCAAGATTTTCTATACCGACATCAATATCAGGATTTCCTACCCAGACACAATGGATGTCAAGTGGAAGTAGGGATCATAGTAGTATACCAAGAAGACCTTCCGACATAGCATCAACAGCGGTAACTGGATCGTATAGACACCTTGCACCCAAGATCTGTTACCAATGTAGACAACCGGGACATCTGGCAAAGGATTGTCCAGATAGGAATACAATAATGACTCAACCTCAAGGACAGAGTCTGCAAGGCTCACAAGGGAGGCAATATAATAATAGAGGACGTGGACAGATGTCCCAGACAGGTCAGATGAAATAAGTTTTGTTTTGATATTTCATATCAGGATTCTATGTGTTAAAGATATGAAAAATAGTTGTTTTTGAATTCCTTTGACTAAGTCCTAGAAGGACACAAGGGAGATAAGAATTTATATCTTACTCCGTATTCTTTAAAACAATTTATAATCTCCCTTAATTGTGTATTAAAAGATGAGATATAGATGTGATACCTGAAGAATAATCTGGTATGGTAAATCCTGTGTGTATAATGAAAAAAAAATGAGGAATATGATGATAAGTAAAATACATACTACCTAATCTCAATACTTATATACCCTGGCCAGGTATATGGTTATTGTAGATAAGGCAAGTATGAAACTCTTATATTGTTATCTTTTTTATTACTCTGATCAGGTAATTATTCTGAAACAATCTAGAGAGTATGAGGTAATTAATGAGAAAAGCAAAGTGAAACTTCTAAATGAACATACTTAGTGAATATTCTTAGTGAATACTTAGTGAATATACTTAGTGAACACACTTAGTGAATTTCCTCAGTGAACACTTAGTGAATATAATCAGTGAACTTCCTTAGTGAATACTTAGTGAATATACTTAGTGGACTTCCTCAGTGAATACTTAGTGAATATACTCAGTGAATTTCCTTAGTGAATACTTAGTGAATATACTCAGTGAACTTCCTCAGTGAATACTTAGTGAATATACTCAGTGAACTTCCTTAGTGAATACTTAGTGAATATACTCAGTGAACTTCCTCAGTGAATACTTAGTGAATATACTCAATGAACTTCCTTAGTGAATACTTAGTGAATATACTCAGTGAACTTCCTCAGTGAATACTTAGTGAATATACTCAGTGAACTTCCTTAGTGAACATACTTAGTGAATTTCCTCAGTGAATACTTAGTGAATATATTTAGTGAGCATACTTAGTGAACATACTAAGTGAATTTCCTCAGTGAATACTTAGTGAATATACTTAGTAAACATACTTAGTGAACATACTCAGTGAATTTCCTCAGTAAATACTTAGTAAGCATACTCAATGAACTCCTTCAGTGAAAGCTTTTGAGACAACATACTTAGTAAATTTACTTAGTGAAATCTTCTAAGACAAATTGCTTAGTGAATCTTCTCAGTGAATATTTCCAAATTAATTGATTAGCAAACTTTCTTAGTGAACTATTTCAAATAAATAAAGGATTGCTGAGTAAATTATCTATGTTAAGGTATGTATGTTTCTTTTTTGATAAACATTCTTGGGTGATACTATAAGAATGTTCTTTTATGCTTCTTCCTTTCAAAAGTATGGACACCTTATGTTAGGGGTTTATGCTTTACACAAACATAAACAGTGATAAGAAGTAATTAATGAAAGGGGCTTTGTGTGAATTACAAATCCATAATATCATCATAATTTTGAGATAATATGGGGGAACTTGAGGGCCTTACTAATGAATAATCTGTCCCTCCTTTTCCTGGGATTTCGGGGATGAAATCCTTGTTAGGGGTTTATAATTTGTAACAACCCTGACCTAGGTTATGAACTAACCCTAGGTGTTTTGCTTAAAATTATGATTAGAGGCTTCTGGTTAACCCTTGATATGTCATTAAAGCTTTAGAAGAATCTAAGAATTGCTCTACAAGCTATATTTTGGTGCCCAAGCTTGGGGAATCCATATCACCACATCATATTCATTCTTATGATGTCTCATCATCAGAGGAACATCTTAACATGTGCAATTTGAAAGTTAACCCCTCTAATTGGGTAATTTGTACATAGGTCCCTATTAAACAAAACAATCTTACAACATTGTTCAAAAAGGGCAGAAATGAAAATATAGATTCTTCTAAAGCTTTAATGACATATCAAGGGTTAACCACAAGCCTCTAAGCATAATTTTAAGCAAAACACCTAGGGTTAGTTCATAACCTAGGTCAGGGGTGTTACACGTACCCACTAAGACAGCGGGTTAGAGGGTAGCGGTAAGGCAGGTAAAGGGTAAGAAAATCCTTTACCCTTACCCTTCCCCTACAAGGTATGGGTAAAGGGTAAACGAGTTAAACCTTACCCATTGACAACCCTACTCACTGACTTGTATAACTATTACAAGAAAAATTAGATTGACCTATATGGACAGATTAGGACAAATTCTTTTACTTATATTTTTATAATATTCAGGACAAAGAAAGTCTAGTTAGTACTAAAGTTTAGACAAATATGCTTCTATGTCAGTTTCAAATTAAATTATAAAATAAAAAAAATGAAAATAAAATTTTGATACACCTAACATAGAATGTCCTTGGTATATCATTGTGGTAAGTGTAATTGTTGTGGATAAATTAACTAATGGTATGTTAACTTTGTGTAAGACAATTATCGTTCGAAATAAAAAGTTATATATAAACTTGATCGTGAGATGTTCATTGTTTGGTACACAAGTAAGTAATAATTTTATTTTATATACAAAAATATTATTACATTTATTCTGAATATGCTTGAGGGGTTTTGTGGGAAATAAACATTTGTGGTAGATAAACCTGCTTTCTATCGTGAGGATTTTACATGACATGTTAAGTAAAAATTGTCTGCTTATTTAAACTTTGCGACATCTTATTGATCATTTTAAAAATGTAACAACAAAGGTTAATATGCCCCGTCTAATTTATTTACCGTGTCGTCGAGTTCAATTTATTTGTCGTGTCGCCGAACTACCGACGGAGCAAACATAGCAATAGACTGATCAAAATATGAGTTTGGCTACTGAAATGAGTCCGAAGGAATTTAATATGAAAAAGTTATTATTTATATTAAATAATATAATAACATAAAGCATATATATAATTATTATTACTAATTTAAGTAGCTAAAAACTATTTTATATAATCAAGTATGCTAATATAATTAACGACTAACTAGAAACAACCAAAGGGCAGCCGCCGTTAGCTCTATTCCTAACGGAGCTATGTGGAGGGGGTTGTTGGAATTTAAAGTAAAAGGGACGGGGTTATATGAATTTCAGATAAGAGAGGGGCTTGTATGGAATTTTGGTGAATGTGAGGTGGGGAAACTCTTCATTATAAGGTTTATAAGGAAAAGGAGCGTCCTGCTGTTGCTCTCATAACAATTAACACGGCTCCCCCTCTACGTCCTATACTCGCCTTCAGATCCATTTGTGCTGCTAAGGAGCTGAGACTTAGCAGCTCTAGATGGCAGGGACTGGGCAAACGATAACATGCAGAGGTGAGTTGTAAGGAGAGCCGTGGTTCCTTCCTCTCTGTTGTAGCTGATGACTGCGAATCGTTGACTGTTTGTTTTGTTCTCTGCTGCTCGTATTTTTTGCAGCCGCGGTATGTTGGGGTCCTGGAGAGGCAGTGAAAATGGAGGAGATCCAGGTGGAAGGTCCGAAGAAGGATGAGGTGCGGATAAGGATGCTGTGCGCCTCCATCTGCCACACCGATCTGTTGCTCCAGGGAGGATTCCCCCTCGTGAGTATAGTATAGATCCCCCCTGTGCGGAGTAAGCTCTGACCCGTTGACTTTTAAAAAGCGTATGGGGTTACTGCTCTTGTTGTTGTTTCCACTTTTGCAGCTGGCTTCTTATCCGATATCCGCTTGGCAAATTTGTTCTTGTTTTCTAATTACAAATCACACCTGTTTTCAATCGATTTTAAGCTTCCAATTCGGTGTACTCTGTCGTGTCATTCTCTGTTAATTTGTTCTTGTTTTCTCTTTACAAAACAGACTTGTTCGTATTCTGTTTGACCGTGCCTAACTTTGTCATATAAATAGATAGCAACAAGTAAAGCAGTAAGTACAAAGTGCCGGCAGTTTTTTGCTCTAATTGGTTTGTTTCATCGATGCAGGGGTTGTTCCCAAGAGTTTTTGGACATGAAGGTGTCGGGTAAGTGAGACTACGACGACAACGAAACCAGTGGTTCAGCTTATATGAACAGTTGGATAATGTCATAGTTAAAAACAAAAGATGTAGGCACCCAGTGACCCCAGTAGCTACATAGAGCTCGGGGAGGGGGCGGCATGTGCCGTACTTCCTTTTTCGAAATCTGTAAGAATATGCATGAATTGGGTACAAAATTCTCCACGAAACCCCTTTATGCCCCACCTGCAATGATAGTCGGCCTCACACATTGCCTGCAGTTTAAGCAGTCTCCCCCAAGCCAGAAAACCGGACTCCGCCACTGATTAACGTGTCTGGCTGTACTTCACTATTGGTTGTATTTGGTTAACGTGTCTGGTTCTGCTTCACTAGATGCAAGTAGCTTGTTAGAATCTAATCCCAAACTCAGCTGCCGCATCATTGCCTGGAATATGTATAGTATCCAATTCTTGATTACACACTCAATAAGTATACAGTCACTAAGCCAATGTCGATTGTTTGATTCAGCATTTGTGACGAGTTTCAAGATTTCCAATTCTTGGTTGTATATATTCCCAATTAATTATAAGATCAACCACATCCAAACGAATCTTTACTAACAGAATCCCAAATCTTCAACGCCTTTTACAACCACTAAAATCATAACTTTCCATTCTCAACGCTAACGGATGAAACACAACGCCATAGTAGTACTGAATGTAATTGTTTCCGGCAGGATCGTAGAGAGCATCGGGGAAGGCACGGTCACGTCCCTAAAACTGGGCGACACCGTCGTCCCGGCATTCGTCGGCCACTGCGGCGAATGCCTGAACTGTGTGTCGGGAAAGACCAACGTCTGCTTCCGCTACCCACTCCCGCTCTTGGGTCTGATGACAACCGACCAGACATCCAGGATGTCCATCAGAGGCCAGACCGTGTACCACGCCTTCACATGCTCAACCTTCTCCGAGTATACCGTCGCCGAAGTCAGCTACGTCGCCAAGGTAGATCCCAGTGTCCCTCCACCTGTCGCCAGCCTCATCTCCTGTGGGTTCTCCACTGGGTTCGGGGCTGTGTGGAAGGAGGCCAAGGTTGAGAAGGGCGCCAGCGTGGCCGTGTTTGGGCTCGGAGCCGTTGGATTAGGGGTGAGTAACTAGAATATTGCAATGGGTGACCAATTAACGTACCGGAGATTGCAACGGGCACAGTGAGTAACTAGATTTTCCGTATGTAGGCGGTTGCTGGATCTAGGTTGCAAGGGGCGTCGAGGATCATCGGGATCGACATAAACCAGGCCAGGAAAGCTACAGCCGTTGACTTCGGAATGACAGATTTCGTGAACCCAATAGACGAATCGACGGCTGAGAAGCGCGTCTCAGAGGTAATCAAGGAGATGACTGGTGGTCTAGGTGTCGATTACAGCTTCGAGTGCAGCGGAGCGAATCAGATGATATGCGAGGCATTGTCGTCCACGGTGCCAGTATGACACAGCTTAATTTTCTTTATTTATAGCTGCTAAAATAATCAGAATAATAATATTTTTACTGTGCGCGCGCTGGGCTGCCCATTTTGTTATTGATTAGATTCTTCTACCATACATATGTAGGGGAGAGGCATGGCGGTGGTTTTAGGTGCAGCCCAGGAGAAACCTTCCATAGATTATATGGACATGATAGCAGGCAAGACACTCAAAGGATCTGTCTTTGGTGGGATATGGCCACAACATGACATACCACAGATTGTACATAAATGCTTAAACAAGGTGAGCTTTCTTGCCATACCTGCACCACTACTTGCTCTGTTAACATTAACATCATCCAACTACTGCTCATGTGCTTGACATATCTCTCATCTCAGCAACTAGTGCTTGATAATATCTAAACGATGATACTTAGTGATGATAAAAATGCCTAATAATGACTTCAACTTGCTGCGTGGATTTTACAGGAGTTGCAACTGGAAGGAATGATCACACATGAGCTGGATTTCTCTGTCATCACCACTGCATTTGAGATCTTAAAGCAACCCGACTGTGTCAAAGTGGTTCTCAGGTTTGATGGGGGTAAGGTAGTGGACTAGATACGTTGGGAGGTTGAGCAATGGACTTGTATTTTTTCTTCTTCATAATTTTCAATTTTTTGCCCTGATAACCTTGTTATGCCAAATAAAAAACCACTTCAGTAAGCAAGTGGGCAAAACACGCGGCACACTCGAATAAACAATCTCTAGTGAGATGAGATTCTTCCAATCTTTGTAATTTGTTTATGTTTATTGCTATTGCCTACTCAACAAAGGGCCGATGTGATCTGATGACTGATCATGACTTGACATACTGTAGCTGTACACAGTAATTACTACATCAAAATCTCATTCGCGATTCACGATAAGAATATGAAAAAAAAAATGCATGTTTATGCTTTATATATAAACTAGTAAATGTATACGTGCATATGTACGTGCCCATTCTACTAAAAGTCAAAATTGTTTTAGATGATTCAAAAATTTTAAAAATGAAAATAAAAAAATAAGAATAAAAATAATTTTTTTAACAAATGAATCTAAACACAAATACTTGTGATAGTGGTACAACTTGAACGTAACTGGGTAGCGAAATGTAATTATTTATTACAATAAATGTCATGTTTTCACAAATATACATATCAGAGTACAATTCTCCCTCTCTCCATATGACTTCCCAGTTACCTTCTTGATAAAGAATGTATGTCTATTGGCATCCCACAACTAATGACATAATTACCACCTTGTGTTCACTTTTCATCCTCCAATTACTACAACTGCACTTTTCTCCTTCCCACATTCTACACCTATCATTTCCATTCCCAAGTTACTTAGTCTCTACTAGTAAAATGGTTCCAAAAATATAATAACATCTACATATAATCACTACTACAGAAATGGCTTATAACGTCACATTTACAGACGTCGGTTGTATAAACAAAACAGACGCCTAAACCCTACAGAGTCGGTTAAATAAAAAAACTGACATCTATATGTGAAGAGTGACTATACACATGTATCACTTTTTATTTAGCGTCGGTTCCTTAATAAGAAACCAACACCTAAAATTGACCGCCAAATCCAATTTTTTCAGTGAAAAAAATTACCTCCAAAATTTAATATACAACGTCGGTTGTTAACAAAGAAACCGACGCCTAAAGGTTTTCCACGAGACAGAAATTTGGCCCATTTTTATTGTCGATTATCTTACAATAACTGAGGCCGATTTGTTTTCGCGCGCTTAACCATGAAAATTTTCACCTCCCTTTGGCGTCGGTTTCTCTACGGAAACCGACGATTATGATCTTAATTCGAGAACATTTATATTTGTCGGTATATATAGATAGACGTCAATTTTTATAGTTAGAACCGACGACTATCAACGAACAAAAGTGTCAGTTTTTTGGTGGTAACCGACGCCTATAGTTTTAAGCGTCGGTTATTTTTAATAACCGACGCCTATCATTAACTTAACAGCACCCGTTTGTTCTCCAAGTACATATATAAACTAGTAAATGTATATGTGCATATGCACGTGCCCATTCTAAACGTCAAAATTGTCTTAGATGATTCAAAAATTAAAAAAATGAAAATAAAAAATAAGAATAAAAATATTTTTTTTAACAAATGAATCTAAACACAAATACTTGTGATAGTGGTGCAACTTGAACCCG
The DNA here is from genome assembly GCA_963693085.1 of Alisma plantago-aquatica. Classification (NCBI taxonomy): domain Eukaryota; kingdom Viridiplantae; phylum Streptophyta; class Magnoliopsida; order Alismatales; family Alismataceae; genus Alisma; species Alisma plantago-aquatica. Next base: position 530,012,263 of record OY856410.1, read on the forward strand.
TGTTGGCATGTATCAACCAGTCGTGAGTCAATGCGTTTAACAATTTCCATTTTGTTGGGGGCATACTGATAGTAGCGAAATGTAATTATTTATTACAATAAATGTCATGTTTTCACAAATATACATATCAACCAGTTGACTAAAACAATTATACAAGTAACTAAATTTTATCAGAAACATATAGGTTTTAGTAACAAATATACATATCAGCCAGTTGACTAAAACAATTATACAAGTAACCGACGCCTATCATTAACTTAACAGCACCCGTTTGTTCTCCAAGTACATATATAAACTAGTAAATGTATATGTGCATATGCACGTGCCCATTCTAAACGTCAAAATTGTCTTAGATGATTCAAAAATTAAAAAAATGAAAATAAAAAATAAGAATAAAAATATTTTTTTTAACAAATGAATCTAAACACAAATACTTGTGATAGTGGTGCAACTTGAACCCGTGTTGGCATGTATCAACCAATCGTGAGTCAATGCGTTTAACAATTTCCATTTTGTTGGGGGCATACTGATAGTAGCGAAATGTAATTATTTATTACAATAAATGTCATGTTTTCACAAATATACATATCAGCCAGTTGACTAAAACAATTATACAAGTAACTAAATTTTATCAGAAACATATAGGTTTTAGTAACAAAATAAGAAAAACATAAATGACAATCCACAAAGAGAGATATATTATGTAGAGATAATCATGTTTGGCAAATGGATATCGTGTCTCCCCAATATCGGAATATGGGTGGAATAACATGATCATTACCATCTATAAAGAGAAAGGGGCAGAAAATGAGTAAAGGAGACAAAATGGTCAAATAATATGATAAGAGAGAAAGAAAGTTGTAGAGGGTACTCCACTTTAGAATCTTATCCAATGTTTTGATTGGTTATAAATAAACTTTGTTTTCAGATTGAAAAATAATTAGTCGAGCAAACCTTTTTGTTGTATTGCATATATGTAGTGGTTGATTATAATTTGAATAGGAAAGTACATGTTTCTAGGAACATGAAACCAAGAAGAGAAAATCAATGAGAGATGTCAGAGAAAAATGTAAAAAAAATGAGAAAAAATGTTTGAAGAGAGAAAAATCAAATTCAATATCGCATATTTAAATAGATACAACCCGATTAGTTTGATATTTACCAAAAAACAAAATAATATTTATCAATTTGATAAACAATCTCTCTCTCTCTATTTTTCCACTACTTGTATATAATCTTTTCATTTTTGTTTGATTGATTGTATGGTTAGTTCTTAACGTAGAGTTGAGAGAGAGAGAAAACAATGAGAGGTGGGAGAGAAAATTAAATAAAAACTACATACTAACAAGATAGCAAATATATGAAGACTTATTCAAAATTCCTTAATGAAAATTTAGTGTGGTTGGTTTACAATATGAGATGTGTGTTGTACAACAGTTTCTTAAATAGTAAGGAAAGTGTAGTTGGAAGCTTAGGAGGAGTGAGAGAAAATAATAGGTGTGAGAAAAAATGAGTGATAGATAAGGTAACATCATGTGTTTTGTGAAATTCACTCAATATGATATTAGTAGATGTCATAAATCTACTTTGAATTTTCTCTTATGTAACATGTCATGAATTCTTTGTTGCTTTTTAATGTAAAATTGATTATACATCCAACCACTCTCTTTAATGCCTACAATTCTCCCTCTCTCCATATGACTTCCCAGTTACCTTCTTGATAAAGAATGTATGTCTATTGGCATCCCACAACTAATGACATAATTACCACCTTGTGTTCACTTTTCATCCTCCAATTACTACAACTGCACTTTTCTCCTTCCCACATTCTACACCTATCATTTCCATTCCCAAGTTACTTAGTCTCTACTAGTAAAATGGTTCCAAAAATATAATAACATCTACATATAATCACTACTACAGAAATGGCTTATAACGTCACATTTACAGACGTCGGTTGTATAAACAAAACAGACGCCTAAACCCTACAGAGTCGGTTAAATAAAAAAACTGACATCTATATGTGAAGAGTGACTATACACATGTATCACTTTTTATTTAGCGTCGGTTCCTTAATAAGAAACCAACACCTAAAATTGACCGCCAAATCCAATTTTTTCAGTGAAAAAAATTACCTCCAAAATTTAATATACAACGTCGGTTGTTAACAAAGAAACCGACGCCTAAAGGTTTTCCACGAGACAGAAATTTGGCCCATTTTTATTGTCGATTATCTTACAATAACTGAGGCCGATTTGTTTTCGCGCGCTTAACCATGAAAATTTTCACCTCCCTTTGGCGTCGGTTTCTCTACGGAAACCGACGATTATGATCTTAATTCGAGAACATTTATTTTTGTCGGCATATATAGATAGACGTCAATTTTTATAGTTAGAACCGACGACTATCAACGAACAAAAGTGTCAGTTTTTTGGTGGTAACCGACGCCTATAGTTTTAAGCGTCGGTTATTTTTAATAACCGACGCCTATCGTTAACTTAACAGCACCCGCGCGAGCCACACTCTTCCCCTTTCTCTGTTTCATTCCCAATTGAGGGTTAGGTCCGGTGATTCCTCTACTCACCGCCGCTCGCTGCTCCTCTGCTCACTGCCTCTACCGCCGCTTGCTGGTCCTCTGCTCACCGCCGCCACCGCTCGCTGCTTCGGCCGCTACTCTCCTGCTCACTGCTCCAGCCGCTGGCCTGCTCTCCTGCTCGCTACTATGGCCGCCTGCTCTCCTGCTCTCCTACTCGCTACTCCGTCCACCGCTCCCTACTCTTTCTCCTACGCGCCTGTTCGCCACCGCCGCCGCGAAGGTACCTTTTTCCTCCTCTTCTTCCTCTGCCCTCAAGGTACCCTGCTCCTGCTCGACAACCATTGGGTGGCCCCTACCCTCAGGGTGCAGGCAATGGGTGAGGGATGCGAACATTAGATCTAGACCAATCCTCAAATTAGTAATTTTTATACATGTTTGAGTACATTAGGGTTCTGATATACTCTTTTGTCCTATATTTGATGCTAATTGTGCATATATGTTGAGTTTGGGACTTTTGTGATGGACTTTGTCCTAAGTTGCTATTTAATTGTGCATATGTAGTACATTGATGTAATATCAACTAAGGGCTCAAGGTCAGCCCCACCCCCCTTTCTATATTATCAATGAGGTTAGTCTGTCTATACATCACTATATTTAAGGTTAGTCTGTCTACTAGAGTGTGGGGCTTAACCATGTTGCCTGTAGTTTATAACATTGCATTGTAAATTATTGCATGTTTGAAACTATTGAATTCATGATTTTATATTTAATAATACTCTATAGATTATGATTAACCATGTTGCCTGTAGTTTATACACATTTATTAAATATAAGAATGACATCACTTGTATTTGTTGGCCTAGAAACCCATCCAAGATTTACTCATTAGCAGTAAATCTTGGATAGTCCCCGATTTGGGACTGTTCTTGAACACCTAATCTCACTTAGGATGTAAGTGTATAATGTGTATTGGGTTTTCAAGAAAATTTCGGCAGCATTTCCCCGTTTGTTCTCTAAGTACATATGTACTTGGAGAACAACGGGGAAATGCTGCCGAAATTTTCTTGAAAACCCAATACACATTATACACTTACTAGTGAGATTAGGTGTTCAAGAATGGGATAGGTGGTATACATTTATTATATATAAGAATGACAACACATGTATTTGTTGGCCTAAAAACCTGTCCAAGATTTACTCATTAGGAATAAATATTGGATAGTCCTCAGTTTGGGACTATTCTTGAACACCTAATCTCACTTAGGATGTAAGTGTATAATGTGTATTGGGTTTCAAGAAAATTTCAGTAGCATTTCCCCATTTGTTCTATAAGTACATATGTACTTGGAGAACAACGGGGAAATGCTGCTAAATTTTCTTGAAAATCCAATACACATTATACACTTACTAGTGAGATTAGGTGTTCAAGAATGAGATAGGTGGTACAAATTTATTATATATAAGAATGACAACACATGTATTTGTTCGCCTAGAAACCCATCCAAGATTTACTCAATAGGAGTAAATCTTGGATAGTCCCCGGTTTGGGACTGTTCTTGAACACCTAATCTCACTTAGGACGTTTTAACCATTAATTATATATAAGACCTTAAACCCTAAAGTGTAACCATGCTTAAACTCTAATATGTTAACCCTAGACCCTAATCTTGTTGTAATATATACTTGTTTTCTCTTTGATCATAGAATGGATAGATCATGGATGAACATTTGCAATCACTGCACCCCATAATTTATTTCTGGTCTTGATCAGTTTATTAGATTTGCCGAGGAACATAGGAAACAACCTGGAGATAGGTTCTAGTGTCCATGTAGGCATTGCGGTAACAACTTGAAAGTCAGCACTGGTGAGGAAATCAAAAGTCATGTCATGTGCAACGAGATTGTACAAGGCTATACAAAATGGCACTGGCATGGAGAGATTTCAAACCCGAAACCAGTGAATGTCTATAGCAGTGCTTGTGTGGAAGAAGTTATTGCCTCTGATGATGTAGATGTGAATGAACCAGTTCCAGTAGACATCGTTGATGCGATGCTAGATAGTTGTGGGGTAGAGAACACCGAAACCGACCCACCTCCCATGTTTAGAAACATTGTGCATGATACTGGGATATCGTTATACACAGGTTGTACTAAGTTTACGAAGCTTAGCACTGAGTTGAGATTGTATAAGCTGAAAGCTAACAATAGATGGAGCAACAAAAACTTCACATCATTGTTGTCTTTGTTGAAAGAAATGCTTCATGAAGGAAACAAGCTGCCAATCTCAACATACCAGGTAAAGAAATTATTGTGCCCAATGGGAATGGTCGGTTGTTCTTCATTGTAAAAGATAGTTCATTGAAGATCCTATAGATGAAGAAGAGTACTATGATAAGTATGATGACTCCAGTCCATTCTCAATTGGGTTGCCAACACCACAAAATATTGAAGCTAATGATGACTTGTATGTGCGCGAAGATCACAATGAAGGATTGTTAATTGATAAATGATCACAATATTAGAGGCATGCATGTTTATATTTTTTATATGTTTCATATTTCAATGTTTCATTTCTATATGTGAACTATACAATGTTTCATTTTTCAATATTTCATTATCTTCTAGTTATGTCAAATGCTAAATGTTTGATTTTTTAATGAAATTTTTTTAGATGGCTGAGCATGGGCATGATGACCATGATGTCCATGATGAGCACGGTGAGGATACCAATGCGCCGCCTCACAATGTAAGTTTTAAAAATATATCATATATTTCTATCTATATGTCCATTTATCGTTGTATCCTGTAAGTGTGTTTATTTTGTCAAATTTTAGGTTCATGATTCACATGTACCGTCTGAAGCACTTGAGGCACTTGATAAGCAGTACCATAAAGTTGACAAGAGAAGGGGCATCACTATGATGAAGAAGTTAACAATGCTAAGGGGAAATGGACCCAAACTGGTTGTGGATTTTGATAATGTAGGAAATGCAATTGGAGTGAACCACAATTCACTTGTTTCATATCCTAGGTTTGTTACTCATAGCCATTGTAGTTGTAAGACAAATTCTTGGCATAAAGTTCCTAAGGGGAATAAAGGCTTAATATGGAAGGATTTATGCATGAGTTATTATTATTTGTAATTCTATTTTATAGATTACTAATTTTTTGGATACTAGTTAATAGAAATTCTATTTTGCAGAGTATATTTGTGTTGGATGAAAAGATGCATCATAAATGCATGATGCAACACTTTGGGAGGGTCCTAAGGAACTATAGGACAAATCTCACCGGAGAATACATAAAAGATGGTGAGAAGAGGAAGAAGTCAGCCACTAAACAGTGGAACTTCCTGGACCCAGAAGAATGGAACGTGTTTGTTGCTTCAAGAAAAACTAATGAATTCAAGGTATTAAGTGTTACTCCCTATTTAATTAATATATGTTGTATTCACCTATTCAAGATTAACCTTTAGTGTTACTAACCAAATCAATGTGCATACTAACTAGGCTATCAGTGAGGAACAAAGAGCAAGGCATGCACTGAATGTCCATGACCACACAATGGGTCCAAAGGGCTATGCAGGCATTCACCAAAGACTACAAGATGAGTGTACTGCTCAGTCTACTACTACTCAGGAGTCCTCTACTATAGGTATCACACCTCTGCCTCGCCATGATGTCTGGATAGCTGGGAGGCAAAACAAGAAGGGAGAAATAAAGAAGCCCACAACTACTGAGGCGGTTGTAAAAATGGTAAAATATAACTCTTAGAGCAATCGTTCGAATATTGATTATTTGTGGTGTTTACTTACTAATTTCTATTGATGGTGATTAGCGGGAGTTGCACGAGATGAGGAAACAATGCAAGTTCATCCCTGAGGGCACAAGGGATGAATTGATAGTTGCTCTTGGTAACCCAGAGCATCCTAGACGTGTTAGGGGTGCAGGCGCTGGTGTGGGCATCAAAGCGTTCTTTGGGCCATCCCAGCGCAAATATGTCCCAAAAGCGGGAATTTTACAAGAAGAGGTAACCTATTCTTTTTTTAGAATGTTACTTTAAAAGGGAATTCAATAATAAGAAGCTAACATTTCTTTTATCCATGTATAGGTAGATAAGATAGTTGATAGGAGAGTTGATGAAGTAGTTGATAAGAGAGTAAAGGAAGCAGTTGATAAGACACTCCATGAAGCAATGAGTAAGTGGCAGTCATCCTTGACTGCCACTCAGACAGTACCTATGGCATCCCGCTCTACTCCTATTGTAGAGGTTGGGAGTAATCCTGTAGACCCACCACCTAGCACATCTGTTGTAAGTATTTTTATGACATAATAGCTAGTCTTTTCAGGATGATATGTATATAACATTCTTTACATAAATTTGTAGGGGTTGAAGCCATGTCATCTAAAAAGTAAAGAATATGTCATTACAGAGGCATTAGCTTACCCATCCCTTCCTAGGGAAATGTTTCATGGGTCTCCATTACCAGATGGTTGGGTTCGTGTGAGCCCGCTACATATATTCCCCAATTAGATAGATCTTCTATTGCCATATGCCCACCCAGATTGTGAAACGCTTGGTGAGGCAGAAGGCAGAGCGATATTGTTGCCGAAAGCGGATGTCGTCTATACTAAAATTATATGGTAAATTTACATTACATTAAATTGTTAGTGTGTATATATGAGGTCAATTGATCTGAAATTATATATACAGGCTAAAATGAAGACACCTAGAGCATCTAGGACTCCACCTCCACCTCCTACATTACCAAGTTGGGTTCCACAAGACCTACCTACCCCGTTAGGTCCTAATTGTAGGGGTATGGTAGTATGGTTAGGTGAACATGATATAAACTGCCCTATAACTATTTGTATAGATGCAGATGATGAAGGTCAATCATACAAAAACAAACTATTTATACAAGATATTTTTGGAGTTGTTTGGCTATGATTGGTTGAATACATCTATGATAGCTCTATGTATAAGGTGAGATCTTGTTTATACATCCATATACCTTGTGTAGGATCCAGTGATCTGGTTTCTTATATATTAATGCATACATAATACATGTTTTGCAGCTACTTAGACAAGATATGTACATATTTTTCATTTGAACATGTAGGATTTTGATTCCATATTTGATTAGTCTAGTAGCTAAAGACCCTTCGTCAGTTCAACAATACTGTTGTGACGCTTTTACAAATTTTGGTCAAAATAAGAAGACGATGATAATAGCTCCATTCAATGTGGAGTAAGTTTACTTTGCTTATAATTTGGACTTAAGAAAATTACATTTTTATTGTGGATTTTGAGTTATTGATTTTTAACTTTTTTTACCTCTAGGGGTACATATTGGGAGTTACTAGTTATTGTCCCCAAGACGTTCACTGTCTATTATCTAGATCCTAAGGGGACTAAATTGAATCCAACATATGGACACACAATGAAAATGGTATTATTCTGGTGAGAAATATTTCATTTTTATATTTGTTAACATATGTTATTACATTACTATTTAATTATGCAATTTACTGTGTTACTTTAACATGTAGGGGTTTACATGAGTTCAAAAAGGCTGGAGGAAAAGTCCCCAGTAAAAGAACCAGCCAATAATTTGGGAGAACATGGAAGTAAGTTCTCGACTTCAATGTATATATTATTTATGTGAACTGTGCTTAGTTGTTTTTTTTAATATTTTTTATGTTTCAATTTATAGTGTGCTACATAAGACAACGGCTGGGCATGTGCATACTATGTGATGCGATTTATGCACATGATTATCAAACATGCCGTAGTGGACATCGATACCATACATGAGGTATTATATGTAGTCTCATTAGATAATATGAAATATATCAATCTTATTTATATATTATTAATTATATATATATACATCATTCTCTTTGCAGGTGTTTAAAACTAACCCCACTACAGGTAAGGCCTTATCAGATGTACATGCTCCCTATACGATAGATGAATTAAATGATGTAAGAGAAGAATGGGAAAAAGCCATACAAGTAGTGGGGGTTTTAAAATATAATTGGGATGTTGATAGTGATAATGACTACAGAATGTTTATACTTGTGTGAATGTGAAAATGAATGGAACTGCGAGTTGCTACATGAATGTTTCTACATGTGTCTGAATGTTTCTACATGTGTGAATGTGAAAATGAAAGGAACTACATGTTGCTATATGAATGTTTCTACATGTGTGAATGTGAAAATTGAATGGAACTGCAGGTTGCTAAATGTGTGAAAATGAATCTTGTTAATTTTGCAGGTTTGTGACCTGTTGTTGGCTGATATCAATGGATGATGTAAAAATGCAGTTCAGAATTGAAATGTAGGTTTTGCATCCTGCTGACCAGCCATACAGAAGGCCTGCAAATTGATAAGAAAAAAAATTTGAACATAGGCGTCGGTTATTTGTGTGAAACCGACAACAAAACACATAGGCGTCGGTTGTTAGTGTACAACCGACGTCTTTATCCCCTTCTGGCATCATTTATCTGTAAAACCGATGCCTATTGCGGCCAAGTACCATGGCCGTGCTGGTTAGTACGGCCGTGGTGACAGGGGATATGGCGTCGGTTTCCCTACTAATAACCGACACCTATAGTGCCCCTGCTGGCGCCCTTTTTGTGGCACGAAGGGTTCTGACATCGATTTCCCCACTTATAACCAATGCCTATAGTGCCCCTGCTAGTGCATTTTGGATGGCGTGAAGGCCTTTAGCATCGGTTTTCAAACTGACGCCTAAGGGTTCACCTTTTAGCGTCGCCCACATATGTGTCACTTTTTAATCGTCGCCAAAGCCCTTAAATAACTGACACCAAAGGTTGGTTCTGTACTAGTGAATGTAACAAATGGATCAATATTTTAAAAACAAACATAAAAAGGAATGATATTGCATTCATCATTTTAAGAACATAATGCTCCATTCCTAATCATTTGTAAATATAATTGATATGACAAAATGAAAAGTGAACTACCATTTTCATCCAAATCACATTATTAAAAGTTGTAAGGAATACACACTGTATAATATTGTATGGAATATAAAAAAATTCTCCTGCTAAAGGTTCACCACTTGCATACATTCTCCTATTTAATAGTTAATATCTTTGTATTCATCTTGCTCAGAAATACCATACTTTGGGGATGATGGAAACCTAATGTCCTTAAACTTTTTCTCCACTAATTTTCCAAAATCGCATGATTGACCATTTCATTTATTACCCTTGGTGAATGATACCAAAGAAGTTCACACTTCTATAGAAAAAAGTGCATAGAAAAAATGAACATATTCTATGAAGGTTTCAGTCTGGTAAATTCATAGTACTAAAAAAAATCCACAAGACATGCTGCAAGGATATGAGTGCAATTTTGATGAATTAAGCAATGGGGAACACTCTATCTAATCATGATGACTGAGCTTGTGTTTGGTACGTGGTGAAGAAAATGATGGTTATGGGGATGAGGACGGTGATGGGGAAGGGGACAGTGACAATTATGGGGGAAATTGTTAGAATGTGTTGTTTTGTAACCTGTGTATGGTGATATGGATAGGGATGGTGAGAAACTTAAAAAATATTGTTTGTTACATGTTATAGAGACTGGGAGGGGAAAAATCTTTATGAGAAACACCCTACACAAGTTAAAATACTATTTATTAGAACATTTTTGTGGCATACAACTCATAAAACAAGATTAAATAATGCGGAAGCGATCGTTAGCAGCGGAATTATTGAAAATCACTAAAAATTAAAACCATTTATCTAGAGATTCATTTACAGGAAAACTCTTTCATTTAGAATCAAAGTAAAACATTACATCCTGGTTCATATGTATATTACATGCATCATTGCATCTCGAGGCATACATGCACCAAAATCTCAGATCGAAGTACCAAAACACTAACTCCTAGGACCTGAGAGTACATAGACGACTTTAGGACTATTTACATAAAGGCCAAACAGCCAATGTCTCCACCTATTGGATCACTGTTGTCCCTGTGTCTGGTGTTGCTGCTCTTCTCCTGCAGAAGAGTTTCTGCCTTGTCGTATGCGTCTACCTAAAAACATTGGATCCCACGGGGGTGAGACAATTATAAAAATTGTCCCAACGGGAGATATAACTCTCCGCCAAAACATTGTCATTGTAGCTTAATAGAAATAAAATGAACAGTGGAATATTGTAAATCATTAACAGGCGAATCACATTTATGCAGACTAGAGCAACATTCTTATGCAATATTCCAGTTACAACTTGATTATGCAACATTTCTCATACTCAATATGAAGTTAAGGAACATAAGTACATTCCTGTATCAAGGGCATGCTAAGCAGTATATCAACAATCAGTATTCCTCGTATTTCAATATTATGCAAATACGCTACACGACTGATTATATTTTACAAACAGATTTAAGCTCTGAGGAGATGAGGTATACCACTCATACTCCAACCGACCGTTTCTAGAATCGAAATCGGTACCATAAATAGGTCGATGGAAGAGTTGGATTCCCATGACCTCCCACATCCTGGTCAGCATAGGACTACAAGCAGGACTGTGTCGACTGCTCAAATAGCTTTCTAGGGTATAGTGGAACTTCGCTATAGAGTTACAACGTCAACTGTACTCTCGTCGGTAGTCGAGAGGATTAATGTTTATCTCCATCGATCCGACATGAAATAACATTGGGAGATTAATGATACATCCATCCCAACCATCAGAAGATTTATGGTACATCTATCCTGACACATGAAGGATTGAGGGGTTTAATGTTTACTCTCTCTCAATCTCTTCACCCGGACGTAATGATGTTTTCGCCCATTTACCCCCACATATTCAAAATATGCAAATTCCAAGAATTCTATAGAATACCTATTTCATCATCACCAATTGCTGACGATGATGGATCTATGGTCAGAGCACTACATGAACAGGTTTCACTTGATTATTTAAGTACATTTTCCTATTCTTTTAGCATCAGGCAAGTTCTTAGACAAAACTCATTATGACAATGCTATAAGGAAACATGTACTAACTTCATCAATTGCTTAACAATCTTAAAAGATATTGGAAACTCAATCCCTTCTCAATTTCATCACCATAATCATATGGCCCTGGGTAATTAAACCCTAGATTCATTATTAAGCATTGTTACCACCTTTCCAGGTAACCATCACCTTTAGGTCAGTTTCCCAAGGAAAACATAATACTTTGCTATTATAAGCATCACACATGGTACTTGAAGCCCATAACTCTCTTGATACCTCTTACCAAGTAGCAAGGTGTATTATGGCACTCAAGATACAATCACAACAGTGAATTAAACATCATAGCTTATACCTGGCCATGATCATCATTTCAAGATGCCTGCATTGTTAACACATATAATACAGTGATATTAATTGCATATCAGAACCATGTTCAACAAATATGAAATTCGCTATTCATGGGTAACACCACTATTCCCTTACTAGGGTTAGGGTTTACCATTTCATGTTATTTAAGGATAATCATCCCCTTATCACCTCAAAGATATAATTTATCACCGTATTGCTCAAGATTAGGGTTCATTGAGGAATACAAAGCATTACCCTAAGTTTGGGCTTCACAATACATCAAACATCAGGGTTCCTCATGAAACCATCCTTAGTTGGGGTTTGACATCAAATTCACCCTATAAAAGGATTTACATTCAATGTTCCACAAATAGGGTTTACTATTCATCCCAATTAGGGTTTTATGATCCATTCCCATAATTAGGGTTTACTATTCATCCCAATTAGGGTTTCATGATCCATTCCCATAATTAGGGTTTACTATTCATCCCAATTAGGGTTTTCGATCACATTACTCTTGATTAAGTCTATTCACATTATCACCCCAAATTAGGGTTACATCCATACCTTGGATTAGGGTTAAGGATCAACAACCTGGTAAATTAGGGTTTAGGTTCATGATTAGGGTTTCATGATCTTATTACTTAAGATTCATACCCTTAATCACCATATGAGTGATACTCATGTATCAACTCTATGTTATCATACCTCTCAACTTGATTAGGTCATATCAACCCTTAATTAAGTTCATACAACTATCAATGACATAGTGTACCAAGTCATTGCTCCTATTAGAAACTAGGGTTTCTTTTTTGATTAACACTAATCACATAGGTACTTTTAGGGTTTCAACCCTTGTAACTTATTGATTAACATTACTAATCATCATTGGATAATTAGGACTATTATTGCCTTTAATATCCTAATGATTGAACCATTAACAATCTCCATGCGGTCTTGAAGTTACATAACCAAACAGTTTTGAAACCGTTTGCCACCAAACAGTCTTGAGACCGTTTGGCCCCAAATAGTTTCAAGACCGTTTGGGCCAAATCAGTCCCAAAACCGCAAGGGATAACTAGGTCAATTCTCAAACAAATCGATTTCCAATTGCAACATTGAATGGGCATAGATTATTCAATTGGAAGGTCCATGAATCCAAACCATTAGATCACCATACATGGGTCAAGGATCAACCTTCAATCCACCAAACGGTCTCTAGACCGTTTGCCCCAAAAAGTCTTGAAATCAATTGGACCAATCAAGGGTTTCATCAATCAACTTGATTAGGGTTACAACTTAATGGATCGTGCACACCTTGGATCATTCAATTGAGTCCATTGGATCATCATCCAACCTTTGATTAAGTTCAGACCTCAAATGGTCAACTATACCAAACGGTCAACCATGCCATGCAGTTTGGTGTCCAAACGGTCAACTAGACCAAACAGTCAACCAAACCAAACGGTTTGGGATCCAACTTTACCAGACAGTTTACAAACCATTTGGACCAAAAGTCCAAAACCGTTTGCTGTTGTTCTTTGATTAAGGTGTGAGATTATGAATAGGTTATCATATTCAACCTTTAGACTCACGAAAGTTACTGCCATTTCCATGGCAACTCCATCAATCAAGCAAGGTTATTGCAAAAATGACAATTAAATCAATTGCAAGTAGAAATCGAATTCAATGACAAAGATTAAGGGTTAAAGTTATATAACCTGACTTCAAATCTGATCCCAAGCTCCAAGCGTCATGGCTCCAATGGTGGTTGAAGCTCTAGCAACCTCCCAAGGTCGTTTCTCAAGCTTTTGGAGTGAAAGGATCGGCTAGGGTTGAAGATGGAGTGAAGAAATGAAGAAATCATGTATTGTTTTATGATTTTCACCATGAAATCATGAAGAACGTAGATTAAAGGCTTACCAACAGGTTGGGGACGTGCTCCCTGCTGTCCTTAGCCTTCTTGGTCGGTTTTTCAAGCAAGGGGAAGAAAATCAATCGAAAAAGACCCTTAGGTGGGTTGAAAAAGGCTCTTTTATAAGAAATTGATGAAAGAGAAAATGTTTAATTAAAGTTCAATCAATTCCAAAAATGGTACCACCTCTTCCTCCTTGTTTTGCTTGCATGCAAAGGCAACTCAAAGCCACCTAACTATATTCCATTATCCATGGATTAAGGGAAAAGAAAATAAGCACCTTAATCCATTATAATACTAATATATCTTTTTGAGTGGGAATTCTTTTCCTTATTATAAGGTGAGTGGAATTTCACCTCCTTAAGATGTTTTCGATCCTTGCAAGCTCAAGGACGGTCAATAATGCATATGAATTTCACCAAATTAATTTTGGTTGAAGACCCTAGAATTATTTTATTTATATTTGCATTAATATATCCATTATGCTTAAATCTTGATTATTTTAATATCAAGATTGTCTCTCATCCAACTTAAATCAAATGAGGCGCCCCAATCATTTTATTTGCTCCACATGATGCCAAGAAACATTACAGACCTTATTGAAGTGGTAATTTACATATTGCACCCTAGGTTTGGGTAAATTGCGCATTACACTAAAACTAGGTTTTCATACACAAACATTGCTTTATCAGCTCTTTCTTGGGATTCAGGCTATCACAAGCCATAAATCTGCATCATCTTCATTCCCATGATGCCATAACACATGAGGAACATATTATCATGCACAATTTGCAAATATACCCCTCAACTTGGATAATTTGCACTTTAGTCCAAAATAGGCAAAATATTGATTTCAACAATATTCAAAAAGGACTAAAATTTTAATATAAATTCCTCTTGAGCCCTAATTACTTTTCAAAGATAAAAGCATGCATATAATTACTCTCATTATGCAAAACACCTAGGGTTACTTCATAACCTAGGTCAGGGATGTTACAAGTTTATCCACCCCTTACAATGATTTCGTCCCCGAAATCATCAACATCAACAAATCATTAAGAGAAAAGAGTAGGATATTTCCTTCTCATCTCATACTCTAGTTCCCACATAGCTTCTTCAATGCCACGGTGATTCCATAGGACTTTTACAAGACTAATGTCTTTCTTTTTCAGCTTCTTGATTCTTCTGTCAAGAATCAACACTGGTCCTTCAACATAAGATATGTCATCATTTAGTTCTACCTCCACAGGTTGTAGGACTAACTCAGTGTCAGGATGACACTTCCTCAACATAGAGATATGAAACACTGGGTGCAATCTATGCAACTCAGGTGGTGACTCCATCTTATAGGCCACCTTTCCTATCTTTTCAATGATTGGATAAGGCCCCATAAATCTCGGAGCTAACTTCCCTCTCTTTCCAAATCTCAGGATACCTTTCCAAGGTGAAACCTTGAGGTACACCCTATCTCCGACTTGGAATTCTAAGGGTCTACGACACTTTTCAGCATAAGATTTCTGTCTATCTTGGGCTGTTTTCAGCTGTTGCTGTATGATCCTTATCTTCTCAGTTGTTTGCTGAACCAGCTCAGGACCCAAAAGTTGGTACTCACCATTTATATACCAACATAGGGGAGATCTACAACATCTACCATACAAAGCCTCATATGGTTCCATCTCAATACTGTGTTGATAGCTTTTATTATAAGCAAACTCTATCAAGCTCAGATGTAGATCCCAACTCCCCACAAACTGAAGGACACATGCCCTAAGCAAGTCTTCCAAGGTTTGTATTGTCCTCTCAGACTGTCCATCTGTCTGAGGATGAATAGTTGTACTAAACCTTAATTGAGTGCACAAAGCTTTATGAACTCGTTCCCAAAAGTGACTCATAAACTGAGGACCTCTATCAGAAACTATTGTAATGGGTACCCCATGCAGCCACACTATCTCATCTATGTAGATTTGTGCAAGCTTCTCAGCTGTATAGGTTGTTTTGACAGGTAAGAAATGTGTTGTCTTTGTCAACCTATCAACTATCACCCAAATGGAATCATGACTTTTGGCGGTTCTAGGCAAACCAACCACAAAGTCTATAGTTACATGATCCCACTTCCACTATGGTATAGGCAGGGGTTGCATTGTTCCTGTGGGCTTTTGATGTTCAGCTTTAACCTACTGACACACCAGACACCGCATAACAAAATCAACAACATCCTTCTTCAAACCAGGCCACCAATACATATCTTTTAGGTTATGATACATCTTGGTGCTCCCTGGATGCATATCATACATTGAAGAATGAGCTTCCTCCATGACTAACTTTCTTAAATTATCAACATCAGGTACTACCATCCTATCATGGTAACAGACTACTTGATCATCAGAATCATGGAAGCCATCCCGCTTCTCACTACCATATTCTGACCTAATCTGCTGAATCATAGAATTAGTCTGCTATGCTTCTTTGATCTGCTGTCTCAGAGTTGGTTTTATATGCATCTCAGCCAATAACCCGGCTAACAATGACACTTTAAGTTGTACATTGTCTTGCCTTAAGGAGATAAACATATCTCTCTTGGAGCACACTAAAGAGTTTAGTTGTGCATTATCTAGGGTTGGTGTTGCTGATTTTCTACTTAGTGCATCAGCAACCACATTGGCTTTCCCTGGATGATAATCAATTGTACAGTCATAGTCCTTGATTAGTTCCATCCAGCGGTGTTGCCTCATGTTTAGCTCATGCTGAGAAAAGATATACTTCAGATTCTTATGGTCTATGAAAATCTGGAATGTTTCTCCATAGAGATAATGTCTCCATATTTTCAAGGCATGGACCACAACAGCTAATTCCAGATCGTGTGTCGGATAATTCTCCTCGTGTTTCTTAAGCTGTCGAGAAGC
The DNA here is from genome assembly GCA_963693085.1 of Alisma plantago-aquatica. Lineage (NCBI taxonomy): Eukaryota > Viridiplantae > Streptophyta > Magnoliopsida > Alismatales > Alismataceae > Alisma > Alisma plantago-aquatica. The sequence goes on from OY856410.1 coordinate 530,028,969, forward strand.
AAAATAAATCACTTGCTTATCCTACGTCAACACACATCCTAAGCCATTTTTAGATGCATCACAGAAGACTATATACCCCTTTCCTTGCTCAGGTAGCACCAACACGGGTGCACATGTTAACCTTTCCTTCAGCAACTGGAAAGACTGTTGACACTTGTCATTCCAGACAAAAGGAATCTCCTTTCTGGTCAACTTGGTCAGGGGTAAGGCTGTTGAACTAAAGTTCTTAATGAACCTTCTATAATAGCCATCCAGTCCTAGGAAACTTCTTATCTTTGTTCGTGTCTTCAGTTGTTCCCATTGCAGGACATATTCTACCTTCTTAGGATCAACACGAATACCTGAGGTAGATATTATGTGTCCAAGAAAGGAAACTTCTGACAACCAGAACTCACATTTGCTAAACTTAGCATATAACTTATGCTCCCTTAGCAAAGTTAGAGATTGGCGAAGATGCTGCTCATGTTGTTGAGCATCTCTACTATATATCAGAATGTCATCTATAAAGACGACAACATACTGATCCAGAAAAGGTCGAAAGATTCTACTCATGAGTTCCATAAAGGCAACTGGTGCATTAGTTAGTCCAAACAACATAACTATGAACTCATAGTGACCATACCTTGTCCTAAAAGCAGACTTTGGTATGTCACCCTCCTTGATACGCAAATGATGGTATCCCGACCTCAGATCTATCTTAGAAAAGACAGTTGCACCACATAACTGGTCAAACAAGTCATCAATCCTTGGTAGAGGATACTTGTTCTTTATGGTGACTTTGTTTAACTGTCTATAGTCAATGCATAATCGCATAGACCCATCCTTTTTCTTAACAAAAAGGACTGGAGCACCCCAGGGTGAAGTGCTCGGTCGGATAAAACCTCTCTTAAGCAACTCTTGCATTTGTTTCTTGAGCTCTGCCATTTCAGCAGGTGCCATCCTATACGGAGTTTGTGCTATTGGTTGTGTGTCTGGGATACGATTTATTTTAAAATCAATCTCTCGGGGCGGCGGAACACCTGGAAGTTCTTCAGGAAATACATCTTCAAATTCCCTGATTACAGGAACTTCAAAAGGATGAGGGTTTTCCATTGTGGTATCAACCACATGGGCTAAGAATGCAGAGCATCCTTACCTCATCAGCCTTTCAACTACCATAGCTGACACAAGACATGTTGGAAGAATCTTTCTATCTCCTTGAAAGATCCATGTGTCACCACCATTTGTGAACATAGCTTGCTTGGAACTACAATCCAAGACAACCTTATACTTCTCTAAGGTATCCATTTCAAGGATTATATCAAAACCCTACATCTCAAGTGGTATAAGATCCACTTGAATATAATGACTAGAAAAAAAAAGATTGCAGGGAGAACACACTTCCCGCAATACTACAGATCCCATCAAAGGTGTTTCTAATAGCAAGTTATCTATTCTATGACTAACAATCATATTGCAGTCATCAATCACTTCTTGAGTGATAAAAGAGTGCATAGCACCCAGATCTATTAACACAGATACGAAGCAGGATAAAGACATATCAGAATAAAGAAGTTCCATCTGACCTGTCATAACCCGAGGGTTGACTACTGCTTTAGGCTGGTTCATAGCATAGAACCTAGCCGTCGCTTGCTATTGACCCTGTGCCTGGTTGTTAGATGTCGAAGAATTGGCTTGGGACACTTGTCCACGTCCTCTAACACCACTTCCAGGCTATTGCCTCTAAGAGCCCTGCTGACTCTGCCTCGGTTTCTGGGTCACACTCGTGACTTTCTCAGGACAGTTTCTCACCACATGGCCTTCTTTTCCACATCTATAACAGGTTATATTCCCCCTTGGTGGCTTGGGTGGTCCTGTTACTGACATAGAGGCTGAGCTTTGAGCTCCCTTTGGTGGTAAACTACGATTTCTATCCTTACTTGACGTCCACTGCGTCTGGGTATTAAACCTTAGTGGTGGTGTAGGCACAAAATACCTCGGTCTCTTGAAACTCCCAGTACTCTGCCCTTGAAACTGTGGGTATTCCTTCTTGCCCTTGGTTTGTCACTTCTCAATTACAGACCTCTCTATACGTATTACAGACTCCACAAAAGTTGCAAACCTTTCCCGGTTCTCCAGAGCAGACACCAGAGTGGTTAATTCAGCGTTCATCCCCTTCTCGAACTACCAAATTCTCTCCTCATCATTGGATGCTATGTGCGGACAGAACCACAACAACTCCATAAACCTAGCCTCATACTCGCTAATGTTCATGGGTCCTTGTTTGATTCTCTCAAAATGGGATATCTTCTCGTCTAGATATGTTTTGGGAAAGTATCTCGCGACGAATTCACACCTGAATTCATCCCATCCAATCACAACTCTAGGTCTTTTGCCTTCCTCAATGGTCCACTAGTGGCCAACACTCCCTTTGAGGAGATATACAGCATGTCTGACCCTCTCATCATCAGGAATCATGAAGATTATGAAAGCTTTCTCCAACTTCATCAACCATAGATCAACATCTGCCGGATCGACTGTACCTGCATACTCTAAGGCTCCTACCCTCTTAAGCCTTTCAAAAGTCTTGCCGGCACCATGTCTTTCATCATGAGGTGTTGCCCTGGGTGCAGGTACTGTCATTCTATCCGTCATGTGAGTCATAGCTGCCATAAACTTCCCAAACATCGCCTGGAAGGCTGGGCTCCCCATATCAGCTGGGTTGAACTGGGATTTTTTAGGTACAAGTTCCTCCATGTCCTGACCTCTTACACCATTTACCGGTGCAGCAACACTGCTCTCAGCAGTGTGTTCTTCGTGTGATCCAGACATCCTTAGTTCTTCTTCTCCTATAAGAGCAGAAGACACTATCAGATAAACTGGAAGACACTAGAACAGACTCAACTACCTTAATCCTATGTCTCTGTAGACTCAGCGAACCTAGAGCTCTGATACCACTTTTACTTGTGGAATACAACTCATAAAACAAGTTTAACTAATGCGGAAGTGCTCGTTAGCAGTGGAATTACTGAAAATCACTAAAAATTAAAACCATTTATCTAGAGATCCATTTACAGGAAAACTCTTTTATTTAGAACTAAAGTAAAACATTACAGCCTGGTTCATATGTACATTACATGCATCATTGCATCTCGAGGCATACATGCACCAAAATCTCAGATTGAAGTACCAAAACACTAACTCCTAGGACCTGAGAGTATAGAGACGACTTTAGGACTATTTACATAAAGACCAGACAGCCACTGTCTCCACCTATTGGATCACTGCTATCCATGTGTCTGCTGCTGCTGCTCTTCTCCTGCAGAAGAGTTTCTGCCTTGTCGTCTGCGTCTACCTAAAAACATTGGATCCCACGGGGGTGAGACAATTATAAAAATTGTCCCAGCGGGAGATATAACTCTCCGCCAAAACATTGTCATTGCAGCTTAATAGAAATAAACTGAACAGTGGAATATTGTAAACCATTAACAGGTGAAACACATTTGTGCATACTAGAGCAACATTCTTATGCAATATTCCACATACAACTTGATTATACAACATTTGTCATACTCAATATGAAGTTAAGGAACATAAGTACATTCCTGTATCAAGGGCATGCTAAGCAGTATATCAACAACCAATATTCCTCATATTTCAATATTATGCAAATACGCTACACGGCTGATTATATTTTACAAACAGATTTAAGCTCTGAGGAGATGAGGTATACCGCTCATACTCCAACCGACCATTTCTAGAATCGAAATCGGTACCATAAATAGGTCAATGGAAAAGTCGGATTCCCATGACCTCCCACATCCTAGTCAGCACAGGACTACAAGCAGGACTGTGTTGACTGCTCAAATAGCTTTCTAGGGTATACTGGAACTTCGCTATAGAGTTACAACGTCAACTGCACTCTCATCGATAGTCGAGAGCATTAATGTTTATCTCCATCGACCCGACATGAAATAACATTGGGAGATTAATGATACATCCATCCCAACCATCAGGAGATTTATGGTACATCTATTCTGACACATGAAGGATTGAGGGGTTTAATGTTTACTCTCTCTCAATCTCTTCACCCGGACGTAAGGATATTTTCGCCCATTTACCCCCACATATTCAAAATATGAGAATTCTAGGAATTCTATAGAATACCTATTTCACCATCACCAATTGCCGACGATGATGGATCTATGGTTAGAGCACTACATGAACAGGTTTCACTTGATTATTTAAGTACATTTTCATATTCTTTTAGCATCAGGCAAGTTCTCGGATAAAACTCATTATGACAATGCTATAAGGAAACATGTACTAACTTCATCAATTGCTTAACAATCTTAAAAGATATTGGAAACTCAATCCCTTCTCAATTTCATCACCATAATCATATGGCCATGGGTAATTAAACCCTAGATTAATTATTAAGCATTGTTACCACCTTTCCAGGTAACCATCACCTTTAGGTCAGTTGCCCAAGGAAAACATGATACTTTGCTATTATAAGCATCACACATGGTACTTGATGCCCATAACTCTCTTGATACCTCTTACCAGGTAGCAAGATATATTATGGCACTCAAAATACAATCACAATAGTGAACTAAACATCATAGCTTATACCTGGCCATGATCATCATTTCAAGATGCATGCATTGTTAGCACATATAATACAGTGATATTAATTGCATATCAGAACCATGTTCAACAAATATGAAATTCACTATTCATGGGTAACACCACTATTCCCTTACCAGGGTTTAGGGTTTACCATTTCATGTTATTTAAGGATAATCATCCCCTTATCACCTCAAAGATATAATTTATCACCATATTGCTCAAGATTAGGGTTCATTGAGCAATACATAGCACTACCCTTAGTTTGGACTTCACAATACATCAAACATCAGGGTTCCTCATGAAACCATCCTTAGTTGGGGTTTCACATCAAATTCACCCTATAAAAGGATTTACATTCAATGTTCCACAAATAGGGTTTACTATTCATCCCAATTAGGGTTTTATGATCCATTCCCATAATTAGGGTTTACTATTCATTCCAATTAGGGTTTCATGATCCATTCCCATAATTAGGGTTTACTATTCATCCCAATTAGGGTTTTAGATCACATTACTCTTGATTAACTCTATTCACATGATCACCCCAAATTAGGGTTACATCCATACCTTGGATTAGGGTTAAGGATCAACAACCTTGTCAATTAGGGTTTAGGTTCATGATTAGGGTTTCATGATCTTATTACTTAAGATTCATACCCTTAATCACCATATGAGTCATACTCATGTATCAACTCTATGTTATCATACCTCTCAACTTGATTAGGTCATATCAACCTTTAATTAAGTTCATACAACTATGAATGACATAGTGTACCAAGTCATTGCTCCTATTAGCAACTAGGGTTTCTTTCTTGATTAACACTAATCACATAGGTACTTTTAGGGTTTCAACCCTTGTACCTTATTGATTAACATTACTAATCATTATTGGATAATTAGGACTATTATTTCCTTTAATATCCTAATGATTGAACCATTAACAATCTCCATGCGGTCTTGAAGTTAGATCACCAAACGGTTTTGAAACCGTTTGCCACCAAACGGTCTTGAGACCGTTTGGCCCCAAACAGTTTCAAGACCGTTTGGCCCCGAACGGTTTCAAGACCGTTTGGTCTCAAACGAACTCAAGACCGTTTGGGCCAAATTAGTCCCAAAACCGCAAGGGCTAACTAGGTCAATTCTCAAACAAATCAATTTCCAATTGCACCGTTGAATGGCCATAGATTATTCAATTGGAAGATCCATCAATCCAAACCATTAGATCACCATCCATGGGTCAAGAATCAACCTTCAATCCACAAAACGGTTTTGAAACCGTTTGGTCCCAAACAGTTTCAAGACCATTTGGGATCAAACGGTCTCAAGACCGTTTGCCCCAAAAAGTCTTGAAATCAATTGGACCAATCAAGGGTTTCATCAATCAACTTGATTAGGGTTACAACTTAATGGATCGTGCACACCTTGGATCATTCAATTGAGTCCATTGGATCATCATCCAACCTTTGATTAAGTTCAGACCTCAAATGGTCAACTATACCAAATGGTCAACCATGTCATGTGGTTTGGTGTCCAAACGGTCAACTAGACCAAACGGTCAACCAAACCAAACGGTTTGGGATCCAACTTTACCAAACGGTTTGCAAACCGTTTGGACCAAAATTCCAAGACCGTTTGCTGTTGTTCTTTGATTAAGGTGTGTGCTTATGAACAGGTTATAATATTCAACCTTTAGAATCATGAAAGCTACTGTCATTTCCATGGCAACTCCATCAATCAAGCAAGGTTATTGCAAAAATGACAATTAAATCAATTGCAAGTAGAAATCGAATTCAATGACAAAGATTAAGGGTTAAAGTTATATACCCGCCTTCAAATATGATCCCAAGCTCCAAGATTCACGTCTCTAATGGTGGTTTAAGATCTAGCAACCTCCCAAGGTCGTTTCTCAAGCTTTTGGAGTGAAAGGATCGGCTAGGGTTGAAGATGGAGTGAAGAAATGAAGAAATCATGTATTGTTTTATGATTTTCACCATGAAATCATGAAGAACGAAGATCAAAGGCTTACCAACAGGTTGGGGACGTGCTCCCTGCTGTCCTTAGCCTTATTGGTTGGTTTTTCAAGCAAGGGTAAGAAAAGGAATCGAAAAAGACCATTAGGTGGGTTGAAAAAGGCTCTTTTATAAGAAATTGATGAAAGAGAAAATGTTTAATTAAAATTCAATTAATTCCAAAAATGGTACCACCTCTTCCTCCTTGTTTTGCTTGCATGCAAAGGAAACTAAAAGCCACCGAACTCCCTTCCATTATCCATGGATTAAGGGAAAAGAAAATAAGCACCTTAATCCATTATAATACTAATATATCTTTTTGAGTGGGAATTCTTTTCCTTATTATAAGGTGAGTGGAATTTCACCTCCTTAAGATATTTTCGATCCTTGCAAGCTCAAGGAAGGTAACTCATGCATATTAATTTCACCAAATTAATTTTGGTTGAAGGCCCTAGAATTATTTTATTTATATTTGCATTAATATATCCATTATGCTTAAATCTTGATTATTTTAATATCAAGATTCTCTCTCCTCCAAATTAAATCAAATGAGGCACCCCCCTCATTTTCTTTGCTCCAAATGATGCCAAGAAACATTAGGGACCTTATTGAAGTGGTAATTTACATATTTCACCCTAGGTTTTGGGTAAATTGCACATTACACCAAAACTAGGTTTTCATGCACAAACATTGCTTTATCAGCTCTTTCTTGGGATTCGGGCTATCACAAGACATACCTCTACATCATATTCATTCCCATGATGCCATAACACATGAGGAAAATATTATCATGCACAATTTGCAAATAGACCCCTCAACTTGGGTAATTTGCACTTTAGTCCAAAACAGGAAAAATATTGATTTCAACAATATTCAAAAAGGACTAAAATTGTAATATAAATTCCTCTTGAGCCCTAATTACTTTTCAAAGAAAAAAGCATGCATATAATTACTCTCATTATGCAAAACACCTAGGGTTACTTCATAACCCAGGTCAGGGATGTTACAAGTTTTTGTATATGTGTCTAAATAAGTAGTCGAGTCTTGAAAGAAACTTCTTTCACCATGATTCACCATGTTTTTTCATGGGGACATAAACAAACTAGAATTCACCACATATTCATCATGGATTCACCATGATTCCCTATCACCATGAAAAAAAAACAACAATTTTCATTTCACCGTCATTCCCCTCCACATGATTCACCATGTAACAAACACAACCTAAATTGTTCTCCCATAAAGTTTCTTTACATTTTCAATATATTTCAAAATGTTACATAGCTCATAGTTTGATTACAACTTCGACAAGTAAACCTTCAAAAAATGGTAAAGCTATAGTAGGAACACACACCAAGAGAATTTTCTTCATCTTCATGTCATATATGGTAGATCACACTTGAATTTAAAATATACTGACATTATCTAATTTGTAGTGTTGATCCTTCCTAAAAAAAGTTATGTGTCATTATTGACAATTATATTGAATTAAGATGTCAATATATCAAAAAGGGGCCACAAATAAATTACCCTTGTATGTGCCATCTGTCGAGAGAGGGATTCATCTGGTAGTTGAATGAGGCATGATCATGTTGACATTAAGAGACGAGAAGAAAAAGAGTATATATGTGAGATGTCTATCAACCTCAACATTAACACATGATAAAAAAATGGTAGTTGTGGAGATGAACTCAAACATTAGCACATGATATGCACAATACGCCGGTAAGGGGGTAGATAGTTGTATCATACCTAACACATCAGAGTATAGAAGGTAACAATATGCTTCTCAAGACCATCAAAAGTGAAGAGAAAAGTTGCATGTATGAGGACAACTCTAGCAAGTCATGCATTATGTCACTTGGTGGTAGTTGTGAGAGGTTAGCAGAGATGAAATTTAAAGGTATGAAGAAAGATGGTTCTCATGTTCAATAGAAAACATTTTTTGGATAGTGTTGATGGAGTTTGGTATTTTATGAAACACAATGGATCTTGAACAATCACTTTATATAGGGCTCTTACCTTGAATTGCCATGCTTTCAACTGACCATATTTGGTTGATGTGTCTCTTGTATGCTATGGAGACTTTGTTATTTTTCTCCTTTATTTGTACTCGAGGTAGGAAAACTTTGATGTGTCTCTTGTATGCTATGGAAACTTTGTTATTTTTCTCTTTTTTTTGTACTCGTGTAAGAAAACTACATTTTATTTGATTTTGCTAGAGCCCACATGATAAACTTGTCCTACATCCCATGTATTGTAATGTTCATGAGGCATGCAAACTTCATAAGCTAAGGAAATGGCTAAATTTTTTATTCTATGAACATAATTTTATGAAAAATGTATATAAATTGCACATTCTGTTACCCTTCAACTTGTATCACAATATATAAGTAAACCAATTCACAATACTCATTAAAAATGAAAAAAAACAAAGAACAAGCTGCAAAGACCTCACTTTTTATCCCAATTACGGAAAGACACAAAATTTTTATAGTCATTACCTAAAATTTTCAAGATCCAGATTTAGCAAATAACAAATAATTTCCATTATTTCAAATATTGTTTAAAAGATACTCCTACAAGGAGTTACATTAAATTCTATCATTAGGACTGTACATATGAGTTGAAGTAACTATGCAATCCTCCTTTACTTTGATTTAATGTCGTTAGGAAATTTAATCAGATTCATCATAGCTTAACATCTTCATATATTTTATTTAACTAAAATGGCGTGAAATAAAATACGATACAAATATCAAAATATAATGTGTATTGTTGGCTAAATGGACATCATAAAAATCCCTTTGTTTTGAAAATAACAAACATTTCATTCTTGTGGATCTAACGTGCTATTTGAGTGTGGCAGGAACTAGGTGGATGACGCAACTTTGGAAGATCTAAATGCTCACAATGTGTTAATTTCATGATTGTAATCAAATGTAAAAACTTGTACAAGTATATAATGTACAAGTACTTAGATATCATGAAAATCAAGCATTTAGATCTTCCCTAGCCATTCATAATGCTTAGATAGGTCATCCCCTATAATAGTGTCACAACTGCACACTCATACACACACTTATTATTTATCTAGAACCAACAAAATAGAGACATTCTCGGTCAAACTAATTGTCGACCGAGACACACTCAGTCAAACATCTTCTCGACCGAGAGTCTCCCGGGTTAATCCTTCTAATAGGTTCTATAGTCGTTAGACCTAGCAGACAAGGTGGTTGGGAGTTGGAATCGAGCATTATATACACTTGCTCCAGACCGTCCCTCGGTCGACAAAGTCCTCGATCGAGAGACTCTTGGTCGACAAACTTCTCGACCGAGAAGAACTCTGTCTGCACTTTTTAGAATTAATAAACTAGCCATTGCTAAAGCAATTAATGGATACCTAATGACTATTTGAGCACTTAGAACCACCTAGAAAGTGTCTAGAACATCCTTAAGCATTCATAGGCCATTCCTATAAATAGGACATGCCTTAGGACACCCAAAGCACACTTGTGCAATACTTGAGCATACATACTTGCAATTGGCAATCCTTTCTTGTGAGCAATTGAGCAACTTCTACACTTGCTAATCTTTCCCATTGCTACAAGCTCGTGTCCTATAGGCTAAAATCTCCTTTCCACCATACTTACACTTTCACACACATTGGTTAGGAGATCAAAATGCTTGATATAGGAAATCAAGCCTTGTGCTACAACGGTAATTGTAATTTCCATTTTCCCTTCTTGTTCCTTCTTATTGCTTGTATTCTCCTTGCTACTCCTAGGGTTGGAGGCTGCGGATTGGAGAGGGTGCTATATTCTCAGGTGGAGAAGGATCTTCTCGATGGAGAAGGAGGACTTTGAACTACTTCTAGAAGGTCTCAATGGGAAGCTACTTCAAGGAGGAAGGCTACTTCAAGGGGAAGCTTGAAGTTACTTCAAGCGAAGGCTATTTCATAGTTGGTGAGACGACTTCAGGGTGAAGGTTGTCCAAAGGGTCAGGAAGGTATTTGTAATTTTGTGTAACATCCTAAAAAGGTAATAAAATTCAAATACTTTCAAATCCCAATTGGAAACAATTGGGTAGTGGACTGACTCCCTTAGTTTTTGCTAAGGGTGGAACCACTCTAAACACCTTACCTCTTTCTTTTTATCTCAATTGTGGTTGCTTGAGTTGAATTATTGTTAAAATAAATATAAAACCCTATTCACCCCCCTCTAGTGGTTTTTCATTTGGTATCATAGCAAGGCTTCAAGGAACTCTAACTAAGTCTTGAAGAATGGATGATGGGGTACTCAACAACCACAACTTGGAAGGGACACTCGTGGCTAGACCTCCACCGTTTGATGGCACTAACCACACCTACTGAAAGAGGAGGATGCAGTTCTACTTCTAGGGAATTATCTGGGATCTCTGGAGGATGGTGTCAAATCTATATGACTTTCCTCAAACAGAGTATGCATCTTAGTATGCTAATACGGTAAGATCAGCCCAAATGAATGCAAAAGCTGTAAGTATACTCTATTGTTCAATTTCCGTTGGTGAATTCAATAGAATAAAAAATTGTGAAACAACATATGAGATATGGCATAGACTCTCTATAACCTATGAATGGACTGTTCAAGTTTAGAATTCTAAAATTGGAATGGTTAAACAAAAGTTTGAATAGTTTCGTATGGATCAAAATGAGTCTATTAGTGAAATGTATGAACAATTTTCTTCTATTTTGAATGGTTTAAATGCTTTAGGTAAAGTAATAAGTGAAGAACATCAAGTATAAAAAATCCTTAGGTCTCTTCCTCCCAAGTATAAGCCTAAAGTGACTGCTATTGAAGAAGCAAATGATCTCACCCGACTAAGGATGGAGCAACTCATTGGCAACTTAGAAGCACATGAGGAAACCTTGGAGGAAGAAGAACGACGAGAGCGTGAACTTCGACAAGGAAGAAAGAAAGATATGGCCCTAAAAGCTTCAATGATTATCACTCAAGAAAGTGATGAAACAAGTGATGGAGATGAAGGAGAAGAAGCTCTAATTGTTAATGATAAGAAATATAGAAGATTTAGATCTAACAAAGTTGTTGGTTCTTCTTCTTCCTCCCCTAGGTGTTTTGAATGTGGAAAGAAGGGACATCTCAAGAATGAATGTCCTAAAGAAAAGAAAGGAAAGAAAAGCTCATCCAAGAAGAAGGGAGAAAAAGCATACAAAGCTGCATGGGATGAGTCAAGTGATAGTGAAAGTGGAGAAGAGAATGTGGAGTGTCTCATGACCAAAGAAGATGATAGTGATGATTCTCAAGAGGTAAGACTTCTTGATTTGCCAAAAGAAGATCTAATTATTAGTCTACAAGATACTCATGACAAATATGTTGATTGCAAAAAGAAACTAAAGAAGGTTACTAGAACTAATGAGGATCTATATGCTAAATTGAATAATATTTATTTTGAAAAGGATAGTATTGCTTCTGAAATTTTGACCTTGAAATCATCTTTAAATGATTGCAATATGAAGTTGCTTACTTTAGAAACAAATCATGATCTTCTTTCTCAAGAAAAGGTTGATTTGCTTGAAAACTAAATAATTTTTAGACTCAACCTATCTTATCTAATCATCTAGATTATGATGCTATTGTTAAGGAAAGAGATTCTTTATCATCTAATCTAGATCAAGCAAAGTTAGATATCCAAAAGAAAATTGATGAGATTGCTAAGTTACAAAAACAAGTTAGTAGCTTGAGAAACAATGGTATTCTTGATAAGATCCTAAAGAACTCTTCTGGTTATAGTGGAAGAAGAGGTTTAGGATATGTTCCAAAAAAACTCTTATCAACCAAAATCTAGGAGAACTTAGGTTTAGGATTTGTTCTTCTTAAATCGGTTGTTTTTTTTCCGATCCTTACATTTTGGCTTCAAATGGACATCCTTTCAAATGATTTGATGGTTATCTTTTTGAAAGGGGAGAACAAATTAAGGTGGAGTTTTAACACATGATTTTAATGACTATCTTTTTGAAATGACAAAGGGGGAGAAATAATATAAATATTAAATACTCAATCAATGAGTTTCATAATCTCTTGGCTTTACATTAAAAGTTGCTATATTCCTTAAGAGTTGGACTTTATGTTCCATACTTCTTTGGAAATAATAAGCACACATTCCATAAACAAGAGAAGGAATACACAAGGTAAATCTCAGGTATGAAACTCAACTCATTTTAAGATCATTTGATTTATATTTTGAAATGTTTGTCATCTTCAAAAAGGGGGAGATTGTTGGCTAAATGGACATCATCAAAATTCCTTTGTTTTGAAAATAACAAACATTTCATTCTTGTGGATCTAACTTGATATTTGAGTGTTGCAAGAACTAGGTGGATGACACAACTTTGGAAGATATAAATGCTCACAATGTGTTAATTTCATGATTGTAATCAAATGTAAAAACTTGTACAAGTACATAATGTACAAGTACATAATGTACAAGTACATAATGTACAAGTACTTAGATATCATGTAAATCAAGCATTTAGATCTTCCCTAGCCATTCATAATACTTAGATAGGTCATCCCCCATAATAGTGTCACAACTACACACTCATACACACACTTAGTATTTATCTAGAACCACCAAAATAGAGACATTCTCGGTCGAACTAAATGTCGACTGAGACACACTCGGTCGAACATCTTCTCGACCGAGAGTCTCCCAGGTTAATCCTTCTAATAGGTTCTATATCCATTAGACCTAGCAAACAAGGTGGTTGGGAGTTGGAATCAAACGTTATATACACTTTCTCCAGACCGTCCCTCGGTCAACAAAGTCCTCGACCAAGAGACTCTCAGTCGACAAACTTCTCGACCGATAAGAACTCTGTCTGCACTTTTTAGAATTAATAAACTAGTCGTTGCTAAAGCAATTAGTGGATACCTAACGGCTAGTTGAGCAATTAGAACCCACTAGAAAGTGTCTATAACGTCCTTAAGCATTCATAGGCCATTCCTATAAATAGGACATGCCTTAGGACACCCAAAACACACTTGTGCAATAGTTGAGCATGCATACTTGCAATTGGCAATCCTTTCTTGTGAGCAATTGAGCAACTTCTACACTTTCTAATCTTTCCCATTGCTACAAGCTCGTGTCCTATTCCTTTCCACCATACTTACACTTTCACACACATTGGTTAGGAGATCAAAATGCTTGATATAGGAAATCAAGCCTTGTGCTACAACGGTAATTGTAATTTCCATTTTCCCTTCTTGTTCCTTCTTATTGCTTGTACTCTCCTTGCTACTCCTAGGGTTGGAGGTTGCGGATTGGAGAGGGTGCTATCTTATCAGGTGGAGAAGGATCTTCTCGGTGGAGAAGGAGGACTTTGAACTACTTCTAGAAGGTCTCAACGGGAAGCTACTTCAAGGGGGAGCTTGAAGTTACTTCAAGTGAAGGCTGCTTCATAGTTGGTGAGACGACTTCGGGGTGAAGCCTGTCCAAAGGGTGAGGAAGGTATTTGTAATTTTGTGTAACATCCGAAAAAGGTAATAAAATTCAAATACTTTCAAATCCCAATTGGAAACAATTGGGTAGTGGACTGACTCCCTTAGTTTTTGCTAAGGGTGGAACCACTCTAAACACCTTGCCTCTTTCTTCTTATATCAATTGTGGTTGCTTGAGTTGAATTATTGTTAAAATAAATATAAAACCCTATTCACCTCCCCCTCTAGTGGTTTTTCATGTATGTGGGGTGCATGTAATAGTGTGAAAGAACATAGCAATATATAATCAATCAATTACTTGCAAATACGAATTGGAATTTTCTTTACACATTCTAACCCATGTCTGATCTGCTCTCTTAAGTGTCATCATTGTCCCTTTAGGGCTTGTGTGCATAACCCCTCTATGCATGTCATTCTTGAGTTTAGAATATGATATCTTTCTTTATGTAAGATTCATAGTGGCATTATAATTAAACAAAATATAAATAAGCAACCAACACTTTATATAAACAATCTTCGAGAAACACTCAGCAAACCTCAACAATCGATATTGCAGATAGTCATAATCAAAACCATGTACCTTTTATAGAACCATGCAGATCTTACTATGATACTTTAAACATGCTATCCATGTTGGTATGTATGCCCTAAGAGCCAATCATGGGATGATTGGTGGGATACATTAAGATTGATTTGATAAACATCAAAGGCAAGCTTCCAATTCTTTCTGGTTCAGTCATATGACATAGTGATAGAACAGATTGAATGTCTAGAGAATGACAATACTCAATGACGTATGCCTTCAGGTTCATGACCTGAACGATGAGATCATACGGATGCTAAGAGTTTGTACATTCTTGTTATGTCCCTAGTCGGATGTCATTGTGGAAGGTAGATAGACAACAATGACACACAAGACTAGATTGTGGTGTTGGTTGATGACAGAATCGCATTAGTCATGATATAGAGATATCAAACCAAACACATAGGTACTTGTTAGAGAACAAGTGTACCAGATAGACCCATCGTGAGTTTGACACATGGAACCATGACATGGTAGTCACAGTTAGTACTCACAGTGATGGTGGTGAGTGTGATTCTTAGACCTGAAATCACTGCACTCAACACATGTCGTTGGGCACACTTTGACATCATCAAATGCAGTCCTGAAACATGGGTTGTTATAAAGGTGATGATTGGGTGGCTTTGACACATGGGGCTTTTGAGGGGTGAGTGATAGATATGGGATTTGTCCCTCCTGAGGGAGTTTGATATCCATGGCCACTTGACGAGTAGGATTGAGAAAGGCATGCACGCATGTGTGAATCAGTATGTGATATTGATGTCATACATATCTCTTCGAATCTACTCTGAGATCAAGAAAGTGAATGAACATTGACAGGATAACTGTTCCATGCCTCGAGTTCATTCGGGATATCAATGATAAAGGAATTATACATTCACTGTAACACCATTCACGGATTGTAGGATTGAAAGTTGTTCTCCAACTTTCTACTTTCACTTGGGTAGCACTGATGTGTGACTAGGCACCACTCTTTGCTTGTGAAGTCAGCACAGGACTACAAGCAGGACTGTGTTGACTGCTCAAATAGCTTTCTAGGGTATACTGGAACTTCGCTATAGAGTTACAACGTCAACTGCACTCTCATCGGTAGTCGAGAGCATTAATGTTTATCTCTATCGACCAAACATGAAATAACATTGGGAGATTAATGATACATCCATCCCAACCATCAGGAGATTTATGGTACATCTATCCTGACACATGAAGGATTGAGGGGTTTAATGTTTACTCTCTCTCAATCTCTTCACCCGGACGTAAGGATATTTTCGCCCATTTACCCCCACATATTCAAAATATGCGAATTCTAGGAATTCTATAGAATACCTATTTCACCATCACCAATTGCTGACGATGATGGATCTATGGCCAGAGCACTACATGAACAGTTTTCACTTGATTATTTAAGTACATTTTCATATTCTTTTAGCATCAGGCAAGTTCTCAGATAAAACTCATTATGACAATGCTATAAGGAAACATGTACTAACTTCATCAATTGCTTAACAATCTTAAAAGATATTGGAAACTCAATCCCTTCTCAATTTCATCACCATAATCATATGGCCCTGGGTAATTAAACCCTAGATTAATTATTAAGCATTGTTACCACCTTTCCAGGTAACCATCACCTTTAGGTCAGTTGCCCAAGGAAAACATGATACTTTTCTATTATAAGCATCACACATGGTACTTGATGCCCATAACTCTCTTGATACCTCTTACCAGGTAGCAAGGTATATTATGGCACTCAAGATACAATCACAACAGTGAATTAAACATCATAGCTTATACCTGGCCATGATCATCATTTCAAGATGCCTGCATTGTTAGCACATATAATACAGTGATATTAATTGCATATCAGAACCATGTTCAACAAATATGAAATTCACTATTCATGGGTAACACCACTATTCCCTTACCAGGGTTTAGGGTTTACCATTTCATGTTATTTAAGGATAATCATCCCCTTATCACCTCAAAGATATAATTTATCACCATATTGCTCAAGATTAGGGTTCATTGAGCAATACATAGCACTACCCTTAGTTTGGGCTTCACAATACATCAAACATCAGGGTTCCTCATGAAACCATCCTTAGTTGGGGTTTCACATCAAATTCACCCTATAAAAGGATTTACATTCAATGTTCCACAAATAGGGTTTACTATTCATCCCAATTAGGGTTTTATGATCCATTCCCATAATTAGGGTTTACTATTCATTCCAATTAGGGTTTCATGATCCATTCCCATAATTAGGGTTTACTATTCATCCCAATTAGGGGTTTAGATCACATTACTCTTGATTAACTCTATTCACATTATCACCCCAAATTAGGGTTACATCCATACCTTGGATTAGGGTTAAGGATCAACAACCTTGTCAATTAGGGTTTAGGTTCATGATTAGGGTTTCATGATCTTATTACTTAAGATTCATACCCTTAATCACCATATGAGTCATACTCATGTATCAACTCTATGTTATCATACCTCTCAACTTGATTAGGTCATATCAACCTTTAATTCAGTTCATACAACTGTGAATGACATAGTGTACCAAGTCATTGCTCCTATTAGCAACTAGGGTTTCTTTCTTGATTAACACTAATCACATATGTACTTTTAGGGTTTCAACCCTTGTACCTTATTGATTAACATTACTAATCATCATTGGATAATTAGGACTATTATTGCCTTTAATATCCTAATGATTGAACCATTAACAATCTCCATGCGGTCTTAAAGTTAGATCACCAAACGGTCTTGAGACCGTTTGGCCCCAAATGGTTTCACGACCGTTTGGCCCCGAACGGTTTCAAGACCGTTTAGTCTCAAATGAACTCAAGACTGTTTGGGCCAAATTAGTCCCAAAACCGCAAGGGCTAACTAGGTCAATTCTCAAACAAATCAATTTCCAATTGCACCGTTGAATGACCATAGATTATTCAATTGGAAGGTCCATCAATCCAAACCATTAGATCACCATCCATGGGTCAAGGATCAACCTTCAATCCACCAAACGGTTTTGAAACCGTTTGGTCCCAAACAGTTTC
Source organism: Alisma plantago-aquatica (assembly GCA_963693085.1). Taxonomy (NCBI): domain Eukaryota; kingdom Viridiplantae; phylum Streptophyta; class Magnoliopsida; order Alismatales; family Alismataceae; genus Alisma; species Alisma plantago-aquatica. Next base: position 530,046,730 of record OY856410.1, read on the forward strand.
AAGACCATTTGGGATCAAACGGTCTCAAGACCGTTTGCCCCAAAAAGTCTTGAAATCAATTGGACCAATCAAGGGTTTCATCAATCAACTTGATTAGGGTTACAACTTAATGGATCGTGCACACCTTGGATCATTCAATTGAGTCCATTGGATCATCATCCAACCTTTGATTAAGTTCAGACCTCAAACGGTCAACTATACCAAATGGTCAACCATGTCATGTGGTTTGGTGTCCAAACGGTCAACTAGACCAAACGGTCAACCAAACCAAACGGTTTGGGATCCAACTTTACCAAACGGTTTGCAAACCGTTTGGACCAAAATTCCAAGACCGTTTGCTGTTGTTCTTTGATTAAGGTGTGTGCTTATGAATAGGTTATCATCTTCAACCCTTAGAATCATGAAAGCTACCGCCATTTCCATGGCAACTCCATCAATCAAGCAAGGTTATTGCAAAAATGACAATTAAATCAACTGCAAGTAGAAATCAAATTCAATGACAAAGATTAAGGGTTAAAGTTATATAACCTACCTTCAAATCTGATCCCAAGCTCCAAGATTCACGTCTCTAATGGTGGTTGAAGCTCTAGCAACCTCCCAAGGTCGTTTCTCAAGCTTTTGGAGTGAAAGGATCAGCTAGGGTTGAAGATGGAGTGAAGAAATGAAGAAATAATGTACTGTTTTATGATTTTCACCATGAAATCATGAAGAACGAAGATCAAAGGCTTACCAACAGGTTGGGGACGTGCTACCTGCTTTCCTTAGCCTTATTGGTCGGTTTTTCAAGCAAGGGTAAGAAAAGGAATCGAAAAAGACCATTAGGTGGGTTGAAAAAGGCTCTTTTATAAGAAATTGATGAAAGAGAAAATGTTTAATTAAAATTCAATTAATTCCAAAACTGGTACCACCTCTTCCTCCTTGTTTTTCTTGCATGCAAAGGCAACTCAAAGCCACCGAACTCCCTTCCATTATCCATGGATTAAGGGAAAAGAAAATAAGCACCTTAATCCATTATAATACTAATATATCTTTTTGAGTGGGAATTCTTTTCCTTATTATAAGGTGAGTGGAATTTCACCTCCTTAAGATATTTTCGATCCTTGAAAGCTCAAGGACGGTAACTCATGCATCTTAATTTCACCAAATTAATTTTGGTTGAAGGCCCTAGAATTATTTTATTTATATTTGCATTAATATATCCATTATGCTTAAATCTTGATTATTTTAATATCAAGATTCTCTCTCCTCCAAATTAAATCAAATGAGGCACCCCCCTCATTTGCTTTGCTCCACATGATGCCAAGAAACATTAGGGACCTTATTGAAGTGGTAATTTACATATTTCACCCTAGGTTTTGGGTAAATTGCACATTACACCAAAACTAGGTTTTCATGCACAAACATTGCTTTATCAGCTCTTTCTTGGGATTCGGGCTATCACAAGCCATACCTCTGCATCATCTTCATTCCCATGATGCCATAACACATGAGGAAAATATTATCATGCATAATTTGCAAATAGACCCCTCAACTTGGGTAATTTGCACTTTAGTCCAAAACAGGAAAAATATTGATTTCAACAATATTAAAAAAGGACTAAAATTGTAATATAAATTCCTCTTGAGCCCTAATTACTTTTCAAAGAAAAAATCATGCATATAATTACTCTTATTATGCAAAACACCTAGGGTTACTTCATAACCCAGGTCAGGGATGTTACAAGTTTTTGTATATGTGTCTAAATAAGTAGTCGAGTCTTGAAATAAACTTCTTTCACCATGATTCACCATGTTTTTTCATGGGGACATAAACAAACTAGAATTCACCACATATTCATCATGGATTCACCATGATTCCCTATCACCATGAAGAAAAAAACAACAATTTTCATTTCACCGTCATTCCCCTCCACATGATTCACCATGTAACAAACACAACCTAAATTGTTCTCCCATAAAGTTTCTTTACATTTTCAATATATTTCAAAATGTTACATAGCTCATAGTTTGATTACAACTTCGAAAAGTAAACCTTCAAAAAATGGTAAAGCTATAGTAGGAACACACACCAAGAGAATTTTCTTCATCTTCATGTCATATATGGTAGATCACACTTGAATTTAAAATATACTGACATTATCTAATTTGTAGTGTTGATCCTTCCTAAAAAAAGTTATGTGTCATTATTGAAAATTATATTGAATTAAGATGTAAATATATCAAAAAGGGGCCACAAATATATTACCCTTGTATGTGCCATCTGTCGAGAGAGGGATTCATCTGGTAGTTGAATGAGGCATGATCATGTTGACATTAAGAGACGAGAAGAAAAAGAGTATATATGTGAGATGTCTATCAACCTCAACATTAACACATGATAAAAAAATGGTAGTTGTGGAGATGAACTCAAACATTAGCACATGATATGCACAATCACGCCGGTAAGGGGGTAGATAGTTGTATCATACCTAACACATCAGAGTACAAAAGGTAACAATATGCTTCTCAGGACCATCAAAAGTGAAGAGAAAAGTTGCATGTATGAGGAAAACTCTAGCAAGTCATGCATTATGTCACCTGGTGGTAGTTGTGAGAGGTTAGCAGAGATGAAATTTAAAGGTATGAAGAAAGATGGTTCTCATGTTCAATAGAAAACATTTTTTGGATAGTTTTGATGGAGTTTGGTATTTTATGAAACACAATGGATCTTGAACAATCACTTTATATCGGGCTCTTACCTTGAATTACCATGCTTTCAACTGACCATATTTGGTTGATGTGTCTCTTGTATGCTATGGAGACTTTGTTATTTTTCTCCTTTATTTGTACTCGAGGTAGGAAAACTTTGATGTGTCTCTTGTATGCTATGGAAACTTTGTTATTTTTCTCTTTTTTTGTACTCGTGTAAGAAAACTACATTTTATTTGATTTTGCTAGAGCCCACATGATAAACTTGTCCTACATCCCATGTATTGTAATGTTCATGAGGCATGCAAACTTCATAAGCTAAGGAAATGGCTAAATTTTTTATTCTATGAACATAATTTTATGAAAAATGTATATAAATTGCACATTCTGTTACCCTTCAACTTGTATCACAATATATAAGTAAACCAATGCACAATACTCATTAAAAATGAAAAAAACAAAGAACAAGCTGCAAAGACCTCACTTTTTATCCCAATTAAGGAAAGACACAAAATTTTTGTAGTCATTACCTAAAATTTTAAAATCCAGATTTAGCAAATAATAAATAATTTCCATTATTTCAAATATTGTTTAAAAGATACTCCTACAAGGAGTTATATTAAATTCTATCATTAGGACTTTACATATGAGTTGAAGTAACTATGCAATCCTCCTTTACTTTGATTTAATGTCGTTAGGAAATTTAATCAGATTCATCATAGCTTAACATCTTCATATATTTTATTTAACTAAAATGGCGTGAAATAAAATACGATACAAATATCAAAATATAATGTGTATTGTTGGCTAAATGGACATCATAAAAATCCCTTTGTTTTGAAAATAACAAACATTTCATTCTTGTGGATCTAACGTTCTATTTGAGTGTTGTAGGAACTAGGTGGATGACGCAACTTTGGAAGATCTAAATGCTCACAATGTGTTAATTTCATGATTGTAATCAAATGTAAAAACTTGTACAAGTATATAATGTACAAGTACTTAGATATCATGTAAATCAAGCATTTAGATCTTCCCTAGCCATTCATAATGCTTAGATAGGTCATCCCCTATAATAGTGTCACAACTGACACTCATACACACACTTATTATTTATCTAGAACCAACAAAATAGAGACATTCTCGGTCGAACTAAATGTCGACCGAGACACACTCAGTCAAACATCTTCTCGACCGAGAGTCTCCCGGGTTAATCCTTCTAATAGGTTCTATAGTCGTTAAACCTAGCAGACAAGGTGGTTGGGAGTTGGAATCGAACGTTATATACACTTTCTCCAGACCATCCCTCGGTCGACGAAGTCCTCGATCGAGAGACTCTTGGTCGACAAACTTCTCGACCGAGAAGAACTCTGTCTGCACTTTTTAGAATTAATAAACTAGCCATTGCTAAAGCAATTAATGGATACCTAATGACTATTTGAGCACTTAGAACCACCTAGAAAGTGTCTAGAACATCCTTAAGCATTCATAGGCCATTCATATAAATAGGACATGCCTTAGGACACCCGAAGCACACTTGTGCAATACTTGAGCATACATACTTGCAATTGGCAATCCTTTCTTGTGAGCAATTGAGCAACTTCTACACTTGCTAATCTTTCCCATTGCTACAAGCTCGTGTCCTATAGGCTAAAATCTCCTTTCCACCATACTTACACTTTCACACACATTGGTTAGGAGATCAAAATTCTTGATATAGGAAATCAAGCCTTGTGCTACAACGGTAATTGTAATTTCCATTTTCCCTTCTTGTTCCTTCTTATTGCTTGTATTCTCCTTGCTACTCCTAGGGTTGGAGGCTGCGGATTGGAGAGGGTGCTATATTCTCAGGTGGAGAAGGATCTTCTCGATGGAGAAGGAGGACTTTGAACTACTTCTAGAAGGTCTCAATGGGAAGCTACTTCAAGGAGGAAGGCTACTTCAAGGGGAAGCTTGAAGTTACTTCAAGCGAAGGCTATTTCATAGTTGGTGAGACGACTTCGGGGTGAAGGTTGTCCAAAGGGTCAGGAAGGTATTTGTAATTTTGTGTAACATCCTAAAAAGGTAATAAAATTCAAATACTTTCAAATCCCAATTGGAAACAATTGGGTAGTGGACTGACTCCCTTAGTTTTTGCTAAGGGTGGAACCACTCTAAACACCTTACCTCTTTCTTTTTATCTCAATTGTGGTTGCTTGAGTTGAATTATTGTTAAAATAAATATAAAACCCTATTCACCCCCCTCTAGTGGTTTTTCATTTGGTATCATAGCAAGGCTTCAAGGAACTCTAACAAAGTCTTGAAGAATGGGTGATGGGGTACTCAACAACCACAACTTGGAAGGGACACTCGTGGCTAGACCTCCACCATTTGATGGCACTAACCACACCTACTGAAAGAGGAGGATGCAGTTCTACTTCTAGGGAATTATCTGGGATCTCTGGAGGATGGTGTCAAATCTATATGACTTTCCTCAAACAGAGTATGCATCTTAGTATGCTAATACGGTAAGATCAGCCCAAATGAATGCAAAAGCTGTAAGTATACTCTATTGTTCAATTTCCGTTGGTGAATTCACTAGAATAAAAAATTGTGAAACAACATATGAGATATGGCATAGACTCTCTATAACCAATGAATGGACTGTTCAAGTTTAGAATTCTAAAATTGGAATGGTTAAACAAAAGTTTGAATAGTTTCGTATGGATCAAAATGAGTCTATCAGTGAAATGTATGAACAATTTTCTTCTATTGTGAATGGTTTAAATGCTTTAGGTAAAGTAATAAGCGAAGAACATCAAGTATAAAAAATCCTTAGGTCTCTTCCTCCCAAGTATAAGCCTAAGGTGACTGCTATTGAAGAAGCAAATGATCTCACCCGACTAAGGATGGAGCAACTCATTGGCAACTTAGAAGCACATGAGGAAACCTTGGAGGAAGAAGAACGACGAGAGTGTGAACTTCGACAAGGAAGAAAGAAAGATATGGCCCTAAAAGCTTCAATGATTATCACTCAAGAAAGTGATGAAACAAGTGATGGAGATGAAGGAGAAGAAGCTCTAATTGTTAATGATAAGAAATATAGCAGATTTAGATCTAACAAAGTTGCTGGTTCTTCTTCTTCCTCCCCTAGGTGTTTTGAATGTGGAAAGAAGGGACATCTCAAGAATGAATGTCCTAAAGAAAAGAAAGGAAAGAAAAGCTCATCCAAGAAGAAGGGAGAAAAAGCATACAAAGCTGCATGGGATGAGTCAAGTGATAGTGAAAGTGGAGAAGAGAATGTGGAGTGTCTCATGACCAAAGAAGATGATAGTGATGATTCTCAAGAGGTAAGACTTCTTGATTTGCCAAAAGAAGATCTAATTATTAGTCTACAAGATACTCATGACAAATATGTTGATTGCAAAAAGAAACTAAAGAAGGTTACTAGAACTAATGAGGATCTATATGCTAAATTGGATAATATTTCTTTTGAAAAGGATAGTATTGCTTCTGAAAATTTGACCTTGAAATCATCTTTAAATGATTGCAATATGAAGTTACTTACTTTAGAAACAAATCATGATCTTCTTTCTCAAGAAAAGGTTGATTTGCTTGAAAACTGAATATATTTTAGACTCAACCTATCTTATCTAATCATCTAGATTATGATGCTATTGTTAAGGAAAGAGATTCTTTATCATCTAATCTAGATCAAGAAAAGTTAGATATCCAAAAGAAAATTGATGAGATTGCTAAGTTACAAAAACAAGTTAGTAGCTTGAGAAACAATGGTATTCTTGATAAGATCCTAAAGAACTCTTTTGGTTGTAGTGGAAGAAGAGGTTTAGGATATGTTCCAAAAGAAAACTCTTATCAACTAAAATCTAGGAGAACTCAAGAACCCAAGACCAAGATCATGTTTGTACCTAAGAACACAACTCAAAATTCTAGAAAGAGAAATGAAATTGATTCTATTTATTGTCATTATTTCTTACGTCTTGGACATTCCTCTTTTTCATGCCCTTATAAGAAGAAGGATTTTGAATTAGTTTGGGTCCCCAAACCTCAAACTTAGAAGATTTGAATGCAATTTAGTTGAGATATGATCTAAAACTTCATTTGAACATCTAAATGTCTTATCTCAACCAAGTAGATAGCTTAATGTATTGATTTAAATTTAAAACTAGCACAAACAATTTACTAAAACAAATAGAAACATTCTTAGTCGACAAACAGTTCGACCGAGACATCCTCGATCGAGAAAATATTCGACTAAGGGAATGTTAATGACAAATCTGAAATCTACAACAGAATTTATAGTGAAAACAACAAATATTCCGGTCGAAGAATGTTCCATCAGAGCAAAACCTGGTCGAGAAATTGTCGACTAATTGAATTTCTATTTTAGTTCAGTTTCAACCTGTACAACAACAACTTTCACGATTGACAAATTGTTCGACCGAGACATCTGTCAGTCGAAATCTTTGTCGACCGAATGAAGACATGTTCAGTTTAATTTGTTAAATCATGTTCAATTTGTTGTTAAATGTACCTAACCATAATGGACCATCACATGGGTACCAAAACCTATATTTTATTGCATGATTGGGTAGTTGACAGCGGTTGTTCCAAACACATGACCAGGAACAAGGATGCATTTCAAACTTTTGAGGAAAAGAAAAGCGGAACAATCACTTTTAGAGACAATGGTAAATGTAAAATTGTTGGAATAGGTAATATTGGTACAAACCTTGAAATAAAGAATGTTTTACTTGTTGATGGTTTGCACCCCAATTTAATAAGTGTTATTCAATTATGTGATAGTGGATATGATGTTTTATTCAACAAATATTGCTACAAGTTACTAATAGAAAACACTAAAAATGTTGTTTATGAAGGAAAAATGGTTGGAAATCTATATATCCTTAGACCTAACTCTATGCAATCTATAGTTGGAAAATGCTTATGTGCAAAAGAAAATTCTTTACAACTATGACATAGAAAATTAGGTCATTCTAGTTCATATGTTATCAAAAAGCTAGTTAAATATGATCTTATTCATGGTTTGCTTAAGATATCTTTTGATCAATCTAAAAATTATGAACCATGTACTTTTGGTAAACAAACTAAAACTTCTTTCAAACCCAAAAACATGCTTAGCACCAGTAGATCACTAGAACTTATTCATATGGATTTGTTCGGACCTATGAGGACACAATCTATTGGTGGGAAAAGATATTGCTTTGTTATTATTGATGACTATAGTAGATATACATGGGTACATTTTCTTGCAAATAAAGATGATACTATTCAAGTTTTCATACAATTTTGTTCAAAGATTGAAAATCAATTATAAAAAAAAATATGCACAATTAGAAGTGATCATGGTGGAGAATTTGAGAATCATCTATTTGAAGAATTCTGCACATCTCAAGGCTACACTCACAATTTTTCTGCTCCACGCACTCCACAACAAAATGGCATAGTTGAAAGGAAAAATCGGTCATTACAAGAAATGTCTAGGATTATCATGCTTGAACATAGTACACCTAAAACATTTTGGGCTGAAGTAGTAAACACATCTTGTTATGTGCTAAATAGAGTAACCATACACTCTTATTTGAAGAAAACATCATATGAAATCATGTATAATAAGAAACCAAGGGTTGACTATTTTCATACTTTTGGCTCAACTTGCTATATCTTGAACACAAAAGATGATAGAGAAAAATTTGACTCTAAATCACAAAAAGCCTTTTTCTTGGGATATTCAACTTCTAGTAAAGCATTTAGAGTTTACAACACTATCTCTAGAAAAGTTGAAGAATCCATTCACATTACTTTTCATGAAGAACTAAGTACTAAAATTAATGATGTAGTTGATATTACTCATCAAGTAGAAAATCTAACCATATCAACTAAAGATGATCAAAATGCTAAAAATGATCAACAAGTTGAGACACAAAAACCCATTCCTAGACTCATTAAGGATCATCCTCAAGAACTAATCATTGGAAATCCTAATGATAAAGTAAAAACCCGTTCATCTTTTAGAGATGTTGCAAATATGGCATTTGTATCTATAATAGAACCCAAGAAAGTAATTGAAGCTCTAAAAGATGATTATTGGATAATGGCTATGCAGGAAGAATTAAACCAATTTACTAAGAATGAAGTATGGGACTTAGTTCCTAAACCTCAAGATAAAATCATCATTGGAACTAAATGGGTTTTTTGTAATAAATTGAATGAAGCCAAGGAAGTAGTAAGAAATAAAGCTAGGTTGGTAGCACAAGCGTATAATCAATAAGAAGGAATAGACTTTGATGAAACTTATGCACCCGTGGCAAGACTTGAAGCTATTAGAATGTTATTAGCCATATCTACCCACAAAAACATCGAACTATTTAAAATAGATGTAAAAAGTGCATTTCTCAATGGAATAATACAAGAAGAAGTATATGTTGCTCAACCACCTGGTTTTGAAATTTTGGAAAAAGGTGACTATGTATACAAACTCAAGAAATCACTTTATGGGTTAAAACAAGCACCTAGAAATTGGTATGAACGACTAAAAAATTATCTTTTTGATAATAGATTTTCAATTGGAAATTCAGATTCTACTCTATTTTTCAAAACATATGAATCTATTTTTTTGGTTGTTCAAATCTATGTTGATGATATTATCTTTGGTGCATCCAATGAATCTTTATGTACACAATTCAGTAATATTATGCAAAAGGAATTTGAAATGAGTCTCATGGGAGAATTGACTTTATTTCTTGGTTTTCAAATAAAGCAAACGCCCGCTGGGATTTTTATAAGCCAAGAAAAGTATACAAATGAACTTTTAAAATGCTTTGGGATGACAAATTGCAAACATGCTACCACACCAATGAGTACCTCTACTAAAATTGACAAAGATGAAAATGGGGAACCCATTGATGATTCTTTGTATAGAGCCATAATTGGTAGCTTGCTTTACTTAACCGCTTCTAGACCGAACATCGTGTTTTCCGTTGGACTTTGTGCTAGATTTCAATCACAACCTATGCAAACTCATTTTTATCCTTCAAACGGATTTTAAGATATTTAGCCGGCACTACAAGTTATGGTCTATGGTATCCTAAATGACAATCTTTGGACTTCAAAGCTTATACCGATGCTGATTATGCTGGTTGTCGAATTGATCGAAAGAGCACAAGCAGAAGTTGTTTCTTGTTAGGAAGAGCCTTAGTATCTTGGTTTAGCAAGAAATAAAACACAGTTTCCCTCTCTACAACTGAAGATGAATATATGACAGCCGGGTCTTGTTGTGCTCAAGTGCTTTATATGCAACAAGTTTTAAACGATTATGGTTTTACGTTTTCATCCATGCCTATCTTTTTTGACAATAAAAGCGATATAAACTTGGCACATAATCCTATTTTACAAAGCCGTGCCAAACATATTAAAATCTGTCATCATTTTCTAAGGGATCATATCTCTAAAAATCATGTATCCCTTCATCATGTTGATACGGAAGATCTATTAGCTGATGTTTTCACAAAACCACTTCCATTAGATCAATTCAATAAAATAAGGAAGCAACTACTCATTACTCCCTTATAAGATGTTTTCTTTGACATTTGTTCTTCTTAAATCGGTTGTTTTTTTCCGATCCTTACATTTTGGCTTCAAATGGACATCCTTTCAAATGATTTGATGGTTATATTTTTGAAAGGGGAGAACAAATTAAGATGGAGTTTTTACACATGATTTTAATGACTATCTTTTTGAAATGACAAAGGGGGAGAAATAATATAAATATTAAATACTCAATCAATGAGTTTCATAATCTCTTGGCTTTACATTAAAAGTTGCTATATTCCTTAAGAGTTGGACTTTATGTTCCATACTTCTTTGGAAATAATAAGCACACATTCCATAAACAAGAGAAGGAATACACAAGGTAAATCTCAGGTATGAAACTCAACTCATTTTAAGATCATTTGATTTATATTTTGAAATGTTTGTCATCTTCAAAAAGGGGGAGATTGTTGGCTAAATGGACATCATCAAAATCCCTTTGTTTTGAAAATAACAAACATTTCATTCTTGTGGATCTAACTTGATATTTGAGTGTTGCAAGAACTAGGTGGATGACACAACTTTGGAAGATATAAATGCTCACAATGTGTTAATTTCATGATTGTAATCAAATGTAAAAACTTGTACAAGTACATAATGTACAAGTACATAATGTACAAGTACATAATGTACAAGTACTTAGATATCATGTAAATCAAGAATTTAGATCTTCCCTAGCCATTCATAATACTTAGATAGGTCATCCCCCATAATAGTGTCACAACTACACACTCATACACACACTTCGTATTTATCTAGAACCACCAAAATAGAGACATTCTCGGTCGAACTAATTGTCGACCGAGACACACTCGGTCGAACATCTTCTCGACCGAGAGTCTCCCAGGTTAATCCTTCTAATAGGTTCTATATCCATTAGACCTAGCAAACAAGGTGGTTGGGAGTTGGAATCAAACGTTATATACACTTTCTCCAGACCGTCCCTCGGTCAACAAAGTCCTCGACCAAGAGACTCTCAGTCGACAAACTTCTCGACCGATAAGAACTCTGTCTGCACTTTTTAGAATTAATAAACTAGTCGTTGCTAAAGCAATTAGTGGATACCTAACGGCTAGTTGAGTACTTAGAACCCCCTAGAAAGTGTCTATAACGTCCTTAAGCATTCATAGGCCATTCCTATAAATAGGACATGCCTTAGGACACCCAAAACACACTTGTGCAATAGTTGAGCATGCATACTTGCAATTGGCAATCCATTCTTGTGAGCAATTGAGCAACTTCTACACTTTCTAATCTTTCCCATTGCTACAAGCTCGTGTCCTATTCCTTTCCACCATACTTACACTTTCACACACATTGGTTAGGAGATCAAAATGCTTGATATAGGAAATCAAGCCTTGTGCTACAACGGTAATTGTAATTTCCATTTTCCCTTCTTGTTCCTTCTTATTGCTTGTACTCTCCTTGCTACTCCTAGGGTTGGAGGTTGCGGATTGGAGAGGGTGCTATCTTATCAGGTGGCGAAGGATCTTCTCGGTGGAGAAGGAGGACTTTGAACTACTTCTAGAAGGTCTCAACGGGAAGCTACTTCAAGGAGGAAGGATACTTCAAGGGGGAGCTTGAAGTTACTTCAAGTGAAGGCTGCTTCATAGTTGGTGAGACGACTTCGGGGTGAAGGTTGTCCAAAGGGTGAGGAAGGTATTTGTAATTTTGTGTAACATCCTAAAAAGGTAATAAAATTCAAATACTTTCAAATCCCAATTGGAAACAATTGGGTAGTGGACTGACTCCCTTAGTTTTTGCTAAGGGTGGAACCACTCTAAACACCTTGCCTCTTTCTTCTTATATCAATTGTGGTTGCTTGAGTTGAATTATTGTTAAAATAAATATAAAACCCTATTCACCTCCCCCTCTAGTGGTTTTTCATGTATGTGGGGTGCATGTAATAGTGTGAAAGAACATAGCAATATATAATCAATCAATTACTTGCAAATACGAATTGGAATTTTCTTTACACATTCTAACCCATGTCCGATCTTCTCTCTTAAGTGTCATCATTGTCCCTTTAGGGATTGTGTGCATAACCCCTCTATGCATGTCATTCTTGGGTTTAGAATATGATATCTTTCTTTATGTAAGATTCATAGTGGCATTATAATTAAACAAAATATAAATAAGCAACCAACACTTTATATAAACAATCTTCGAGAAACACTCAGCAAACCTCAACAATTGATATTGCAGATAGTCATAATCAAAACCATGTACCTTTTATAGAACCATGCAGATCTTACTATGATACTTTAAACATGCTATCCATGTTGGTATGTATGCCCTGAGAGCCAATCATGGGATGATTGGTGGGATACATTAAGATTGATTTGATAAACATCAAAGGCAAGCTTCCAATTCTTTCTGGTTCAGTCATATGAGATAGTGATAGAACAGATTGAATGTCTAGAGAATGAAAATACTCAATGACGTATGCCTTCAGGTTCATGACCTGAACGATGAGATCATACGGATGCTAAGAGTTTGTACATTCTTGTTATGTCCCTAGTCGGATGTCATTGTGGAAGGTAGATAGACAGCAATGACACACAAGACTAGATTGTGGTGTTGGTTGATGACAGAATCGCATTAGTCATGATATAGAGATATCAAACCAAATACATAGGTACTTGTTAGAGAACAAGTGTACCAGATAGACCCACCGTGAGTTTGACACATGGAACCATGATATGGTAGTCACAGTTAGTACTCACAGTGATGGTGGTGAGTGTGATTCTTAGACCTGAAATCACTGCACTCAACACATGTCGTTGGGCACACTTTGACATCATCAAATGCAGTCCTGAAACATGGATTGTCATAAAGGTGATGATTGGGTGGCTTTAACACATGGGGCTTTTGAGGGGTGAGTGATAGATATGGGATTTGTCCCTCCTGAGGGAGTTTGATATTCATGGTTACTTGATGAGTAGGATTGAGAAAGGCATGCACGCATGTGTGAATCAGTATGTGATATTGATGTCATACATATCTCTTCGAATCTACTCTGAGATCAAGAAAGTGAATGAACATTGACAGGATGACTGTTCCATGCCTCGAGTTCATTCGGGATATCAGTGATAAAGGAATTATACATTCACTGTAACACCATTCAAGGGTTGTAGGATTGAAAGTTGTTCTCCAACTTTCTACTTTCACTTGGGTAGCACTGATGTGTGACTAGGCACCGCTCTTTGCTTGTGAAGTAATAAGTTTTATGGACTTTCACTGCCAACGTGAAATGGACCTGCAGGGTCACACACATAGGATTTAACCTGGAAGAGGAGTTTTGTCCACAAGAAATGTTTAGATTGATTACTAAAGGAGTTTAGTAGTTCAATTAAACACTCAATTGATTGATAGCTCAAAATCATAGTGTTCAAGGTGTTGGACTAATTGATTAGAGTATCGGATTGATTGAAATCACAATTTTCTGATTCTACACAATCTGCACTCCCAACCGTGTCGGCTCAGCTTAGTGAACCGATCGGCTGAGCTTGGTGAACCGATCGGCTCAAGTTGTGAGTCGATCAGCTAATGGATAGGATGAACGATTGCTTCAAGTGTTGAAATGATCAGTTCAACTGTTGCAACCGAGCAAGTTGGGAAAGTAGGATTGGTGAGAATTTTCCTTTCGTTTCACTTGCCCAATTTGATTGGAACAAGGATTGATATTTGATACCAATTAGAAATAAAAGTTGGAAAGTCAATCGGGAACTGGTCAGGACCATGAACCGATCGGTTCATAAAGTGAACCGACCGGCTCATGGGTCCCAACCGACCGTTTCATAAATGAAACGATCGATTCAGGTTACGAGTTGGTTGCTTTTGTGGAAAATCTCGAACCCTTCTACTCCTGCTTTTAGTCCCGCATTGCCCGGGATAGAGAACCCTATCCCATGACCCTCCTATATATATAGGGGTATTGGGGGCTTCTCAAAGTACAACTCAGTGCAACCAGTTTCTCTACAAAGTTGTCGTTCTCTCTGGTTTTGGTAACCGAGAGAGAGCCCGAGCAAGTGCTACTCACAAAGGGAGGCGCAGTAACAGAAAGACAACTGCAGTTGCAACTGGAGGCAGGAGAGTGTGTTGGTGACTAGTACGTCAACAGGAGGGTGTGACTCCTTCCAATTCCTTGTAGGGCAAGGAGATTGGAGTTCCAGGTGGTCCGTGTGGACTACTTCAGAGGCGAGAGGTTTCTTCCGCTCAGGAGGACAACTGTCAACCCCGACAGTCCGGTGAGAGGAGGAGTCGTCAGTCCCGGTGCGACCAGGAGCTGCACAGACATCATCAAAGACCGGAGGTGAAGACCGCGTAAGGCGCGAGGTATTGTCGCCGAGCAAGCCTCGGGACAAGTTATGATTCCACAAACCATCCTTTCCTATTATATAGACGTTGACGTGTTTCCTTATTCTGGGTTTGGGGGAGAAATTTTTTTGTTTTCGCTGCCTTCTCTGCCTCCCCTAGAACCCAACAGTGGTATCAGAGCCACGTCAACTGCTCTATATTTTAGGAATATCGATATGATCGATTTTGGTTTGTCGCCTTTATTTATTGCATACGATGCGAATAATATTGGCTTTATGCATGTCCAATCCTAAATCCACAAATCCCAATTTACATATATGATATGTATTATTAATGCACTCGATACGCGTCACCCTTAAATGAGTTTTGTGGTGGATGTATAGCGTGGTTATGGCTAATAAACCCTATCTGTGTATGGTTGTATGTTGTTGCTTGCATCTCGGTCTGCGCACTGATCTTCCTTCTCATATTCATGATGTAACTCGAAATAATTCGAGATTTCTCTCCTACCTTTGCTCCCCTCGAATGTAACTCGAGGTTTCTATTTTTATAATGTAAAATAGGATAGATTTTATTTCCTGTTATGTCAAAGAACGGCAGACATCCTGACGACAGCTGAGACGATCAGTTCAAGGCGTGAACCGATCGGTTGACGTTCCGGACGATCGGTTCAAGGAGTGAACCAATCGGTTGATGACCGGTTCGAGGAGAGAGATGAGCGGGTGGTGGCCATGACGAGATGCACGACGACCAGGTGAACCGATCGGTTGGAGGAGCCAACCGATCGGCTGGTGGCACCCAGACGACCGGGCCAGAACGAGCAAGTCATTCATGTGATGAGTTGATATACTCTGAAGGCAAAGCACAGAGTTCGTCTTGTACATGTTGCATGTGATGTAGACCTAGCTGACCGTGATTCCTCTTGGCTCGAGGAATCACATTAGGATGGCCATAATCATCGCTTTTATTGTTTTTTCATGTTTTATGTGGGATATAGCATATATATGATACACACTATGTATTGTGGTGATTGGATATGTATATGTATATAAAAACCAAATCCCTCATTAAAATATTAAGTTTTAGATGCCTTCCAAATGTGACACATGTGAAAAGCTTGATCGACCAAGTGTGGGCACGCCCTAGTGTGGTGCACCGTCTATCTCGTGGAAGCGTGAAGGATGAATGTGTGGGTCTTCCCTAGCAGGGTGCATATTCATCGTGTTTGCTTTGGGTCGGACTTAACAAGGTGATCTAGATGGGATCTAGTACCTTGAGGCATGGAGATGATCATGGCAAGGAGTTTCATATGACATCTTATCATGAGTTGCATATGATGCAATTGGCAAAAGTTGCCTACCTGAGAGATCTATGTTGTGGGTGACAACCCTAGCTGGTCCATGGCTTAGAGGATTTCAAGATCTTGCCCACTAGAAGGTTGTACGTTGCAATCTTCCGAATTGATGGTGAGGGCTATCAATTTGAACTAAAATAGTGGGAGCGATAATTAATTAAAGGCCTAATTTTTATCGTCAACTTTTCAAATCAATCAAATAAGTCAAAAGAGTTTTGAACTAAAATTGCATATATTTCCTTTTGTTAAAATAAATGGTTAATCAACAATAATCACTTTATTTGTGATCGGTCTTTGAGACCAACAAATTAAATGGGAATAATTCCACGACTGGTTAGGATGATGAGAAGTGTTCTCAATCGTAGAGTGAAAGCTCTAAGTCCTAGTTATACCAGAACCAGATGAACTGAATCCCACCACATCAATGGCTGAAAGTGTGCTTATGGAAGCATACAGAGGATGACATTGATAAGGAGTGCTTGATGTTGTGTTCTCTGAACTATGAGTTACAGAGACAACATGAGACATATGATATCTCAAGGACAATGTCCTAGTTTGTCATGACAGAAGGAGATCCAGTAAGGTATTCACACATTCAATGTGATTGGGTATGTGGAAAACCTGACTAAGAAGGATTCCCTCTGAGCCAAGAGTTGGCTATTGGTATGATACTGCAAATGTTGCGAGAATCATACAATTCATGATAAGCTACAACATGAACAACTTTGAAAAGCGTTGACAGAGTTGTTGGACATGTTGAGGATAGTAGAGGCAAAGATGAAGAAAGACAAACCATAATCTTTGATGTGATCAAAGAAAAGGTAAGGGCAAGGGCAAGGGCAAAGCAAAGAAGTGTTCTGATGCTAGCCAGCAATCCGAGCCGTCTTAAGCCTCAAGGAACATGGGGAAAGGGTGCATGAGGGAAGTACCCTCCATATCTGGAAGAACAAAAGAAGATGAAGGAGGGGATGGAGATCTCCACCTAAGGTATCATGAAATGAACCACTTCTTTATCTGAGGTATATGATACCAAGATAAGGATCTATCATATATGATATGTAAGATCCACAAAGAAGTGATGGCCTTTGTGAAAGGACCAAGAAAGAAGTACCCATCATTGGAGCAAGTGTTGGTGCCATAGATAGGAGTACCTTTCAGTTTATTTCAGCCTAAATGGCATGAAATAGAGTTGAGAACTGCTATTTCATATATTGCTAATATATAGAAACACTTTATTTTTGCATATTGTATGACAATGATGACAATTAATAAAGTTGATGTTTCAATCTTAAAGATATGATATTTGTGGCAATGTCTTGTTTATCTTGTGATACATGGTATGCATAAGATAAAATGATACCTAAAGTTATTAATAACTCAAACAATCAAATTAGCATAAATCATAAGAAATTCATTTCTAGTTTCAATGTGATGGATAAATCTAGACTCTTTTGGTTAGAGAACCAGTAAGAGACATGAATATCTTGGACATGATTAATCAATCTTCACTAATGGCAGTAGGAGAATGATTATCCTATTAGGTATGATACATGTGATGTATTTACATACCTATTGGAACAAATGCTAATACTTCAAATGTTGTTTAGAGAAATACCAATATGAATATCTTGAAGTGTTCAAGAATATCATAGATGAAGTATGAATTTGGTAAAGTGTTAATTCTTGATGAGATCAATGAATGAAATACTTAGACCAAAATGTTTGAGATCCTTATGAGTGATTATGATAGTGTATCATAGTAAGCTCATGATTAAGGCATAGTGATGTCTAAATGAAGAAGGAATCATACTCTAACGAGTTAGAGAATGATTATCAAATAATTGAGTTCTTCTTAATAAAAGAATACACTTCACTAATAAAGGACATTAAGAATCACAAGGAGTTGTGAGTTCTTATATCCTTGACAGATACACCTCAATTATCTATGTGATGAGTCAACTATCTAGATGAATATGAGGAACTGAATTTTGAGTTATGGTTTATGACCATTACATCCTAAATGACATCCATGTGAACCATAAGGTATGATCTTGATGGTAGCACTCATTGGATCAAATCCATAAGTGCAAAAGAGTCTTAAGTGTTAAGACACATGGATAACATTTTGAGAAGGATGATGCTTGTTGATTGCAACTTTATGACTATGACATTTAGCATATGGATACTAAACCGCATTCCTATGAGGAATAAAACAAGGATGTGTACGTGACACAACCTATAAGGTTTATGAATCCACTAATGAAAATAAAGTATATAAGTTACAATGGACTAATCAATGTGATTGATTGAGTACAAGCAACTCAGAATTGGATCTTTACTTTGATGATATAGTCAAAGGGTTTGACAGATATGTTAAAGATAAAGAAGGGATCTATGATTTAGTGGGAGCGTGTTCACATTCCACATGTTGATGTGAATTGGAAATGTTCTAGAATGGAAATCCAAAGTGGAAATTATCTTAACGGAAGATAGAGATGTTTCCTATATGATAGGAATAGAGATCTATAGAGATAGTTCTCGAAAAACCTCTTGACCTGAAAAGAGAAAGCATACATTGGCAATCTGTACTGAAGAGTTCAGTATGCACAAATTTAGTGGGAGAAAACACGTCCATGTTACATGGAGTTAGTATCCCAAGGCCAAGTGTCCAATTCTTATGAAGAATGGGAACACTAAGAATAGATATGGATCTATCATGTATGTTATCATCCCATTATCTTGCATGGCAAGAATAAAATGCATTCATCATATTGTATGTATGACATGACAATTTGATGTGCCCATCCTGATAACTCATATGTGGGACATGACGAGTGGATGTCTGTCTTCTTCCAGTAAGGGTTACTGGAATACCATGAGAACTTGATAAGTACTTGTGAAGTACTAGTTCTATGGAGATAAGGAAGAGTTCAATGTAAATAGTTACATTGATCTGAACTTCTGAAAGAATAGAAAATTAATCGCAAAATATATATATATGATATATATAAAGTAAAAGTTTGTTGATTGGAAGTGTTCCAATAAAACCATTTAAAAGGAAATGCCGAGTATCTATGTGTTAGAGAACAGCAGTAGACACTATATGGATCTGGAAGTTCATGAGATGAACTTATAGATATTCCACTCATTGATGACAAGTATGGAATCCTTGATCATGCAATGTGGCTAAAGGTTAGAAAAGGAATTGTAGATCACATATTACGGCACCTCCATCTCATACATGTGACGTACAGTGAAGAGATGAGAGACATGCAATTTATACTGACTTTGGCAAGGTGTTTCCATTACTCACTATGTTTGCACTAAGAGCACAGTAACATGTGGGACATGTTTGAAGATCACTATGAATATGATTCAATGGTGATTGGCTCGCAGTGCAAGTGGGAGTCTGTTGGTATGTATGCCCTGAGAGCCAATCATGGGATGATTGGTGGGATACATTAAGATTGATTTGATAAACATCAAAGGCAAGCTTCCAATTCTTTCTGGTTCAGTCATATGAGATAGTGATAGAACAGATTGAATGTCTAGAGAATGACAATACTCAATGTCGTATGCCTTCAGGTTCATGACCTGAACGATGAGATCATATGGATGCTAAGAGTTTGTACATTCTTGTTATGTCCCTAGTCGGATGTCATTGTGGAAGGTAGACAGCAATGACACACAAGACTAGATTGTGGTGTTGGTTGATGACAGAATCTCATTAGTCATGATATAGATATATCAAACCAAACATATAGGTACTTGTTAGAGAACAAGTGTACCGGACAGACCCACCGTGAGTTTGACACATGGAACCATGACATGGTAGTCACAGTCAGTACTCACAGTGATGGTGGTGAGTGTGATTCTTAGACCTAAAATCACTGCACTCAACACATGTCATTGGGCACACTTTGACATCATCAAACGCAGTCCTGAAACATGGGTTGTAATAAAGGTGATGATTGGGTGGCTTTGACACATGGGGCTTTTGAGGGGTGAGTGATAGATATGGGATTTGTCCCTCCTGAGGGAGTTTGATATCCATGGCCACATTTTGAGTAGGATTGAGAAAGGCGTGCACGCATGTGTGAATCAGTATGTGATATTGATGTCATACATATCTCTTCCAATCTACTCTGAGATTAAGAAAGTGAATGAACATTGACAGGATGACTGTTCCATGCCTCGAGTTCATTCGAGATATCAGTGACAAAGGAATTATGCATTCACTGTAACACCATTCACAGATTGTAGGATTGAAAGTTGTTCTCCAACTTTCTACTTTCACTTGGGTAGCACTGATGTGTGGCTAGGAACTGCTCTTTGCTTGTGAAGTGATAAGTGTTATGGACTTTCACTGCCAACGTGAAATGGACCTGCAGGGTCACACACATAGGATTTAACCTGGAAGAGGAGTTTTGTCCACAAGCAATGTTTAGATTGATTACTAAAGGAGTTGAGTAGTTCAATGAAACACTCAATTGATTGATAGCTAAAAATCATAGTGTTCAAATTGTTGGACTGATTGATTAGAGTATCGGATTGATTGAAATTGCAATTGACTGATTCTGCACAATCTACACTTCCAACCGATCGGCTCAGCTTAGTGAACCGATCAGCTGAGCTTGGTGAACCGATCGGCTAAAGTTGTGAGTCGATCGGCTCATGCACAGGATGAATGATTTCTTCAAGTGTTGAAACGATCGGTTCAACTATTGCAACCGAGCAAGTTGGGAAAGTAGGATTGGTGAGAATTTTCCTTTTGTTTCACTTGCCCAATTTGATTGGAACAAGGATTGGTATTTGATACCAATTAGAAACAAAAGTTGGAAAGTCAATCGGGAACTAGTCAGGACCACGAACCGATCGGTTCAGAAAGTGAACCGACCGGCTCATGGGTCCCAATCGATCGATTGAGTGTCAACCGACCGTTTCAGGTCCCCAACCGACCGTTTCATAAATGAAACGATCGGTTCAGGTTGCGAGTTGGTTGCTTTTGTGGAAAATCTCGAACCCTTCTACTCCTACTTTTAGTCCCGCATTGCCCGGGATAGAGAACCCTGTCTCATGACCCTCCTATATATAGGGGTATTGGGGGCTTCTCAAAGTACAACTCAGTGCAACCAGTTGCTCTGCAAAGTTGTCGTTCTCTCTGGTTTTGGTAACCGAGAGAGTGCCCGAGCAAGTGCTACCCGCAAAGGGAGGCGCAACAAGGGAAAGATAACTGCAGTTGCAACTGGAGACAGGAGAGTGTGTTGGCGACTAGTACGTCAATAGGAGGGTGCGACTCCTTCCAATTCCTTATGGGACAAGGAGATTGGAGTTCCAGGTGGTCTGTGTGGACTACTTCAGAGGCGGGAGGTTTCTGCCACTCAGGAGGACAACTGTCAACCCCAACAGTCCGGTGAGAGGAGGAGTCATCAGTCCCGATGCGACCAGGAGCTGCACAGACACCGTCCAAGACCAGAGGTGAAGACCGCGCAAGGCGCGAGGTATTGTCGCCGAGCAAGCCTGGGGACAAGGTATGATTCCACAAACCAACCTTTCCTATTATATAGACGTTGACGCGTTTCCTTGTTCTGGGTTTGGGGGAGAAATTTTTTTGTTTCCGCTGCCTTCTCTGCCTCCCCTAGAACCCAACAATCCAATCAAGCAAGCAAATCAAGAAATCAATATTAATCTGCATGCATGTAAATCCTAAAGTGTCACCACCATACTATTCAAAATACGAATCATGATTAATCTAGGGTTAGGTTTTGTTAGTATCCTAGTTCCCATGTTAATTGATCTAATGACTCAAGAACCCTAATTCATATTAAGTGTAATCATGATTATCAAAACTACCATGTTATTTCACCATGAACACTAATATCAACTTATGTGCATTAAGGTCATAGCAAGTTACATCATTGGTGGTCAAAATCCTAATTGCACATATTGATGATTATTGGTCAAGAAACCCTAATTATTCATCATCCTTATCATCATTCTCTTATCTCTCATAATAATGGACTATATTAGTTTATATTGCAAAGTAAATGTTTTAATATACTCAACATGTTAATTATTCAATCTAAGATTTTCATGTATTGATCATTTCTTAATCATGCATTAGACCTACTTTTGGAATTAGTATCAGATCCAGGCCATGCAACTATTTTACTTGTATTTTACTCATTCTCCTGATCAATTTGATATATAGTTCCTCTATATTTGGGTAATCCTAGCAATTTCTACAAATTAAATTAAATAAGAACATATACCTCAAACATGGGGTGATGCAGTGGACTCTTTGTTACACCCCGATCTCACAATTTCCACTAATCATGAGATTAAGGCATAAATTGAGGATTTAATGTAATACAAAGATCACCCTTAACTTTTTCTTCTCTTTCAAAACTCTTTATTTTCTCGCATTGAACCACAAAAACCAACTTTACAAGGGAATCTAAACATTGATTTCTCTAATCTGATTTCAATAGTAAAACTGCATGTATGAACATTCATTATGTTCCTCATACTTTTAAGCACATAAGACTTGCTGATTCGCACATATTGCTAAAAGAGGAATAATGTTATACATCATCATATACAACTCTCTCTTATTTCTTTACAAGGACCTAGAGTGACAAGGACTGACTGAACTTAACTATACTTTGACTTAACTCTTGTGGTAGATCTACTCTGATGAAATGATATCTTCTTCAAGTCCATGTGATATCACTAAAAAATGTGAGTAGAGGGGTGAGCCTACTTGCTCAGTGAATGAGTACTTCAAAGAAACAGTCTAAAGCACTGGTATAATTATAGATATACTTTTGAGCAATTGATATCAATTATAACAATAGTAAGCTTTAAAGAGTCTAATAATTGACAATCATAAATATGGTACGATACTCTAAATATCTATAAGAGTGAATCAACATATGAAATGCTTGATTGATCATAAAGAGAACTAATAATTTAGAAACATACAAAGAATAATTGAATGATTGTACACACTTGTTTGACCTCTCATTCATTTTATTATGCCCTGATCATATGTAGTGTACTCTACATATGATGACTTGTAGTGAACTATGATCTCACCATACAAGACTTAGCTTAAAACCTAGAAAGCTAAGCCTAGAACTGAATTCAGGTCTGCTTGACTTGAACTGTCACGTTTGACTAAGGTGGGCTAAACAACTGGCCTTTAACTGAACCTCTCCTTCTAGGCTGAGTACACAGGAGGAGGGTATGAGACGCTCTGTGGGCCTCATCTTGGTACGCTTTGTGGGTACCTCTGGGTTACCACCGTGATCTCCGGTTCATGTTAGGTAACCTATCTTCTCTTAGGACACTTCCTCAAGGGCTTCGTCTCCCCACATGCTCTGTGGGTTTGATCTGATCCCCATATATTGGTTGCTTCCAGGGTGGATCGTTTCCTCCCTACAGTGCAGACATCCATAGGGAATCTATGGTGTTCTGGGCACCTATGTCTATTATTTTATTATTCCTGGAAATCTCTTTCTACATTGTATCTTTCTCTTACTTATACTTGACTCTGATATCTCTATGGTACCACGTCTATTTAATTGAAGTTTATAATACAATATGTACATCATTCTAAACTTGGCAGAGCAATACATTTAAAACATTGTAATTTACTGAGAAATCAACGTACTGTAAATGCAAGCAGACTAAGTTCTTAAATAAACGGAATACATGTCAACTTGGCACATACACACTGAAATCATGCAATTAAACTTCTTAATACACTTATAAGAATTAATTACTTGACATACGAGTAATCGTCATTTGCACCTATAAATTATTTGTACTTTCTTGAAAAGCGTGCACCTCAACCCAAATCTTGAGTTGTGCGTCACCACATCTCATACTGAGAACATTGATATCAAAATACTTGATTCATTGAACACCCTTTTCTTAGGGTTTCATTTACCTCATTCACTTATCACATGGCTCTCATAAGGATTTCATGCGACATAAACATTCACTGAATAAAGACTACTATCAACAAATCATATAAAATCAATATATGTATGAAACCTTGGAACTGAGCTAACTTTGGGTTTCCATGCCATTCACTGAGATAACATGCATCAATAATAAAATTGAATAAATAAAGTCTATCATGTCAAGAAAATCCATTCAAATGGATTTCACGATATTTATTCGCAAATATCCAACTTTCCTCGCATATAGGGTTTCACCTTCTTTACTGAGATATTAAACAAACATTAATCACCTGAAAATAAATCCAAGATAGTATCTGACATATATGAACTATGAATTTAGATAAACAATCATTCATAACCAAGGGGATCTAGATAAACAAATTTCTCTATTTAATTATACAACAATTTCAGTCATAGAAAAATTCCCTATATTTCAGTTTACTCTTATAACCTCTGTGAATACTTAGGGAATTCTCATTGGGATGTATTGTATACATTTCTAATATGATTGTATCATCTGAAATTCATCCAAACAGAGGAAGAATCCATTTCATATCATTTTGCAACAACTTAGATCAAACACACAATTCAGGGTTTGTAGTCGCATACTAAGCAATTAAAGATTATGGATGATATAACCAATTTGTGTGCAATATACTATTTAAAGGAAGTTCCCACTCACCTTAAGGTATGAAAACACCTTAAAAACATATCCCATATCTGAAAATCTTGAATCCATATCAAATCCCTAGCTCACCCAATTCTTCTTCCTTTCAACTCGGAAACCCTAAAAATGAGGGATTATGAAGAAAGAGTGAGAAAATGGAAAGTTTTGATACCATTTTGGATCAAATCAGAGGAGGGACGGAATTTTGACATGTGAGAGAAGATTCACCATGAAACTATATCCAAAGAAGTTAAACTTACATGATTTCATCATTCCTCGAACTGCAAAACCCTAGCTCAACATCTCCATCAATTTCACCTCTCAAACCCTAACTCTCCCTCTCTCTCTAGGATTTTGTTTATCTGGAATGAATCACAAATTATGAGATATCCTTGTGTGCTAGGTTGACCATATAGAGCAATTGAGCTGCTTGGGTTAATTGCACATTGACCCCTCACTAAACGTTTTCTTATTTCAGCAGATTTTTCTGTCATAAAAAAGTTTCTGTGAATTCATATATTTCAAAGATCAAAACTTCTCCAAAAATTATTATAATTTATCATTTTGTGTATAATTGAGTTACAAAGCATAAGTTAAAATTTGAGATAATTCCAATCTTCCATTAAATAAATACAAATCGAATAGTGAACTGCTATCTAGAATTCTGTAGAAATGTTAGTTACTGTAATTCATCTATTGATAAGGTCTAAACACATTAAAAATTTATGAAAATTTTAAATATTGTTTATGATTGAGTTTCGGATATGAAGTTAAAATTTCAGATCATTTTGAGTTACCAATAAATAATTAAAAATAAAACACTGCTATCAAGTATAGTTCGGATGAGAACCACATTCAAAGAAAACTCAAATATTCTGAAATGTTTCTACAATATGCATGCTTGACTTATCCATATCATATCCAAAATTCAATTAAATACAAAATTTGTAGAAAATATGAAAAATCATTTACCACACTGCTATCCTGATCAAATTCCATACTCATGTACCATCAAAACCCTAATTTCAGTGAACCAGGGTTTATATTTCTCAAACCCTAATTTCTCAAACAATAGAACACTTAACGTTCTTATTAGGTTTAAAACATCATAATTGAATTCTCATCATTAATTAGATTTAAGCAATGATCAATCCAATTAATAATATCATCATCCAGGTAAACCCTAGTTTACCAATTAAGCTCATATGCAATCATAACAATCCCCCCCCCCCAAAAAAAAAGGTTTCATCCCCGAAACATAAATATGCAAGTAAAGTACATTCAAGGTTTATTTTAAGCTTCTGAAATCTTACATGTCATTATATTCTTGTATTTCATACTTGAATGCAGTTTTCAACATTAAGTCCTTTATTCCTTTACTAAATCACAACATGTTTGAAATAGTTCTCAATGATAACAAACAAATTCTCTATGCCACAATCAATCATAGATTAGAGAGAGAAACAACCATTTCAATATTTTCATACTATTGAGGTGTTACCTCAACATCGATAATCTGATCCAACTATCTCAATTCATACTGCTAAATATGTACTATTGTTATGTATTACCTCTAAATCACGAAAGAGATTTCACCATGTTCTTTTGAATTTTACTATTGTGCTACTCATATAGCAAAATAATCTTGAGTTAAAAGACTAGATTCAACAACAATTGTAAAATACTACTCACGGCATCCCCATTGCATCATGGATGCATAAGGTGAAGCTTTACCATCACATTCCATATTATTCTCAAGTATGAATCCACACATAATTCAAGGTGTAACCATCGGGTTATAACATACTAGGGTTTCAACAACACTAAAAAAGTACTCCATGATTGTATTAGTCATTCAAGGACTATTCATACCCAATTACCATCACTTAGTTATATTAAAGCTAGGTATAACAAGCTACACCTCATTAGGGTTACATATCAATACAATATGGCTATCATCCCTTCTATTCATATGAATGAATAGGTAAGACTACCTTATTCAGGGTAACCCTCCATTTGTTCCATCATCATTCAACCCATATCACCATACTACAATTGTACAATACTAAGATGGATTACTGGTATGAATGACTTAAACTATCAGATACCTTTAATTAACATATTGCTTGCGCATGTACACTGAAATCATACCTAGAACCAATTTACATCCCTTAATATACCTTCAACAAATTATACTTCTAAAAACAAATTCACATATTACTAAAAGCCATTATTTTCTCTTATCTCTCTCCTCATTCATTACTACTTACTTTTTGCTACTTATCCTTCTCATTTTAATCATGTAGATTAAACATCCCTAAAATTGAAACATACAAGGTATGAATAGATTATTCACCATTCTTTCTATTACTACAAGAATTTATTTCATATCACACTTCACTCATATTGTATTTCTCCTTTTGTTCAAAACACACCTCTTATATTTCAAATCTATTTCTTATCCTTTGTTCTAAATCATTTCCATATTGTTCATCTATCTTTCAGATTAGCTAGGATTACTAGCAGTGCTCGTTTACTTCTCATAGTGCAAATTTCATGATATTGTTTTATAGAGATGCTAGTATTCAAGGTCAAATCACTAGTGACAACCCTTGAACTACTACAACTCTAAACATTCTAGGGTTTGTCCTTTATCAGTAGCATGATGTTATTGTGATGTGACTTCACTCCCTTAATTTGAAAGTCAAACTCTGGATCTCACAAGTTTTACTAAAGTTGTCTTTATCTTATCTATTGAATTTCCTTTCTCTTACTTGGCCATTCAGATAGATTACATTCTCAATTACCCTGCTAGGGTTTCATCATCATATTGTGTGTCATTATTACATTCACTAGATGTCTCTACCATGGTGGTTATGCATCATATATGATTCATTTTATTATCACTTCATTCCCACATTGCTCTCATTAAGGAAGATATGAAAGAGAAGATAATTCTGAGACTTAGAATTCTTATCTTCAAACATTCAGTAATACATTTCTCATATGTAGGTTTAATTAATTATCAACAAGGATACTTGAATAATTAGCACTTTCTTGAATCTCACAACCTCTTTCTTTTATAATCTATATTACTCCATTATGTTTCAAACCTTTCTTTACTTTCCATAATCCCCTTACCATATACTACTATTCCACATGTCATCTTTAACTTCTAGTTTTCTCTTATGATCATGTTGCTTCTTTTATGTGTATGATCATGTATACCATGTTACATATATTTCCTTTTATCCTTCTACTAAAGTGAAGTTGAAATTCTAAATCAATAATCTCTCTACTAGTTTCAACTCATGTTCAATACATTACATATCCTTCATTTTAAATCAAATGGCTCATTCATGGGTGAAACATAGTTTCTCTTATATCAAGTTTTTCCTTCCTGAGTATAGTTTACTTTTCTATAACTTATTCATTTTGTTAAGCTACACTTTTGTTCCTTTTTTTTAGAAACTAGTTTGTTGTTCTATAGAGACTTGGAATCCAAAGGTAGTAAGGATGAATGTATTAAACTTATTAATAACGGTATACATTCCATGCTCTCAATTATATCATAACCGTCATTCCTTAATCAAGCTCATTATTTCCAACATTTCTCTTTGTTTCAACTAAGTTTCTTATCCTAGTTTTATGATTTACATGCTCATCTAGTTCTCTTCACTTTAACTCTGCAGAAGACTCTTCACTTCTATGTACTTATTGTATACTTAGCTCTTTTCTTCTATTTTTCTTTTACTTTGGAGTATATAAAAACATTGTACTCGGTTATATAATCCATTCCTCATGATTGATTCTAACGATCTTGGTCCTTACATACTTTTCTCATATCTTTTCTATATTTCATATTTAGAGTTCATATAATACTAATAATAAACTTAATCAGAATCTTATGTCGTGTTCCTTTATTTCCAATTAAGGGTTTCCCATATGAGGCCCCAAAGTTGGATCTCAAACATCAGTATCAATTGATTCTTAGCTATTCTAATCTTTCCCATATGTTTCAACATCTTAGTGTATATACATTCTCACTATGATGTGGGTCTAATTTATCCAGAGTCCACTCTTATTATATTGTTAATAGGAGTCATTAGATCCCAGTAATGCATCCTTCCAGCTGGACCAGACCGAACCTACAGTCCTGAAGCCAAGATCTAATTAAGATTAACCAACTCCTATTAATCTCAAACATGTGGAAATAATATCCACTTAGGAAAGTTCATTTAAAGATCATTTCTAGTCTACTTGATACAAAGAATGTAATCAATAAATGCTACGACTGCATAGTGTACGACAAATCTTAAAGACCCATATATATTTCAAAATACTGAATATCTGAATTCAAACATATAAGAACATTTCTATTCATCTCCAATAAAACAACAATATGAAATGAAAGTTCTATCTCATTTTATATTTATGCTCTTAATTCATGTTACTTATATTGTTTCTAACCCTAATATTTCTAGGGTTCCTCTCTAGCCCATCCTTCCACTGTATACCTGGCAAGGGTATACATGAAAGAATAGACAGAGTAGCTTGATACTGGTTGATCCAAGTACTCAGATACCAGGCCAGGATATCCAAATACTCAAATCCCTAGAGCTAACATCATAACATCTACTATCTGCCACACTTATGACTCTAACTTACTAACTTAATGGTCCCTAAAAACTCAACCTAAGCTCTGATACCAAGCTGTTACGCCCCGATCTCACAATTTCCACTAATTATGAGATTAGGGCATAAATTGAGGATTTCATGTAAGACAAAGATCACCCTTAAATTTTTCTTCTCTTTCAAAACTCTTTGTTTTCTTGCATTGAACCACATAAACCAACTTTACAAGGGAATCTAAACAGTGATTTCTCTAATTTGATTTCAACAGTAAAAATGCATGTATGAACATTCATTATGTTCCTCATACTTTTGAGCACATAAGACTTGCTGATTCGCACATATTGCTAAAAGAGGAATAATATTATGCATCATCATATACAACTCTCTCTTATTTCTTTACAAAGACCTAGAGTGACAAGGACTGACTGAACTTAACTATACTCAGACTTAACTCTTGTGGCAGATCTACTCTGATGCAATGATATCTTCTTCAAGTCCATGTGATATCCCTAAAAATTGTGAGTAGAGGGTGAGCCTACTCGCTCAGTGAATGAGTACTTCAAAGAAACAATCTAAAACACTGATATAATTACAAATATACTTTTGAGCAATTGATATCAATTATAACAACAGTAAGCTTTAATGAGTCTAATAATTGACAATCATAAATATGTTAGGATACTCTAAATATCTATAAGAGTGAATCAATATATGAAATGCTTGATTGATCATAAAGAGAACTAATAATTCAGAAACATACAAAGAATAATTGAATAACTATACACACTTGTTTGACCTCTCATTCATTTTATTATGCCCTGATCATATGTAGTGTACTCTACATATGAAGACTCGTAGTGAACTACGATCTCACCGTACAAGACTTAGCTTAAAACTCGGGAAGCTAAGCCTAGAACCAAATCTGGGTCTGCTTGACTCGAACCGTCATGTCTGACTAAAGCGGCTAAACAGCTGGCCTTTAATTGGACCTCTCCTTCTAGGCTGAGTACATAGGCGGAGGGTCTGAGATGCTCTATGGGCCTCATCTTGGTACGCTATGTGGGTACCTCTAGGTTACCACCGGGATCTCTGGTTCATGTTGGGTAACCTATCTTCTCTTAGGAGACTTCCTCAAGGGCTTCATCTCCTTGCACGCTCTGTGGGTGCGATCCGATACCCATATGCTGGTCACTGCCAGGGTGGATCGTTTCCTCCCTACAGTGCAAACATACGTAGGGAATCTACAGTGTTCAGGGCACCTATGTCTATTATTTTATTATTCTTGGAAATCTCTTCATACATTATACCTTTCTCTTACTTATACTTGACTCTGATATCTCTATGGTACCGCGTTGAAGTTTATAATACAACATGTACATCATTCTAAACTTGTCAGAGCAGTATATTTAAAACATTGTAATTTATTGAGAAATCAACATACTATAAATGCAGGCAGATAAAGTTCTTAAATAAACTGAATACATGTCAACTTGGCACATATACACTGAAATCATGCAACTAAACTTCTTAATACATTGATAAGAATTAATTACTTGACATACGAGTAATCCTCATTTGCACATGTAAATTATTTGTACTTTCTTGAAAAATGTGCACCTCAACCCAAATCTTGAGTTGTGCATCACCACATCTCGTACTGAGAACATTGATATCAAAATACTTGATTCATTGAACACCCTTTTCTCAGGGTTTGATTTACCTCATTCACTTAACACACGGCTCTCATAAGGATTTCATGTGACATAAACATTCACTGAATAAAGACTACTATCAACAAATCATATAAAATCAATATATGTATGAAACCTTAGAACTGAGATAAATTTGGGTTTCCATGCCATTCACTAAGATAACATGCATCAATAATAAAATTGAATAAATACAGTCTCTCATGTCAAGAAAATCCGTTCAAATGGATTTCACGATATCTATTCACAAATATCCAACTTTCCTCGCATCTAGGGTTTCACCCTCTTTACTGAGATATCAAACACTCACTAATCACCTGAAACAAAATCCAAGATAGTATCTCACATATATGTACTATGAATTTAGATAAACAATCATTCATAACCAAGGGGATCTAGATAAACAAATTTCTCTATTTAATTATACAACAATTTTAGTCATAGACAAATTCCCTATATTTCAGTTTACTCTTATAATCTCTGTGAATACTTAGGGAATTCTCATTAGGATGTATTGTATACATTTCTAATATGATTTTATCATCTGAAATTCATCTAAGAATCCATTTCATATCATTTTGCAACAACTTAGATCAAACGCACAATTCAGGGTTTGTAGTCACATACTAAGCAATTAAAGATTATAGAAAATTTAACCAATTTTGTGCAATATACTATTTAAAGGAAGTTCCCACTCACCTTAAGGTGTGAAAACATCTTTAAAATGTATCCCATATCTGAAAATCTTGAATCCCTATCAAATCCCTAGCAATTCACCCAATTCTTCTTCTTTTCAACTCAGAAACCCTAAAAATGAGGGATTATGAAGAAAGAGTGAGAAAAGGGGAAGTTTTGATACCATTTTGTATCAAATTAAGAAGGGATGGAATTTTGACATGTGAGAGAAGATTCACCATGAAACTATATCCAAAGAAGTTAAACTTACATGATTTCATCATTCCTCAGACCGCAAAACCCTAAGTCAGCATCTCCATCAATTTCTCCTCTCAAACCCTAACTCTCCCTCTCTCTCTCGGATTTCATTTCTCTGGAATGAATCACTAATTATGAGATCTCCTTGTGTGTTAGATTGACCATATAGAGCAATTGAGCTTCTTGGGCTAATTGCACATTGACCCCTCACTAAACATTTTCTTATTTCAACATATTTTTCTATCATAAAAAGGTTTCTATTAATTCATATATTTCAGAGATAAAAACTTCTCCAAAAATTATGATAATTTATCATATTGTGTAACTAAAGCTTAAGTTAAAATTTGAGATCATTCAAATGTTCTGTTACATAATTAAAAATCGAATAGTGCACTGCTATCTAGAATTCTATAGAAATGTCAGTTATTGTAATTCGTCTACTAATAAGGTCTAAATGCATCCACAGATTATAAAAATTTTACATGTTTTTTATGATTGAGTTTCAGATCTCCAGTTGAAATTTCATATCATTTGGAGTTACCAATAAATAATGAAAAACAAAACACTACACTTCTGAAAAGCACTCTATCAACATTTTGGTCGAAGTATAGTTTGACTGAGAACCACATTAAAAACACTCAAATATTCTGAAATTTTTCTCCAATATGAATGATTGAGTTATACGTCTCATATTCAAAATTCTATTAAATAAAAAAATTTTAGAAAATAAGAAAAATCATTTACCACATTGCTATCTTGATCAAATTCCATACTCATGTACCATCAAAACCCTAATTTCAACCAACTAGGGTTTATATTTCTCAAACCCTAATTTCTCAAACAATAGATCACTTAACGTTCTAACTAAGTTTAAAACATCATAACTGAATTATCATCATTAATTAGATTTAAGCAATGATCAATCTATTTAAGCATATAATCTTCCAGGTAAACCCTAGTTTACCAATTATGCTCAGATGCGGTCTTAATACTCTTCCATGGAGACTCAGAAAGAAAGGGATGATGGTTGAAGTACTTCAAAATATCACAAACTTCTATGTCATTGTGGCAAGAACCATACTATGAGATACAATGAAACCATCATGGATGAGGAATAGCATTGCCATGATGAAGGGAGAAAGAGATTTGCTACCACATTGCTGTGAAAGGATGCACATCAAGGAAGGGTGGGATTAGGGTATTCCATCTTCTATTTGTACCACTTCTTATATATCACAAGGGTTTGATATCAATGGCTCTTGTTTCCATAAAAGTTTCCTTACGTAATTGGAAAGCCAATCATTCTAGGAAAGTTTAACTATATTCCTATCTCCTTTTCTTTTAATAACAATCTTGCATCTTTTACTCTATAGACCCAAAAGTCACGTAAAAGAAACCACCTCTAAGTCCATATTTTTGGAAAAACTGTGTTCATACTATAAGTTTCTATTGAGAAAATGAAAAATCCTTCATTATTCTCTTATTTATTCCCCTATATATCTGAAACTTTGTTTCCAAGGAAAAATAAGATGATAACCAAATAAGTTACCTCGTCCACAAGATATTTTATCATACTATGTATTTTCATCTATAATTCTATGTTAGTATCATCTATCACAAAAAAATTATCTTAAGTACTTATCATGAGCACTAATTACCCACTTCCCTATTTTGTATCTCAAAGACCCCATTGTAAACATTGATTATGGAAACTCAAATAATTCATACCACTTTCTCATCTTTACTCTAATTGGTATCAAAATTAGATACCTTCTTAATTATCCTAAAACCATGTATTGAGCCATGTTTAGTAATAAAGGGATGTTTCTAGATATCCTATTCTCTTACTTCAAACTAGGGAAACAACATTTAATTTTACAAGCAAGCCCCTCTTTCTTTTTAATTTTCTATAGGCTACTAGGAGCTTCCTTTTGCTATGAAACATGGATGGAAACTCATCAACATATTTCTAAACTTATATTTTTTTTTTTGGATTTATTGAGATAAATTTCGTAGGAAAAATTTTCCATTTATGTATTTCATTAAAACCATTACAATTATCACATGGAAATTCCTTTTTCTCTCAAATTCTAGAATTATCTTAGTTTGTTCATAATCTTTATGTGTTTCAAAAACCAAATTGAGTTATACTTATTTGATGTCTCAAACTTGTGTTGCAATACATGGTTAGCTAATTGCTTCCATTAATTATCTAATTTACAAATTATCTTAAAATATTTCGAAACTTGTCTATTATTCCACAATTTCATTGTCTAACAAACCATAAAGTTATCATCCTTTATTTATGCACGAAATAACGTTTTTCTTAATCTTGTGCCCCAAGGACCTATTTGTAAATCAAATAGTCTCATAGGCCCCAATTGGTCCATGGGTGGCACTCATGCCACAAAGTGGTTGACATTATTATTATTTCAACTATAATTCAGGAATTTAATTCAAGCCTTATATTTATATATTTCAAATCTACAAAAATTTGAAGATATTACATTCACCCCTCCTTAAAAAGGTTTTTTCCCCAAAATTCAAACCTAGTAAGGTTAAGGTGAATGATAACTCAACTTAGCTTCAAACCATAAGGTTAGCAACCTTTCTTGGATTATTTTTAACAATGTTTATTGATATGAAAATTCCTCACATTATTACTAAGATTGATACCTAACTTCAATTCAAGGTATATCTACATCCTTAGTATTTACATGACATTATCACTTGATGATTACATTTTCACTTTTGACCTCAATTTCACTCGGTGACTAGGTTTTCCAACTTATTATTCATTGGTTTTCACATAAGGGTGAGGTAACAACTAAAACTCTAGATCATGTCCTTAAAAATCAATTTCAGGTATTCATTCTCATATGTTCATTTTAAGTATAACATGTGTCTACCCAATCTCTCTTACTCATAATAAAATGGAATAAGAATTTGGGTGCAACCAAAATACGAAGTTCATATCATTCCAAAAGTAGAGATGGTGTATCCACTCACCATCTCAAAATTTTACATTTTAGGTTGAATTATTCTCAACATGACTCTAAACCATACTTACTATTTAATTTCACAATATTCTTATATTTCATGAAGTCAAGTGCCTTTCTCACTGTTAAGTTTGTGCACAACTTCCTTTAAGATTATTACCTGGCTTTTGTATGTTTTATATTTATACCTCATGTCTCATTAGCCTTAGTCATTTCCTCAAGGTCTCTAAGGGTACAAGTACCTTTGGAGTGATCTCCTCCTAGCCTCTTAGGCCTTATGTACTTACAGGATGCCTCTCACATTTACCCCTTCAGCCTCATGAACTCATGAAGGTGGCCAATCTCCTGACCCATGGACCTCGAGCAAAGATGGATGGCTATCCCCTAAACCCATGGTCTAGTGCATTTAGGGCAAGATCACCTCCTAATCTCATCAGTCTTATGTACCTTTAATCCTCCCCACTTGACCTTAGGATTGACTTAGTACTCTATCCTACCTAGGTTTTTTTATCACATTACTCTCTTTTCTAGTTCTTTAACCTAAATTTCCTTCATCTCTCTTGGGGTACACTTTATTCACTTTATGTACCAGGTTAGGGCCACCTTCCCTATTTGGGGCTTGGTGATGTGTCAGACATCCCTATATGGGATTTGACCTCTTTGTGATCTTCTCTATCTGGGGCTTGGTCATAATTGTTTGCATAGTGGACTTGGGCCACCTTCCCTATCCAGGGTTTGGTTCCATACCAATCTTCTGAATTTGGAGCCTGACCACTTCATGACTGTAACGACCACGCCCACTGCCCTAGGCTCTAGTAGAGTTTCAGGAATGATGATTGGCCCCATAGACCACCATTAGCCTTAACTACACACTTTGTCCACACTGACACGCAAGCCAGGATCAACTTCCTGACTGGTCACCCATCCTAGTACTACTCCAAGCTGAGCACGCTTAACTATGGAGTTCTTTAGTGATGGGCTCCCGAAAAAGGAGGTGCACCTTGGTGATATGGGTAGTCCAATCATTCCTTTTAAGATCATGTTATCCGAGGCCTCAAATTCTGGGATGTTACAATCTTCCCCACTTAGACTTTTGACGTCCTCGTCAAGTCTCAACTATAAGGCCTCATAATCTCTTCTCCATTTCAGTGCAGACCCACAATGGCACATGGACACCCAGCTCCTGATCACAGAATACCAGTGCAAGGGTGGCTACGTCAACCATGGACATCCCTTTCCTACATGTATGGACCACACGACTCAAGACTGGCATGTCATGCTCATGTGGGCCCCACCTACTGGAGGGGAATTGGCTCTGATACCATTTGTAACACCCGGGCCCACTACCCAAGGCTCTAGTAGAGTTTTAGGAATGACGACTGTCCCCACAGACCACCACTAGCCTTAACTGTGCGCTTTGTCCTCACTCACGTGCATGCCAAGATCAACTTCCCGATAGGTCACCCATCCTAGTACTACTCCAAGCTGAGCACGCTTAACTATGGAGTTCTTTAGTGATGGGCTCCCAGAAAAGGAGGTGCACCTTGGTGATATGGGTATTCCAATCATTCCTTTTAAGATCAACTTATCCGAGGCCTCAAATCCTGGGATGTTACAATGACCTTTCCTATTTGGGTCTTGGTTGTCCATACTATGAATGTAGGTCACATTCTCTATCTGGGGCTTGGTGCCATACCGGTCTTCCCAATCTAGGGCTTAACCACTTGTGTCCCTTAGAGATGGCATACTTGTATTGGAAGAATGCATGTGCTTTCATATTTTATATCCTTAATCCTTCATATTTTAGGTGACATTCATGGTTACCTCAATCTTTAAACTGATTTATGATCTCATCCTTCTAGGGATGGTCCTAGCCTAGGGTGACTTCTTGGCTCACAGGAGGAGATTAATCTCTCTATCCACAACCTAAACCCACATGTTTAGGGTTTTGCCTCGCCCATAGGTCTTTTTCCCTCTTGGGTTGACCCACCCCTGATCGGGATACCAACCCTAAAAGTTGAATTGAGGGTTTTATGTTTTCAAACATGCATTTATTATAACTTCTCAACTTTTGTTTTCTCAATCTCTGGGATACCCTCTCATGGGGTTTTGTCCTTGCAGTAAACTTGGGCCACCTTCCCCTCCACGGGCTTGGTACCTTACATGTTGGTATGTATGCCCAGAGAGCCAATCATATGATGATTGTAATTGCATAATTTGTAAATGATTTGATTATTAATTAAAGTCAAGCTTCCAATTTATTCTATTTTATCTAGTAATGAGATAATGATGTAACATAATAGATGTCTATAGAATGATATTACTCAATGATGTATGTCTTCAAGTACATGACTTCAACAATGAGATCATACAGATGTTAAGAGTATATACATTTTCATTATGTCCCTGATCGGTTGTTATTATGGAAGGTAGATAGACAACAATAACACATAGGATCAGAGTGTGTGTGGTTGATGAAGGAATCTCATTAGTCATGATATGTGATATCAAACCAAGCACACATATACATGTTGGAGAATAGTATATTGGGAAGACCCACCACAATGGTAGTAGTGTTGGGGCTGATTGTGGTTCTTAGACCTGAAGTCACTACACTCATCACATCTCGTTTGGTGTGATTTAACATCATTCACTGTAATCGTAAATAAGGGTTATCATAAAGGTCATTATCGGGTACACTGTGACACATGGGAATGACTGCGAGTGATGTAGATGGGATTTTTGCCTCCTTTAGGAGTATGTATCATAGGCCTCTTGATTAGAGAGATTGAGGAACACATGTCCATGCACATATGAGTCAATATGTGATATTAAGATTAAATATATATCAGATAGTCTGCTCTGGTTCAAGAAATAAGATTGAATATTGATGAGGATGACTATTCAATGCCTTGAGTATAATCAGGATGTTAGTGACAAAGGAAAGTTACAAGCACTATAACACTATAAATAGATTGTAGGTTGAATTTGTTCTCCAACTTTTCATTTACTTGGGTAGCATTTATGTGCGACTAGACATCGCTCATTGCTTGTTATGTCATTACTAGTTATGGACATTCACTACCAACTTAATATGGGACCTATAGGGTCACACACATAGGTTATGACCTAGAAGAGGAGTTATGATTTTGAATGATAATTAGATTGATTACTAAAGTGTTTAGGTATCTATTCTTTAATTTGTGCTTAGTCTTATTAAGCTTATGTCCATGACATCTTATTTACATGCTTTTCATTAATTTGGTGGTGGATTCCTTAATCCTTATCAACCTTACCCATACCTCACGAGGGTGAGGAAAAGAGAGAAAACCCTAATCCTTATAATCCTTAACAACATTTGAGTTGAGAAGGGATGAACAAGATGAGAGAGTCCTAAAGGTATCTTATTTTGAGTCAAATCCTGAGACTTTGGCGAGGCAGTCACACAGATCTGGGAGTCCTCATATTCTGACTAGCGATGCAGAGGAAAATCTTGGTAGCCCCCGGGCATGATCCTTTTCTAGACACCTCTGTCTTTTAGAGAATCCTCTAATAACTCCCTTGGGTTCTACGAAGTTTGTAAAAAATTAATAATTATTAGAGATTAAATGAGGAACCTTGGCTCTGCTACTAAATGTAACGACCGCGCCTCCCGGTAACCCCCAATTAAGGGAGATCAGAAGGTTAGAGCCATTATCTCAATTAACATGATCAAAGGTTCGACAATTAATCAATAACAATTATTAAATTCCACCAACTATACTGAAATATGGTAAAAATAAAAACTTTGCATACCTTTTGAAAACTTGGATCTCTAAACTTCTATCCACATATGAATTCTACTCTAACCGATCCTCCTTGTATTTTAATTCATGTATTTCACAATATGACGGTTTACTATTT
This sequence comes from Alisma plantago-aquatica, assembly GCA_963693085.1. NCBI lineage: Eukaryota > Viridiplantae > Streptophyta > Magnoliopsida > Alismatales > Alismataceae > Alisma > Alisma plantago-aquatica. The sequence goes on from OY856410.1 coordinate 530,085,518, forward strand.
GTCCTTTTGGCTTTGAACCTAAAACGCCGACAAACAAAACGTCGGTCAGCATAAAGCTGGTATGTGAGGGAAACAATAATCGTACAACTATGATAATAATGTAATCAGACAATTATGATTTAAACAAACAACTTTACATTTTCCACATAACTGCTCAATCCCTACATACCCTAGCCTCTGCGTTGTCCCTGCATTAGACCTAGATGCTACCTTCCTTATGGTAGATCCCCATTAAACCCCTCATGATCCCACCTAACAGGTGAACCAGTTTCTAGGGTTGAGTCGCATGGCACTACCTGTAGGTAGACCACTCCTTAACTCGTGGCATGCTATAGAGTCTCATGGCACTACACGTAGGTAGCCCAATTTCTAACTCACGATAACCTAGACCTTTCTCTAGGTTACCCCTTTTTAGCCTTTGTAAAGCCACAGAGGTGGACCAGGATCTGAGCCAGTCATGTATGCACATTTATGGTGATAATCATAGTCACTTTATAGTTGCATGAAATAAAATGCATCCAATAGTTATTTTCAAGCAACCGATAAAATGTTCGGGAATCGCTGTGAAACTAGAGCGATTATTCATAAACGTAACCACATACCTGTCAAGCTAATTTGAGACAGAATAATCCATGCAAGAAAGAAATCTAAGCAAGCACACATATCAAGATCTTGAAATAACCATACAATTTCCTTTTATTACTCAGGTCATCAAGATCTATTAAACCTAGTTCGCTTCCTAGGGTTCTAGTTCACTTTTAGGGTTTCCATTGCAATTAGGGTTTCCTTTCATCTTTTACTATTTTAATCCCTAATTTTATACTATTACTCATAAACCCTAATTATCTCATTTATTCTTCATGAAAGATATTAAGGTTAATGTATAGCCCTGATTTTAGGAAAAACATAATTAACCATCAATTAAGTCGATTAAGCCTCTTTTACAGTAAAGCTACCATTTTATCCTCTTTGTCTATGACAAGATCATTATGCTCATTTATCATTAATTCATAGTTCATTATGGTCTAATTCACATATAAACTCTACTTGTCATTAATTCTACCTTTATCCATTAGAAAACCCTAATTATTACATTAAGGGTATTTATCCACAATTAGGAACCTTGAAACTTGAAGTAGCTTAGAATTGTCATATTTCGACTTTAATCATGATTTTAAACAATTAAAGCTATTACAAGTCACCATTATCATCATTAGGGTTTCAAGGCCAATTAAAGCATATTTATGCACATGAAACTCTAAATTAACCAATTACATGCAAAATTCATCTTTTTTGTTCCTAATGTTCCTTTTTAATATTAACAGGTTAATACCAACTTTAATCATCCATTAAACCATACTAGACACATTAATCATCTCAAAATAGGGTTTCTTAACCATTAAAGTATTAAAGTTGATAACTTCCATTACTTTTCGGATTGCAATTAGAATCAGGCTTCAATTATATTTTTAATGGATTCCTCAAGTTCTGCTGAGCAAAATTCATATATTATGCATATTCATCCAAGCTATAGTTAAAGAGATGTGAATTTTGCAAATTAAGCTTACTTTGGGCCAATAGGGAGGCACCACGTAGCCTCTATACATGCAACACATTTGCTTTGGGAAAACATTTCAAAAAGATGTTCTTACCCTTGGTTAAGTTGTCGATTCTTTAATCCCACGGAGGGCAATTCCATCCAACGCCCTCCAAGTTGTCTTCAACCTCGCCAACCCTACCTCGCCGCCGTTGTAGCCTTGTGCAGGCTCCGTCTCTCACTCTCTGAGCTGTGATTCCTACCAGAAGTCACTCCTCCACCTCCGTCGCTCCCTGGCACACACGGGGCACCCTCAAACCTTGGCCATGGTGGACATTTTCCCGCTCGCCAAGCCATGCACAGCGGCCATCACTGCAGCCTTGGTGCCGCTGCTACGCGCACTCTAGGACACGGATTTGATGGCGAACTGGCTCCTTGGCACCGTGGTACACCAGGCTCCCATCGTAACCCCTTTGGTCCCCCTTGTTGCATCATGTTCATGATGCTACTTGGGGTTAGGGTTTGAAGAAGAAAACAAAGAAGAAGAAGGAGAAGAATAGAGAGGACTACGTGGGATCTCTCTTCCCTTCGAACTAGGGCTCTGCCCTTTTCATAGGGGTGGATATCCATGCCCCAATATGTTCATCAAGAGGAAGCAAGTCCCTATCCTAATAGGAAACATATTCCTGAACTAAGAAGAAATCTTCTTTCTCCTCATTACCTTCTTAGATATTCCTTGCTCTTTGAGTATTAGGAATTCAAAAATCATCTCACTTATTCTCTTTATTCTTACTTTTTAATCCATTGGCACGAATTACTATTTTGTTTTAATAGAAATTACTTTCTTTTTTAATAATACCCCAAAATAATTCATTATGCATCATATTATCTTTTTATTTGACATTATTGGATTTTATCTTTCCTCTTTCTTCATTGGGGCTCCTTGGACCCCAAGAAACTCCAAGATTTCAAAATTCCTTCATAAGGATATTGATTATCCTTCTAGATGCATCAATATTCATTATTTCACATTTTTTTATTTCTTATTAAAATATCTCTTTTTGAGGATTTCTCTTTTTCTTTCTTTTTATTTTCCTCATTGGCATTCCTTTTAACATTAGGAATGCCTGGGATACGAAATTCCACCAAGGATAACTCAATTATACCTCTTTCCACTTATTTTCCACATTTTATCATTGTTGTCAATTTCTTTCTTAATAGGGAAATACTTAATTGATCTTTTCTTTTCTTATTGTATTTTATTTACAACTTTGGACTCCTTGGTACCCAAGGAACCCAAGAGGCACGAAATCCACCTTTGGATTACATTCTTTTGCCTTCTAGAGGTTTCCACATCTCTCTTTTCTCAAAAACTCAATTATTCATTTATTAATTGAATTTCCTTGTTATTGGGCCCAATAGACAATAAATCCCACAACACAATCATCAAGGCTATTGTAAATGAAATCCATTTATTCAAAACAAATCATATCTTTATTTGTTCAAATATCTTTAATATGAGAAATCTCATTTCCCACCAAAAGAACCCAAAACTGGGGTTGTAACAGAGAAGGAGTTCACCTTCCTCGTGCAAGGCAACCTCTCTGTTACAGACTACACTCACAAGTTTCACCTGTTGGAGCATTTTGGGTACATGATGATGGAGGGGAGGTGGGTGGATCACTTTGTGGAGCATCTACACCCTTCCATCAAGCCTCATGTGATGGAGAGTAAGCTGAAAACTTTCATCGAGTCCTACAACACCACCATGAGCATGGAGAAGACATTGGTGCCTTCAACCAACCCATCCAAGGGGTACTTGGGCTACACTGAAGGAACTGTTGCACCGAAGAATGATCACAAAAAAGGACACGGGTGTAACAATGCCAAGGGAAAGCATGGAGGCAAAGGAAAGCCATGTGGTGAGAGCCATCTTTAGAAGTTTTGTACATGTAGATGATCTCACCCTAGGAAGTGTTGCTTTGAGAAGAAGGTGTGCTTTCATTACCAGAAGGAGAAACACTTCATCACCAATTGTCCTCTTCCTAATCTGAGAGGTGTAGGTCCTATGGTGGCACAACTGGTGGCAGCAGCACCCCCAACAGGAGTCGGTGCACTAGTCGGAGGTCCACCTATTGGACAGCAGAGGAAATCCCAAGTCTTCTCCATTGATAATGAAGAGGCTCAGGCCAATGCTAATCAATTGATAGAGGGTGATAACCCTTATAGTTTTCCCTTATGCTTAGTTTATTCATGTAGTAGTATTACACATTATGGAAAACTATGTATGAATGCTTGGAGTCATGGGACAAAATGTAAAGGCACTTTTTGATTCTGGTTCTACTAATACTTTCATTTCAAGAAATTTAGAAATTATGCTTTGTTTGGACATCAAGGATTTGGGTTATGTTTTGGATGTCACAACCTTGAGTGGTCAGATATATACGTCTGTTTTAGAAAACCCCATCTTGATAGTTAAATATATGAGTCACGAGCTTCCTACTAATTTCATCCTCCTCGATATGAATGATTTTGAAGTGATCATTGGTATGGATTGGATTTACACCTATAGAGCACAGATTGACTATAGGGAAATGAAGATCCTTCTTAGGAAACTGGGTCACCCACACTTCACCATTAGGGGAAGGAGAGATGCGACCACCATCCCATATGTGTCAGCTTTGAAGGCCGAGCAGATGATATCCAAGGGTTGACAAGCTTTCCTAGCAGTAGTCACCGAGCCAGAGACTAAGGTGTGACCCATTGAGGAGATAGCGGTAGTCAGGGAGTATGCTGATGTTTTTCCAGATGATCTACCTAGGATTCCCCCTGAGAGGGAGGTGGACGTTTTGATAGAACTAGCTCCTGGGACAAGCCATATATCTAAGGCACCCTACATGATGGCTCCTGCTGAGTTGCTCACGTTGAAGAAACAACTACATGAACTATTAGATAAAGGTTTCATTAGACCTAGTACATCGCCATGGGGAGAACCAATCCATTATGTGAAGAAGAAGGATGGATCACTCAAGATGTGTATTGACTACCAGATGATCAATCAAGAACAAGGATCCTTTACCACGTATAGATGACCTCTTTGACCAGCTCAAATTTTCTCGAGTCTTTTCCGAGATTGATTTGAGGTTTGGGTACCACCAGGTGCGAGTCAAGAATGAGAACATCCCTAAGATGGCTTTCTGAACCCATTATGGCCACTATGAGTTTGTGGTTATGCCTTTTCAGTTGTCCAACACACCCAATGTCTTTATGAACCTCATGAATAGTGTGTTCTAGCCTTTCCTTGACTCCTTTATCACATTGTTCATAGATGACATCCTGGTTTATACCAATGACCTAGATCAACACCATGACCATCTGGGTAGAATCCTTGATATCTTGAGAAAGAAGAAGTTATATGGGAAATTCTCAAAGTGTGAGTTTTGGATAGGTTGTGTCATGTTCCTTGGACACATCATATCCGAAGGCACGATCACCGTGGATTTAGCTAAAGTGTCAGTTGTTCAAGATTGTCTGGCATCGAAGAACCCCTCTGAGATCCATAACTTCTTGGGGTTGGCCAGATACTATCGACACTTCATCAAGGATTTCTCAAAGACTGGTTTACCGCTCACCAAGCTGACCCAGAAGAATGAGAAGCCTGTGTGGTCTGACATATGTGAATCTCGCTTCCAGGATTTGAAGGAGAAGTTGACCATAGATCCAGTGTTGGCTCTACCTTCTGGCAATTAGGGTTTCATGATCTTCACCGACGCATCAAAGATGGGACTTTGTTGTGTGTTATAATAGAAGCAGCATGTGGTTGCATATGCCTCCTGACAGCTCAAGCCCAATGAGGTGAACTACCTGATGCATGATTTAGAGTTGGCTGCTATCATTCATGCTCTGAAGATTTGGTTGCACTATATGTATGGAGCTACCTTCAAGACCTTCACCAACCATAAGAGTTTCAAGTATCTCCTAACATAGAGAGATTTGTATCTATGACAAAGACGGTGGATGGAATACATGAAGGATTATGACTTCACCATCACCTATCACCCTGGGAAGCCTAATGTTGTAGCTGATGCTCTCAGTCAGAAACAACTCTGGTGTGCAGTTGTCTTGTCTAGCCAGTGGAGGAAGCTGGAAGAGCTTGTGGAGTGGACTCCACAATTGATAGAAGACCGAGTTCGTTTGGCCAACATTCTGATAAAATCAGACTTTTTGAGCGAGTTAGTGGTTGCTCAGTTGACCAGTTCAGAACTTGGTAAGATGAAGGGCTTCTTAGGGAAGTCGCAGACCCATCTCTTAGTGGGAGTAGATGGTGGAATCTGATACAAGAATTGTATCTGGGTTCCTGAGGATTCACCTTTCAAGGATGATATCTTGCAAGAAGCTCATGGTTCCAAGTACACGGTACACCCAGGCACTACTAATATGTTTAAGGATATGTAGCGGTATTTTTGGTGGCCAGGAATGAAGAAAGACATAGAGTCGTATGTGGCTAGTTGTCTCACATGCCAGATGGTGAAGGATGAAAACCAATGACTCGGTGGACTGTTACAGTTAATTGAGATTCCAGAGTGGAAATGGGAACAGATCACCATGGATTTTGTGGCGGGTCTTCCCAGGACCCAGAGAGGTCATGATGAGACATGGTTTGTGGTAGATTACCTTACCAAGTCATCACACTTACTTACCTTAAATACCACTGCCAAGGTGTCATACCTATCTGAGCTGTACATTAGGGAAAATTATGGTTGCATGGTATACCACGTTCGATTATTTCCAATCGAGACCCAAAGTTTACTTCCAAGTTGTGGAAGTAGGTGTAAGAAGAGATCGGTACAAGGTTAAAGTTTAGTACATCTTACCACCCCCATACTGATGGATAGTCAAAGAGGACGATTCATACATCAGAGGATCCGTTGAGACCTTGGGTGCTCGATTGGGGTGGATCGTGGGAGAAGTACTTGCCCTTAGCCGATTTTGCATACAACAATAGCTACCAAGCCAGTATGGGATTCCTTTCTATGAAGCTCTATATGGGAGACCATGTCGGTCACCGCTTCACTGGAATGATGTTGATGAAAGGACCTTATGAGGTAAGATGAGCTCCAGTGTATGTAGATAAAGTTGCTTTGATCAAGCATAGGCTAAAGAGAGCCCAGGATCGAAATAAGTAGTATGTTGATGCGAAGCAGACTGACTTGCAATTCATTGTGGGAGAACATGTGTTTTTGAAAATCCAACCACTCCGAGCTATATCTAAGAATAGAGGAAAGTTGAGTCTCAGATATGTAGGTATGTTTGAGGTTTTAGAATAGTTTGGTAAGGTTGCATATCATTTGGCATTCCCCCTCTGTATAGTATGATGCATGATGTTTTCCACGTGTCCAATCAGAAAAACTATGTGAAGGATCTGAGCCATGTGTTGAGCATTGAACCTATTAAATTCCAAGGGAGGCTAACATACCCTAAGTCACCTATGAGGATTCTAGATACCAAGGTGAAAGAGCTCAGATTTTATAATATAGAGATGGTAAAGGTTCTTTGGAAGCACCATGGAGAGGATGAAGCCGCATGGGAGTTGAAGATGGACATGGAAAAAGCCTATCCTAATTTGTTTGTTTGATTGCTTGAATTTTGTCAGCAAAATTCTTATAAGGAGGGGAGGATGTTATATCCTCAATTTTCATATGTTTGCATTGAAATATAATTTCTCCAATAAAGCGTATGATTATGAAAATTATATGATTTGAGTACTTTGAATGGATTTCTTTTTTTCATAAATATTTTCACGGGCCTTATTGAGTAACAAAGACCAATATGTTTAAAAGATAATAATTATGGAAATAAATCTAATAATAAAATAAATTGAGATAATGCTAATAATAATGTGGAATTCTCTAAAAGACTAAGTGTTTGTTCATAATAGAGTGGATTTCAAGTCCACATGGTTTCTTGTGATAAAAGGAATCCAAATAAAAAAATAAAAGTGAATGAGAGAGAAAATATGAATAAACTATGCTTTAATAAGTGTTAACTTGCATATTAAGAAAAGTCCTTTACCTTTTGATTTTGGGTCTCAAACTTGGTACACGGGTAGATAATGTTAATATAAGGTTTCCCTTAAAATTTGGTTGAAAAAAGATAAACAAATAAGGAGTTGTGGATTATAAGACTCCTAAAGTGAAAGGATAATCTTTTGAATGTATTAAATGTCACAATGTAATTGGGAATAAAAATTCTAATTGTTTATAACACAGACGATCTAGACCCTAGATCTCACAATCTGGATCATAGATCTCATGATCCTGATAGTGTTGGGTCGTCATAGAGATCCCAACCTGATAAGGAAACTAGAGGATTTTCCTTTTGATCTAGTTCGATCTCTAATGCACAAGGTTTGTTGGAAACTTGTCCATCAAGTTTAGGAGACCTTCCCGAATTGATCGATCCTAACATTATAGGAATTTTAAGGAAGATTTGGGATTTCCCCAATCCAGTTGGAGGAGAATTCTCCAAGAGAGAGACCCTCACCTATATAGGGGGGGGGGTAAATGATCCAATGAATCCACAAGACTCTCTATAAGAAACCCCTTGACTCTGTGCATCACTCGTGTCACTCAATTTGACTCAAGATGTTGTCCCTCGCTACTCGTCGTCATCACTGACTACCTGAACCTACTGCCTACTCGACCTGTTGCTCCAGACCACTGGCTAAGCAATTGAGGGGATCGTTGAGTCTAGCTTGTGGTGGCAAAGGCGTCGGAACCCTCACACAGCAATGAGAATGTCAGAACCTCAAAGTCAACAAGTGAGTTGACCCCTCGCTCCTGTGGCACATGCAGATAGAGATTGAAGACAACCTTGTGGTCAATTACCACTATGCCCTGACTCATTTTCTATCAGTTAAGGGCTAGACTCATCCTTTGTTTGTTTTTCCTCGCAAGCATTCCAGCCACCTATGCCGTACTCGGCCTAGAGGGCGAGAGCCAGTTGGTCGGCCCAGCTGGGTTGGCTTGGGCAGGACCCGAGATGATTTGCCCAGGTGGCAGGCTCCCATTGGTTGGAAAAAGATTAACATGTTAAAATTGTAATTAATCATAGGAATATCGTATGAAGATAAGTTATATATGAAAGTTGATTAGAAAATACATATATTGGAATAAAAATAGTGTTGAATCCTGAATTTGTTCATAATTCAAAAAGTGTATAAAGTTGTCAACTCTAACAATTTTATGAACAATAAACCCTAATTTTGTTGTTAATGAGATTGAGAAAAGTGATGTGGATGTTTTAAGTGGACATTAACCTATTGATAATAAAAAGGGAGGTTTTGAATCCATAAAGATGATTTATGTGCTTAATTGGATGATTTAGGTTTTCATATGTACAAAGTGTACTAATGGGCTTAGAAACCCTAATCTAGGTTTTATGACTTTTAATGAGTTATATTTTTAAATTATATGTATGATATGAAGTGAGATTGATCCTAAGACAAATTGGTAATAAAAAGGCTTTAATGTGAATAATTGAGTAATTAGGGTTTTGAACATAGAAAATTTGTTTTAGGGTTTAGTTGACATAAAAAGGCAAAGTTGAGAAATAGATCTAAGAAACCCTAAGGAAACCCCAATTTAACCTAGAAAACACTAAGAGGGATCCACAAGTCAATAAAGTGAGTTCATGATGAGTATGTAGTAATTAGGTTATACATGCTTTTCATAATTCAGTTGTGCTTGTATGATTGGTTTGATTGATTGCTTGGATTACCTAATCAGATTGGATTTTGCTTGTTTCCTTTGAGATCTCCAAATTAGGTATGTGGTTATTTATGATTACTCATTTTAGTTTCTTGGCATTTTCATGACGTTTCATCGATTGCATGAAAATAACTGCTTAGATGACTTTATTTTCTACAATCTATAAAGTGACTATGATTATCACAATGTAATCATATATGACTTGCACAAACCTACATACCATCTCTGGATACCTACATACCATCTCTGGATGTAATATTTGAGAGGACCAAGCCCTGGACGGAAGGTCATAGGTTGTTAAGCCCCAGAGGGAAGACCACAGGGCACCCAGAGAGGTGACCCATAAGGTACCAAGCTCAAGATGGAGAAGGTAGCCTGAAGTCCCTTGGTAGGACTAAACCCTAAGAGAGGGTAACCCAGAGGATGAGTAAAAGTAGTTGGGAAGCTATATTGAAAATGTAATCTGGCATTGTTAAGAACTATTTGATGTGATTAGGTTGTTAGAATATTTGTGCAAATGTTTGCTTGCCACCACATACCAGTATATTCTTTATACTGACAATTGTTTTGTTTGTCAACATTTTAGATATAATTGAAAAAGAACAAATAGTAATGTGATATTTGGAGAATAAAGATAATTAAACAAAGGAGGATTTAGTTAGATAGAAATCTACATTGGGTAAAGTTCCAATTCCTATTTTTGAAAGTTATGTGAAAAGTAATTTTTTATCCTTCTCTAAGCTTAGTCTTTGGTAGAATTTGTTAATTATTGTTGATTATTTGTAAAACCATTGATCCTATTTTGGGATAGAGGCTTTGGCTCTTTGTTCTTCCTTAATTGGTGGTTATCTGGGAGTGGGGTCGTTATAGCATCCCAAAGTTGTTAATGTAAACCCCTTCTAGACTATTATAGTGATAATCATGATCAAATGAGAAGACAAGGGTTAACCCATTAGAACATCAGTGATGAGGGGCAACATTCTGCAACCACCATCATCAGCATCTTTGCCTCATAAACAAAAAGTTGATTATAAATATATACCTAAAATTTGTACCTTAATCCATGTAAACTAATAGTATCACACAATGTTTTTTGGTTCAAAATACTCCTGAATGATCATGTCAAAGAATATAATCCATTTGATACCCTTCAATGGGGTGATGATGAGCCCACTCCGCTTAAAAGACTCCCACAAAGGAATTATTTATTGGTAGATATAGCTTTTATTAGAGCAAGTTCAACCTTCAACTTCATCCACCACCCAAAAGATGCAATGAAAAAATGGGTTCCTATAACCAATGTCCATCACTTAGTGTTGAGAAATCAAATGCATCCATAGTTTGTGAAATTCCAATAAGAGAAGGCATAAATCTAGGTTGTCCCCATGCATTGTGCAAGCTAGAACATCTCATCCATCCTAAATCTTTGAGCACCACCTCCTGCAAGGCATCTAGTTGTGATAAAATACCCCAAGAAATACCAAAGAAGACAATCAAATTCAACATGGGATAAAAGAGAAAGATTTCTCTCCCGCCCCCTCCCACACCCTTGGCAAAGGCTGAATGCCTGGAAGGGTTGTAAATCAAGGTGCTAACTGGGATTCAAACCCAGGTCCCTTTGTTAGGGGACACTGTGCTTGACCACTTGAGCCACTCCTTGTCAGCCAAATTTAGCATGATGTTAACAACTAGTGTGGAATCAACATATATCCTAAGGTTGTGAGTACATGTGTCAAAAGTTCTCAATCCAAACTAATGCAAACATTACAACATGTACTTATAATACAATATTTCCCAAAAAGAGGCCTCCAAATGGTCCAAACATACATGAAAATATTTTTTCAAATTTATTAGGGCATCAAGTCCTTTGCTATCCCCAAGAAGCAAACACTCACACTAGGGGAGATTCGAGGAAGAAAGGACACATATCCCCTATGTAAACGTATACTACATGTCATAGATAATGGTTTTAGGACTAACAGGTAAATTAGGAGGAACCCATCCAACCTCCCTCAATCCACAACTACATCACCATCCCATTAGACATCCTCATTGGTTGTCTTGCTAAAAGAAGTCTATTACTACACACAGGAGTTTTAGACCCTTGTATGAAATTATGTTATCAGTAACAAGTCTAGTATGTAAAAAACAAGTAATGCATTCAAAGTGAAAAATAACTAGCACTTCATTTCATTTAATATTCGTGGATACAACTTATACTAAAATCTAAAAATGCAATAAAAAAGTAAACATGGTCCTAAAAATCAAGAATACATTTGTGCATCCAATTCTTCATGCAGCTCGCATTAATCAGTACAGTTGACCTCCATATACCCACATCAAACAATGAAGATAATACTCCTCCATGTTACCATATCCCTACGGATACACCTCCACATTTAGCATTATCAAAAACTCAAACAATGTTTCATATCCTAAAGAACAATATTTTGATTGCAAGACATACCCTCCCACGATAAAGTGAGTAGATAGTCAACATTTCGTACTCAATCTGATGAAACTTAGATTATCTAAGGAATACAATCGGGCCCAAAAGTGTAAGTGGAAAATTTCTCTAACATCCACAAGCATGCCAAATACAAGCAAATAGACACTCTATAAACTATTGGCATGCTAACATGCCAAATCATAGGAAATCAACCATCCTACCGCTAAAAAGTAAGAACAAAAAACATTTGTATAAAATTTGATTGGATAAGACACCCCACAATAAGATGGACCATGCCTATGTTCCAGCATGACCAAGAACATATAGAAATTTGCAAACTAAGAGAAGTATCGATTCTAAAAGACAAATAGAATGACACACGTTCCAATACAAACAAGATAGAATATACATCCCCACCTTCAAATAGGTGAAGACAACATCGACAAGAACGGTGGGAAGTTCTCTTCAAATTCCAAACACATTGAACTATCAGATCTTTATACAAACATGCTTATGTTTCAAGAGCATGTATGAGCAGACAAATTCCTCATTACTATTTTTGTGTCAAGAATGGGCCTATGTTCCACATACTAAGAAAAAGAAGAACATGAAAACATTCAAAACATGCATTTGGAACTATTGCTTCAATGGAGCACAAGTAGGTGTTCTACTATAGAAGAAGAACAAGTAAAAGTTCAATCCAAACATTCCAAAATAAAGATTGATGAAAGAACAAATAGATTCTATGTGAATCCAAAAGGAATCAGAATAGATGAATTTTCCACAATGTTAAAACACATACGAACGGGTAGACATTCCTTAGGCTTGTTGGTGATAAAAACAATGGTATGAGGTTGATGGGTAAGGAATCGATAGATATTCTATAGGTCCATTAGAGAAGAATAAATAGGATGAGGCTCATGTAAATAGGGACATGTAGATCTTCCTTAGGCAAACTGGAGAAGCAAATAGATATGAGTCTGACATAAAGTGGAATTAGTAGACATTCTTTTAGCCATTCTATAAAGAAAAACTAGGAACAAATCACAAAAATGTTATATAATATGGGTCATACAACAATACCAACTTGAAAAGAAAAGAATAGATATTATGCAAGGATCCGGACTACATGTCAGGTTGAGGTGAACACAACTCCAAGTCTCATATAATAGAGAACGACTCTAGTTATTCCTAATGTGAGTTCAATGTCAATTCTTCCCATGGGAGCACCATCACAAGTCTCAGTATAGAGAGTTTAACTCCAAGTCTACCGATATGAGATCCTGCACCTCTATTTTTCTTTTCTCCTGATGAGAACAAACATCCTTCGGAATGATCCAACTAACTGGTTTATATATTAAACCAGACTAAGTGGTTTATATATTTAACCAGACATCTTGTGAGTAAATGTTCCAATCTTCAGATTTAGCTTTGTGGTTGACTTCCTGTTGAAGCTGATGTTGCTATGTTGTCTCGTTACATCAGATTCTTTTTTAGAATCATCCAACATGGTCGCCTATATTCAAAAAATCAAAGAGGCACATATTTTTCAAACTGTGATTAATTTAGAAAAGTTAAAGTTGGAGAGATCATGTTTACATAGGGAATCCTATCATGTGTGTCCAATACATCTAATTGCTTATTTGGTGACCCATTTCTCCAATGGGTTTCATGTCACGAGCTCGGTAGGTTGTGCTCATCGGCGTCTACATACTAGCATTTCTTCTCACAGTAAGATAGATTGTATATTGCTCTAATGCCATCTCTATTTGATTGGAATAGTGAGCTTGACTCCATTTCCCTATAAGATGAATAGATACCAAGACATGCAAAGTTAAGCATGATGAAAAGACTCACTGAGTTCAACATGATGATAAGACTCATTGAGGTGAGAATGAAGACAATACTCATTGAGCTTAGCATGAAGACAAGACTCACTGAGGTGAGCATGATGATAAAACCCACTATGGTGAGAATAAAGACAATACTCATTGATGTTAGCATAAGATAAGACTTACTAATATGAGAAAGACTCTATGTATCAATAAGGTTATAAGGATACTATGTCTCAATGTGGTCATCATTTTCAAAAATATCAATCCTCTAGTCTCACTACTTCACCCCTCATAATGGGTGGGTTCACCAAACATTCTTCAGATTCCGTCATGAGTTGGAATAACTTATAACACTTCGCTTTTAGTCTCTCGAGTTCTTTGAGTAATATTCCCAGTATTCTCTATGATCATGGTCAAAATTGTAAAATCATATATTAAATTCCTACAACATGAAGAATGCCAACCGAGGTAGATATCTAATTAATGGATATTTCATTGTGGAGCACCTTGCTTAAATGTCACTATTGGAGAAATAGAGGAGCCTAACCTCAAACATAAACATGCTCGACCATTTCACAATAGTCTATATCAAATTTCTAGCTAGAAAACCAAAATTCATGCACACATATCCCAAACATTCCTACCATCCTAACATACCCATAGGAACCCTCATCAACACCGAATTTTAGGAAAATGATGACCAAATTGAGTTGGAAATATGACTCTCAAGATAAAGAATCCACTTGGTGCACGCCCTCATTTTCTCCCTTAATTTATTATGGATCTCAAAATCCAAATGTCACAGAAGATTAGAGAATCATGAGGTCAAGTGGGTAATATACTTAGTTTAGGTTCCTACTTGGAGTTCAACACTCCTTCACAAAGATTCCATCATTTTAATACTCTTAGAAGACCCAAAATGTGGGGTACCTACACGGAATGTGTCCCACCTTTTTCACCTTCGTGAAGCCTACCAAAGTGTCTTGTATGTACATGGGGAAGACTATAGAAGGTTAGGTGCCCACTTGGAATGAACCCCAATTCCTAACATATTCATTTGACATCCTTAAATCCACTATCATGCGTCATACACTCACTTCTCCTACTGCCTTGACTAGTCAATCCTACATCATTCAAATGTACCCAAAAAACCTCCATAAGGTGGGGCATCCACCTAGAATGTGTAAAACATTTCTTTCCTTGATCGTGTCGAAATGTATTCAGAAGGCTATAAAAATAGGAGGTCATTTATCTCTTGTCTATCCACCTTTCATTCTTTATTTAAGTCAAGAAACACTCTAAGATAAATCCTAACCCTAGGGACCGCCCTACACACAATAAATATACCCCCATCCACCATTTTAGGGGCTGATGGTTGGCAATGATATAAAGAGGTGAGTATCTGAAACTTCCAAATTTCCATTCTATAAGATGGAAGAGAACCCATTGAGAGAGACAAGAGACTAAACCTTCCCCCTTCTTTTGAGAGTAAAAAGAGCATCTTCCCCTACCATCTCTACATGTTACTTGATGCCTTACCCTTTTTTCTTAGATTTTCTTATTTTCCTTATCCACCAATGTTTTGAACTAAAATTCATAATTTTCCTCATTTTCCGCATTAATGTGGTGGTGAATCCATTTTATTGAACCATCCATCAATGCCCAATACATTGTTTCCTTAACATACCAAAACCACAATATGCATTATATCATAACTCCCATGATCTAATAAAAATATATGTAAATTGGTCATGTAGAATTATCTATGTATTTGCATTGATGTTTCATAATATAATGCATTTATTTCTTAACAATACAATTTTAAAATAGTTTACTCTTATCTTATATCTATTAAATATTCTATCATGATTAGTATATTTTATTGTTTATCGTATTATCTTAATAATCAATTATATGTATTAGATCTTTCATACTTAGAATATTATACATACACTTTTTATCTCAATGGGACATGGGCCACACTCTTTTGGTTCTCAGCCCTTTCTAATTTCCCCAAACTTACTTTAGTGTTTTTGGATTAAGAAGTTGTTGGTTTTAGGGGAGGTAGAGATGGCAGCAGAAGCAAAAATTTTCTCCCCAAACCCAGAACCCAAAGAGATCTCGTCAACATCTATACAGTAGGAAGGATGGTTTGTAGAGGCATACCTGGTCCCGAGGCTTGCTTGGCGACATTACCTCACAACGAGCACGACCTTCACCTCCTCTCTTGGATGACATCTGTGCAGCTCCTGGTCGCACCCAGACTAACGGATTGACGGCTGTCCTTTGAGCAGTAGAAATCTCCCGCCTCTGTAGTAGTCCACACAGATCACTGGGAACTCCAGTCGTCCTATCCTACAAGACACTAGAAGGAGTCATCCCCTTCTATTAGTGTACTTGTCAGTGACGTGCTCTCCCGCCACCAGTTGTCATCTCGTAGTTGTCTTTCTCTCGTTGTGCCTCCCTAGTCGGGTAGCACTTGCTTGGGCTCTCTCGGTTACCACAACCCGGGAGGACAACTTTGCAGAGCAATTGATATTCTGATTTGTTCTATCTAAGAAGCCCCCAATACCCCTCTATATATAGGAGGGGTCAGGATCAGGGTTATCAGCCCTGAGAAATGCGAGACTAAAGCAGGATTAGAAGGGTCTGGAATTTTCATGAATTGATACACTGCGACAAGTGAACCGGTCGTTTCACAAATGAACCAATCGTTTGGGGGCTGAACCGATCAGTTCATCTCATGAACCGGTCATTTAGGGAACTGAACCAATCGGTTCATTAATGAATCGGTCGTTTCACTTCCCAGGGAAGTTCCCAATTGACTTCCCTCTATCCATTTCCAATTAATCCAAAGATCAATACTTGTCCCAATCGAATTGTACAAGTGAAACGAAAATATTTTCTCACCAACCTAACTTTCCCAAACTGGCTCATTTGGTCCAACTGAACCGATCGGTTCAACACTTGAACCGGTCATCTCACTTGACCCTGAGCCGATCGGTTCAACATCTTGAATCGGTCGGTTGGCAGTCCAAGTTGTGCAGAAATCGGTCAATGCAATTCTCAATCAATCTGACACCCAAATCATTTAGTCCAACACTTGAACTTGGTGATTCTGAGTCAAGTCAATTGATTGAATGTTTTATTGAAATACGAAACACATTTCGTAAACAATCTAAACATCATTCGTGCATAAACTCCTCTTCCAGGTTAAATCCTATGTGTGTGACCCTACAAGCCCATTTCACGTTGGCAGTGAAAGTCCATAACACTTATGACTTCATAAGCAAAGAGTGATGCCTAGTCGCACAGCAGTGCTACCCAAGTGAAAAGGAAAGTTGGAGAACAACTTTCAATCCTACAATCTGTAATTGGTGTTACAATGAATGTATAATTCATTTGTCACTAATATCCCGAATGAACTCAAGGCATTGAACAGTCATCCTTTCAACGTCCATTCACTTCCTTGATCTCAGAGCGGACTAGATGAGATATGTGTGACATCAATATCACATATTGATTCACACATGCATACGCATGCCTTTCTCAGTCCTACTCATCAAGTGGCCATGGACATCAAACTCCCTCAGGAGGGACACATCTCATATTTATCACTCACCCCTCAAAAATCCCCATGTGTCAAATTCACCCAATCATCACCTTTATAACAATCTATATTTCAGGACTGCGTTTGATGATGTCAAAGTGTACCCAACGACATGTATTGAGTGTAGTGATTTCAGGTCAAAGAATCACACTCACCACCATCAGTGTGAGAGTTTACTGTGACTACCAAGTCATGGTTCCATGTGTCACTCTCATGGTGGGTCTGTCTGATACACTTGTTCTCTAACAAGTACCTATGTGCTTGGTTTGATATCACTATATCATGACTAATGAGATTCTGTCATCAACCAACACACAATCTAGTCTTGTGTGTCATTGTTGTCTATCAACCTTCCACAATGACATCCGACTAGGGACATAACAAGAATGTATACTCTTAACATCCGTATGATCTCATCGTTTAGGTCCTTAACCTAAAAGCATACATCATTAAGTAAAATAATTCTTTAGACATTCAATCTATTTTGTCATTATCTCATAACTGATTGAACCAGAATGAATTGGAAGCTTGCCTTTGATGCTTGTCAAATCAATCTTAATGTATCCCACCAATCGTCCCATGATTGGCTCTCAGGGCATACGTACCAACAGACTCCCACTTGCACTGTGAGACAATCACCCCAGAATCATATTCTTAGTGATCTTCAAACATGTCCCACATGTTATTGTGCTCTAGTGCTAACGTAGTGAGTTATGGCAACACTTTGCCTAAGTCGGTATTATTGCATGTCTCACATCTCTTCGTTGTACGTCTTACGTATGAGATGGAGTTGTTGTAATATGTGATCTAATATTCCTTTGCTAACCTTTAGCCTCATTGCATGACCAAGCACTCCTTACTTGTCATAATTGACCAGAATATCTATACGTTCATCTTCATGAACTCCCAGATCCATATAATATCCACTGTTGTTCTCTACCACATGGATACTCAGCATTTTCTTTTAAAATGACTTTATTGGAATGTTTCCATTTTTCAACACACATTCACTTTTATATGTCCCATATATATTTTGCAATAAATTTTCTATCCTTTTTGGAAGTTCGCATCAGTGTAACTCTTTATAGTGAACACTTCCTTGTAGAACTAGTACTTATCAAGTCCTCATGGTATTCCAGTAACCCTTACTGGAACTAGACAAACATGCACTCGTCATGTCCCACATACAAGTTATCAGGATGAGCATATCATATTGTCATGTCTTACATACAAGATGATAAACACATTTTATTCTTGCTATGTCCATACATGCAAGATAATAGGATGATTACATACATGATAGATCCATATCTATTCTTTGTGTTCCCATTCTTCATAAGAATTGGACACTTGGCCATGGGATACTAACTCCATGTAACATGGACAAGTTTTCTCCCACTGAATCTGTGTATACTGAACCCTTCAGTACAGATTGCCAATGTATGCTCTCTCTTTTCCAAGTCAATAGCTTTTTTAGAACTATCTCTATAGATCTCTATTCCTATCACATAGGATAAGTCTTTGTCTTCCCTTAAAGATATTTCCACAAAGGTCTCCATTTTAGAACATTCCATTCCTCATCAATATGTGGAATGTGAATACGCTCCCACTAAATCACAGATCCCTCCTTTATCTTTGACATATTAGTCAAACCCTTTGACTATATTATCAAAGTAAAGATCCCAGCTCTGTGTTTTTTGTACTCAATCAATCACATTGATTAGTCCATTGTAACTTATAGACTTCATTTGCATCAATGGATTCATAAACCTTATAGGTTGTGTCACATACACATCCTTATCTTATTCCTCATAGGAATGCGGTTTTAATATACATATGCCAAATCTCTTGTCATTAAGTTGCAATCAACAAGCATGATCCTTCCCAAAATGTCATCCATGTGTCTTAACACTTAAGACTCATTCGCACTTATGGATTTTATCCCAATGGGTGCTACCACTAAGGTCATACCTTATGGTTTACATGGAAGTCATTTAGGATCTTATGGTCATAAACCATAACTCAAAATCTGATTCCTCAATATCATATAGATTGCCAACTCATCATATAGATATTTGAGGTGTATCTGTTAAGGAATTTGAGAACTCACAACACTTTGTGATTCTTAATATCCTTTATTAGTGTAAGGTATTCTCTATTTAAGAATAATTTAGTTATTTGATAATCATCCTCTAATTTCCTAGAGTATGACACCCTTTTGATTTAGACATCACTATGCCTTAATCATGAGTTCTCTATGATACACTATCATAATCACTCATAAGGTTCTCAAACATTTGGTTTAAGTATCTCATTCATTGATCACATCAAGAATCATTACTTTTACCAAATTTGTACTTTATTCATGATCTTCTTGAACACATCAACATATTCATATTGGTATTTCTCTAAACACCATTTGAAGTATTAGCATTTGTTCCAATAGATATGTAAATACATCATATGTATTATACCTAATAGGATAGTCGTTCTCCCACTAAATCTAGTGAATATTGACTTGTCGTCATGTCCAAGATATTCATGTCTCTTAATGGTTCACAACCAAAAGAGTCCAGCTTATCCATCAACATGGAAACTAGAGATAAATTTCTCATGATGATGCTAATTCGTTGTTTGAGTTATTAATAACTTTTAGGTATCATTTTATCTTATGCATACCAAGTACCACAAGATAAATAAGTCATTGCCATAAAAGATCACATCTTTTAAAATTGAAACATCAACTTTATTAATAGCCATCTTTGTCACAAAAAGATGCAACAATAAAGTGTTTCTATTGGCAAACTGAAATAGCAGTTCTCATCTCTATTTTATGCCTTTAGGTTGAAATAAACTGAAAGGTACTCTTATCTATGGTAGCAACACTTGCTCCAATGATGAGTGCGCTTTCTTGGTCCTTTCACAAAGGACATCACTTCTTTGTTAGATCATACATATCATATATGTCAGATCTGTATCTTGGTATCACATACCTCAAATAAGGAAGTGTTTATTTCTTGATACCTAAGGTGGAGATCTCCATCCTCTCCTTCATCTTATTTTGTTCTTCTAGATATAGAGGGCAATTTCTCCTCCCTCGTTCACCCTTCCCATATGCCTTGAGGCTGAAGACAGCTTGGGTTGTTGGCTAGCATCAGAACACTTCTTTAATTTTCCCTTGACCTTTCCTTTTTAGACTTACCCTTCATTGATCACATCAAAGATTAGGGTTTGTCTTTC
The DNA here is from genome assembly GCA_963693085.1 of Alisma plantago-aquatica. Lineage (NCBI taxonomy): Eukaryota > Viridiplantae > Streptophyta > Magnoliopsida > Alismatales > Alismataceae > Alisma > Alisma plantago-aquatica. The sequence goes on from OY856410.1 coordinate 530,105,958, forward strand.
TTCATCTATTCCTCTACTATCCTCAACACGTCCAACAACTTTGTCAATGGCTTGTCAAAGTTGTTCAAGTTGTAGTTCATCATGAACTATATGATTCTCACAACATTTGCAGTATCATACCAGTAGCCAACTCTTAACTCAGACGGAATCCCATTCTAGTTAGGTTTTCCAAATACCCAATCACATTGAGTGTGTGAGAACCAATTGAATCTCCTTCTATCATGACATACTAGGATAGTGCCTTGGAGATATCATATGTCTCATGTTGTCTCTGCAACTCATAGTTTAGAGAATAGAACATTCAAGCACTACACATCAATGACATCCTTAGAATGCTTCCAGTAAACATCCCTTTCATCCTTTGGTGTGGTGGGAGCAAGTTCATCTAGTTCTGGTATAATTAGGACTTAGAGCTTTTGCTCTTTGATTGAGAACACTTCTCAACGTCCTAACCAGTCATGGAATTATTCCCATTTAGTTAGTCTGTCTCAAGGACCGATTGCAAAGAAAGTGATTATTGTTGGTGGTCATTTGTACTACAAGAGGAAATATATGCAATCTAGTCCAAAAACTCATTTTTGACTTATTTGATTGATTTGAAAATATTTTACGATATAATTAGGACTTTAATTAATTATCGATCACACTATTTTTGTTCAAATTGATAGCCCTCACCATCAATTCAGAAGATTGCAGCGTGCAACCTTCTAGTGGGTTCGAGATCCATATTTCATCCAATCATGAGTTAGCTTTGGTTGATCGCCCACAATATAGATTATTTAGGTAGGCAACACTTGCCAATTGCATCCTATGCAACTCTCAGATGGATTCCATGCACAACTCTTTTCCATGGTCATCCCTATGCCTTTGGAGATTAGACTCTCTAAGAATCACAAGTTAAGTCTAACCTAAAAGCTGACACAATGAACATGCACCCTACTTTGGCAGATCCTATATGTCCACCATCACACTCCCACGAGATAGACGGCACACCATGCTTTGGCATAACCTACACTTGGTCGATCAAGTTTTTCATGTGTGTCGCTAATGGAAGGCATCTAAGACTTAATATTTATTAAGGGATTTGGATTTATAGGTACATATACATATCTAATCACCACAATATATAGTATGTATCATATACATGCTATATCCCACAAGAAAACATGCAAAACAACAAAAGCGATGATTATGGCCATCCTAATGTGATTCCTCGAGCCAAGAGGAATCACGGTTATCTAGGTGCACATCACATGCAACATGTACAAGATGAACTTTGTTCTTTGCCATTTTGGGTTTGATCAACTCATCTACATGATTGATCAGCTCACCATCAGGTCGGTCATTTGGGTGCCACCAGCCGATCGATTGGCACCTCTAGCCGATCAGTTCACTAGTCGTCGTGCATCTCCTCAGGTCGCCACCCGCTCATCTTGCTCTAGGAACTGGCTACCTTGGTCCACTAGCCGATCATCTAACTCCTGAGACGATCGTCTCGATCCTCCAAGTGTCTGCCATTCTTTGACATAATAGGAAATAAACTAATACTATTTACAATTGCATTGGAAAACCCCAAGTTACATTCAAGGGGAATAAAGGTAGGAAAGAATTCTCGAGTTATATCAAGTTACATCAGGAACATGAGATAGGGAATCGGTGCGCAGACTAAGATGCAGGCAAAAACAATCAACCACATGCATATTTAGGGTTTATGGCCACAATCACCACAGTTGCCATTTAAGGGAAACACATATCGAGTGCATTTATATACCATATCATATATGTATATATTGGGATTTGTGGATTTATATTGGACATGCATAAAGCCAATTAATTATTTGCATCGTATGCAATAAATAAAAGGAGACAAACCAAAAAACTGATCATATCGATTATCCTAAAGTATAGAATGTTGACGTGGCTCTGGTACCACTATTGGGTTTTAGGGGAGGCAGAGATGGCAGTGGAAACAAACATTTTCTCCCCAAACCCAGAACCTAAAGAGATCTCGTCAACATCTATACGGTAGGAAGGATGGTTTGTAGAGGCGTAACTTTTCTTGAGACTCACTCGGTGATGTTACCTCGCGGCGAGCACGGCCTTCACCTCCAGTCTTGGACGACATCTGTGCAACTCCTGGTCGCACCCGAACTAACAGATTGACGGTTGTCCTCCGAGCGGCAGAAATCTCCCACCTATGGTAGTAGTCCACACAGACCACTGAGAACTCCAGTCGTCCTATCCTACAAGACACTGGAAGGAGTCGTCCCTTTCTTTCAGTGTACTAGTCACCGACATGCTCTCCCGCCACCATTTGTCATCATGTAGTTGTCTTTCCCTCGTTGTGCCTCCCTAGTCGGGTAGCACTTGCTTGGGCTCTCTCAGTTACCACAACCAGAGAGGACAACTTTGCAGAGCAACTTATATTCTGAGTTGTTCTATCTGAGAAGCCCCCAGTACCCCTCTATATATAAGAGGGGTCAGGGTTAGGGTTCTCAGCTCCAGGCAATGCGAGACTAAAGCGGGAGTAGAAGGGTCTGGAATTTCCATGAATTGATATATTGCGGCAAGTGAATCAGTTATTTCACAAATGAACCGATCGTTTGGGGACTGAACCAATCAGTTCATCTCATGGACCAGACATTTGGGGAGCTAAACCAATCTGTTCATTCATGAACCAGTCATTTCACTTCCCAGGGCAGTTCCCCATTGATTTTCCTCTTTCCATTTCCAATTAATCCAAAGATCAATACTTGTCCCAATCGAATTGTACAAGTGAAACAAAAATATTTTCTCACCAACCCAACTTTCCCAAATTGGCTCATTTGGTCCAGCTGAACTGATCGGTTCAACACTTGAACTGATCATCTCACTTGACCCTAAGCCAATCGGTTCAACATCTTAAACCAGTCGATTGGTAGTCCAGGTTGTTCAGAAATCGGTCAATGCAGTTCTCAATCAATCTGACACCCCCAAACAGTTAGTCCAACACTTGTACTTGGTGATTCTGAGTCAAGTCTATTGATTGGATGTTTAATTGAACTGCTAAACATATTTATTAAACAATCTAAACATCGTATGTGGATAAACTCCTCTTCCAGGTTAAATCCTATGTGTGTGACCCTGCATGCCCATTTCACGTTGGCAGTGAAAGTCCATAACACTTACGACTTCACAAGAAAAGAGCGGTGCCTAGTCGCACATCAGTGCTACCCAAGTGAAAAGGAAAGTTGGAGAACAAATTTCAATCCTAAAAACCATGATTGGTGTTACAGTGAATGTATAATAACTTTGTCGATGATATCCCGACTGAACTCAAGGCATGGAATAGTCATCCTTTCAATGTTCATTTGCTTCCTTGATCTCAGAGAAGACTGGATGAGATATGTGTGACATCAATATCACATATTGATTTACACATGCATGCACATGCCTTTCTCAGTCCTACTCATCAAGTGGCCATGGACATCAAACTCCCTTAGGAGGGACAAATCCCATATCTATCATTTACCCCTCAAAAGTCCCATGTGTCAAAGTCACCCAATCATCACCTTTATAACAATCTATATTTCAGGACTACGTTTGATGATGTCAAAGTGTACCCAACGACATGTGTTGAGTTTAGTGATTTAAGGTCAAAGAATCACACTCGCCATCATCACTATGAGAGCTGACTATGACTACCAAGTCATGGTTCCATGTGTCACTCTCACGGTGGGTCTGTCTGATACACTTGTTCTCTAACAAGTACCTATGTGCTTGGTTTGATATCACTATATCATGACCAATGAGATTTTGTCATCAACCAACACATAATCTAGTCTTGTGTGTCATTGTTGTCTATCAACCTTCCACAATGACATCTGACTAGGGACATAAGAAGAATGTATACTCTTAACATCTGTATGATCTCATCGTTTAGGTCCTTAACCTAAAAGCATACGTCATTGAGTAAAACAATTCTTTAGACATTCAATCTGTTTTGTCATTATCTCATAACTGACTGAACCAGAATGAATTGGAAGCTTGTCTTTGATTTTTATCAAATCAATCTTAATGTATCCCACCAATCATCCCATGATTGGCTCTCAGGGCATACGTACCAGCAGAAGTTACCTTATCAAGGATGAAAGTAGATAAAGGCAACAGTCTAGCTTGTCATTGTGTTTAGAGTTATCCATGTACGCTCTAGTCCAGGACAGATCTTTTGTATGATGCATATATAGCTCAGTTGTTTTCTTGTATTGACACGTACATGGTGCTCGCATTCTAAATTTAAACAACATATGTCTTGTATCAACAGGTTGTGACCTTAGTCACCTATGATTGTTGATGTAAAGTTACATGGATATCAATGAATACATATGGGCATTTAACTATCATCAACATCTAAAAAATGTTGGAATTTTATATAGACATTTCTTTGCCTTATTTGTTTATAATATTAAGTTGGATCATTTAGTATTGTGTTTTCAAATTTTATTGTGGTCTTGTGTGGTGTCCCTTAGTCTGGTTGCACATAAACAAGGATATTATTTTCAACAAAGATACTTCCACGAAAATTCTCATTATAAAACATACCACTCATATGACAGATGACAAAGATCCAAAGAATGTTCATTATCCCAAGCAGTGAGTTCTTGGTACGATACAAACTCAGATATATCTTTTTATACAGAATTAGGATAGGTTTCATAGACTTTTAATTTGATTTATGTTTCATCACATTTGTAAAAACCATAATTTAGTATAAATTACAAATGGAACAAAGCGGTATCCAAACAACATATCACAAATAAGAATGTTTATACATTATAGAGAAAAAGGACATACACTATAGTTGCAAAAACTAAAAATATGTTTGAGAAGACATGTTGGGGACACTATTCAAGGTACAAAACTAACTAATTTTATGACTCTCCACAATAATACAATACACAATGCATAAAACATCTATTATGACATTGGTGAAATAGAGAGAGAGGCATTATGTCCAGAAAATTAGTTGTCTGCATACCAAAATTTTAGAAATAACAAGATATCAACTAATATTCATTCTTTATTTGATGGGGGAGTGTGATGATGGGAGGGACATTTAAAAGACCTATGGGACATTATACATGTAAATTATCTCAAAAAGTATCACGGCATACGACTCTCATCATTTTTCTACACATGTTTTTTTACATGCAAGTCATGTTGGCCATACAGTGGAAAATGGACCATCTCCATGTCTCTCTTTATAAAACAACACTTATTGTGTATGCAGTAACAAAATGACAAAGTTTAGTCAAATGAGATTAACTTCCAAATCACATACAAATCTTCAAGCTCATATACTTGTTATTATACCATCATCTCCACCTACTCCTATGGCTTTACCTACTTTAAACCCTAACCCTAACATTTCCTTCATTGAGGCTCTTTGAGTGATGACCTTCTTAGATAAAAAATAACTACAAGGTGTACCTAAAGAGATCAACATGGATATCCTTGTAGAACCTAAGTGTCTCACAAAGGTCCTAGAATACTAAAACATTTTGATCTCATTTTGAAAAGGATATAGGAATATCCATACAAAAATGTTTAAGGTCAAAAGAGTCTAAGTCATTTTTTATCACGTATTACTATTATGCAATCTAAGGTGTTATCCAAGACTCAACTTCTCTACACTCTTTCAATGTCTTCCTCTATATATCACCTTCTTGGAAATACCTACAACTATTGTAGGGAACTGTCTATAAATCCTAGGTCAGATAATAATATGGAGACCTGGCCAAGGGGCTTTAATAGCACATGGAGGTAGAATTGGATGGATGTACATCATTGTTCTACCTACACACTTATGTTTGATTAATGTCTTTAAATCCATCATCCACTATGGGGGATCGTCTTCATTATTTGCACCCAGATTATGTGAAATCATTCAACTATATGAAAGTTCATTTTCATAACTTTTTACCCATATCCCTAACATGCCCAACAATGTAAGGGTACACACTGGTCGACACATTCATATTGCACACATCACTACTAATGAACCATCAGTTCTGTCTACTCCTTTCCAAAATCATAATGATCATCTTGCCATTTATTCTCTCCAATGAAAACCACAATCAATACAATCCCAAGGATAAATAAATAAAAAATGATGTGTCGATGCAAAGTAGGAGTGAGATAGAACCACTAAATAAAGGTCATGCCTGGGTTCGTAGGACTTCAAGCCAATTATGTCAAATAAGAGTGATCACATTAAGAAACACAACCCAACATTGAATGGATCCAACAACTACCTAAATATGGTAGTGTACACCCCACAGGCTTTAGAAAACACACACTACTTCTAACCTCACTTTGTGTAAGGAGTCCATTCCAAAGAATAATAACTATATCAAACAATAAAATCTTCCTTGGGAGTTTGTCGGTCCTTCATGCCAAAACAAACACGTGTTTTGAAGAGTTTGATTAAAATATGCTATCTAGCAGGTGGGTGAAGAAGATGTTGGTGTGATCAACAATGAGAAGAAGAAGAAACTCAATGATAATATTCTAGGTACTATAAACCTACACCCTATAATAGACATTCAATGTACTATTCACCTCCTTCCTCATATCCTATTAAGAACTACATATCTTTGAAGGCCTACTTTTATTCATAAACTTCTTTAAACATATTGATTTACGTTCCATTAATTTTAAAAGAACAAGTGACGATCTTTCTATACTTGAATTTATTTTGGGTTGTCAAACAAAAAACTTGAATAAATAACTACAGAAATCACAAAGCATTTGAATGTTGTTTATCCTTAAATACTTTAAATATGGTAAACATTCATAAGTAGTGTTGCACAAAATCGATTTTGTGTTTACTATTGCGTAAATGAAAATTTCCTCTTGTAATTTGGTGGAGTGCTCTCTGTACATCATCTTAGATGTACAATAAACTTTATTAGAGAAAATAAGCTCAAGATTATCACTATTAAAGATACAAAATGAATTGCATATGATAGGTATTTCCTTTAATAGGAAGTCAATATAGAAAAAATTGGGTAATAAAACCTTCAAACAGACTTATTGGTGGTATACATGTGGATTAGGATGGCTTGGGATTATATGTTGTGACAGTCAAACATCAATGTATTCTATCTCACTACATCTTTATTCGAATATTGAACACATTGAATGGTATTTCGTAGTCAGATATGAAGACATGAATCATTAGAAAATGCACTTTTTGATGAGATGAGTGACCCTGTAAATGAATATAAATAATTTCCTTGGCTAATCGATGATGATTTAAAATTCACTTTATTTATGGATGAATCATCGATCTCTACAGAATCAAAATAGCACCATGAAAAAGATATGAGTCAGTTTATCTTTTCATTATTGATGCAGGCCTTGTTGATTTTAGTGTTGGAAAAAAATATAACCTGGTTTAGAGAGCTCATGACTATTCTTGATCATTTTTAGGGACATCTTATTGGGATAATAAATGCAACTCTGGTGAGTTCTTGAATCACACATAATCACCTCTACATCAATTGAAAACCAATACTCATCAGGGTGCCCTAGATACTTTAAGAGTCTGAGATCTTGGTGTCAGCACAACCAATTTTTTCAGCCTAATATCACAGACTGCACTATAGATAGATAAAAAATCATTTGGAAAAACTTTTTAAAAATACAAAATTGATTTGTAAATGTCTTATTCCTCATAACATGGTATTGATGACAATTTAAAATAGGTTAAAGGAGAAACAAAACCTATTGCATCAATCAAAACCATCAATAATCCAAATCAATGTTCTGTTGATCGCATTGAAATTAGCATTTTAAAGTTGTTGCTTGATTAACAGACAAAATGGAAACAAAGATCAAAAGACGTATCGATTGAAGAGGGGACCTAAACAACAAATATGTTCATATAATTTGTAATGGTCATAAGAAGCATGCAAGTATACAAACCCTCACAATAGACTAGCCCACAAAATTGACGTTAGATCATTAACAATGTGATGGGACATTTTGATATTCTTTTCAACTATAAGATGTATTTCTGCCGACATTAAATTTGTAAGTGATAAAAACTTTGTGAAACTTCTATCAGAAATCCACATCTTGTCAATATGTCTTTATCAATATAGAGATCAATTTTAGTATAGGTTCGGACAAATCTCAAGGCTAGGATGGTATTATCATGTCTTCCTACTAGCATATTTTTGTTATAATATAAAGAGTTCATTCTCAAAACATTTTCCACATAACTTGAGTAGTTAAGATATACCAATTCTTAACCAAGTGTGTATAGCTATGACAAATAAGTGGTCAATCACACTGTGATAAATCAATTCTGGCCTATCAGCCTTATAAATAACACATAAGATCATTGCTAAGATTTTTAGTTTGAGAATGAAGACTTACATGGACAACGTCTCGAATCTAGAGCAGACTATCATCTTGAAAGGTATACACGTTGTCTACAATATGACTGATGAGGTTTTTCACTCATGTCATTATAATAGAGAGTCTGTGTTAATCCTCAAATTTGACTTTGCAAAGGTCACTGACAGTTAGGACTTGTTTTTGTTGAATCAAAGGGATCTAGAGGGGGCGTATAGAGCTGAAAAGCACTTAAACAAAATCAATTAGACCTTCAAATTACTACAAGAAGTAGGATTTCAAATATAGAATTTGATGTGCAACTAATCATACATACTATGGATGAGAGAGATTGAACAAGCACAAGAACAAGCTATGCAGAGTTGTTCCAATCCCCAAACTAGGAGAAAGTCAGATCACTACCTAGAGAGGTCAAGACCTAGGACTTTGCAACCATTGCATACTTATATTCCATTACAAGACATATAATAAGATCTTCCTTTTGTAGGGCTAGGATACCTAGAATTCCATTTTAAGGGCCAAAAGGATCTAATAAACCATACAAGGTCTTACCTATCCTTCGAGTAAGATTCTTCAACCTCTACAAGGGATTGCCCACTTTTACAAGGATCAGGACACCTTCACCATGGAGCTCCCCTTATTACAACAAGTCTTCTACCTTGAAGGAATTGCCCACTCTTCTCAAGGATTTTCATCCTTCACCTTTTCCTTCAACTTGAAGAAGCTTTCACCTTCTCCTTCACCTTGAAGAAGCTTTTCACCATCTTTGCTTTTGAGCAAGGGGTTGGGAAGGGGAAGCTTTGCGAGATTTACAAGACTACAATGGAGTAGCTTTCTCACACATAGCCTATCTCATGTATATGGACGTTTTAAAGTGTAAGAAAGAGAGATAAAGGAGCTCCATTGGACAAAGTGCACTCAACTATATCTAGGAGCTTGAATAGCATGAAGGAGCAAACTTGGAATGAAGTCCAAGGGGTCCTATTTATAGTTGGGGATGTCCACTAGCCACTAGAAACACCTAGGAACACTTTCTAGTCATTTGGCTTGTTGCAATGAATCTATTTTTGATGTTTGCAATGCTCCAACGGCTAGAATCACTTTTTCTACGCACATCATACAATGCAGTCAGTCAAGTTTCAACATAGGTAACTTGACCGATTACACTATGCAACAAAGAAAATTTGAAGCATCAGTTGATTTTGTCATGGATGAAACTTAGCCAACCGGTTAAATATGTTTTGTCAATGTAGGGTGTCGGTGGAGTTTGTCTTGAGATAAACTCGGTTGAACCTAGACATTTGCAAAATTCATCAAGGGTGTCGACCGAGTTTATCAAGGATGAAACTCGACCAAACATGCACTCTATGATGAATTTTAGAAATAGTCATTAGAGTTGGAAGATGCAGCAGCGAAACAATCAACCTATTGATATTGGAAGACCAAAAAGATTCAAACGTTCGAATTAAGTGGTCCTATTTTTCTCATCTTAGTTACAAGTCGCATCATAAATACAAATGATTAAAAAAATTGTCAAAATTCATTTAGGGATATTTCCACAAAAATGCATTTGCATTGCTTTTGACTTGAACTAGATTAAGTTAGGGCTTGATTGAATTGATCCTTTTCATGTACCTAATACCTGAAATAAATCTCAACTAGACATATTAGATGCATATGAATGTCATGGTTAAGTAATCATCAAAATATGGACAACGTATAACACTTAGGTCAACATTCTCCCCTGTTTTGAATATGACAAACTCCTCAACATATTGAAAAGGATTTAGAATTTGAACTTTTACCTTGTGCATTGTAAGGGGGTACATGAATGAACATAATAATTTCTCCCCCTCAATTCATGCTTACCTCAATTTTTGTTTTCCTTCACATGTATGGTTAGTGTCTTCCAGAAAGAAATATGACCATAACACACATATACTATTGAGTCCTCTTACAAGTCACATGATAATTCAGATAAAAGAATAGAAAAGGATCACAAAGCAATATGATTGAGTCTACTTTTCCCCATTTGTCATATCAAAAAGTTAGGAGGTAGAAGAGATAAAAAGCACAAATCTTATTCATTGACACCAACTATACAAGCAACCACCAAGCAAGAACCAAACAAAGAAAATAGAGAGAACAAGCATATTAGAGTCATAATCAAAATATGGAAACACATACCAAGAAATCATGTGAAAAATCCAAGCATAGAGTTAAGGTAAAGAAAATAAGATTACAACACCGAATATGTCTTCTCTAGATGAAAATACAAAGCAAAAAAAAAGACGAGATATGAAAATAGTACACCTTAGATATAGTGCTCAATATGTTCAGTACATAATAGTATACAAAAAAGATATAAATATGTGCACTCATAGACTAATAACTAAACATCTAGGGCATCTATGCAACAAGATCGTCATCATCTTCATCCTATGGTTGGTAGTCTTCATTCCCAAAAGAAGGTGCATCATGTGCAGTAGATGTAGCCTCTCCATCATCTCTATCATCAGAGACATCAACACCATCTTCATCAAGATCCTCATCACCATCACCATCACCATCACCATCAATAGCATCATCATCAGCTTGCAAGTCAGCCATCTCAGTGTCCTCATCAAGAACAAAGGAGCAAGGACCAAGCCTTCTATGGTTCTTCTCTGCCTAGGAGAGTCCACACTCAAGAAGAGACTTTGCTTGCTCGTAATTGGGTATAGTCACCCAATCAAAGCTAGCAAGGAAAGCGGTAGTGGAACCAACAAGAAGAGCCAGAGGCTCAAGGGAAGCAAGAGAAGGTCCACCATCAGAGGTAGGGGTTACAATAGAATCAATAGGGTGGTGGTTATGGTACAACTAACTATATGCAAAGGAAGCATAGTCAACACCTAGGTAGGGATGGTAAGAGGGGTAGTGATTATAGAAAGACAAGTTCATGGTAGAAATGGTCTGAACTTAAATTTGTATGGATGTGCTCTTGAACCTGAAGGTTATATGCCTATTGGTGAATCATGTATCCATCAAGGTTTCATTTGACACCAAAAATGAGGTGTGGTCAAGTCTAGGAGGAGGTAAAGAGTCTGGGTGGATGTGGAAGCCCCTTTTATGGTAGAGGAGGTAGGATGGAAAGACTTCTTAATGGTGGTTGCACTGATATAATCACCTTTTCTACTTGCTTTGTAACCAATCTCGTGGAAAAGGGATTTCTCATAATGTTGAGCAAACACATCACATATTAAGTTAGGATAAGTCTGGTGGGTTCCACAGGTATTCTTCCTAGGGTCAAAATAGGTGATGTGATGAAGAATGCAACAGGCCCATTTGACTCTAACATCATTGGAGAGACAATGCATTATCAAAGTAGTATTCTCTGCAATATCCATTTGATTTTACTTTGGAAGGACATTGCATTTGACTACTAATGCAATAAGATGAGCTTTGATGTCGAGTGAAGAGGTAGGGAGGATGGATCTCTTCCAATATGGAACATGGAGTTTCTTCAAAATCTTGTGGATGCTAGGAAGAGTAAGCTCAGGGTCAATGCTTTTGTACAAAGCCTCAGGGTCAAGCAGGTCAAGGTATCTCTGATAGAAGGTCATCCATATGTTTGTGAAGTCAGTCCCATTGATGTAGGTATTCAATGAATCCTCAGAGATTGTAATCTTGGTACCCGCGATCATGGAGGTCAAGATAACTTGGGTTTTAGGTGGCGGTACAAGGGTTGTTTAGTTCCACATGAGGTTTGCATAAAATTTGTGGACCAACTTTGTTCTAGAGATAGAATTAGTGGAGAACAATCACTATACACACGAAACACTAAGATGGTGAGCTTTAAAATCCTCAACAACCTCTGGCATCACTCCAACAATACCACTAAGTTGTTCAAGCAAGGCACAAAATGGGAAAGGAGTTCTAGGAAGAAGTTCATTATACCTATTCTCAGCTTGGGAGGAGAGGAAAGAGCTACCTAAGAGCAGTGGAGGATGAGTGAAATTCATCTGGTTTGGTATGCTTTCTTTAGTTTGAGGCCAAGGAGGTTGGATAGAGATGGATTGACCACCAATGAAGGAAATAGCACAAGTTGCAGGCTGCCTAACCACCTATGTTGAGGTTAGGAGAGACAAGGATCCATTATCTGGGGTTAGAGAGGGTAGGAGAAAGGTTGGGTTATCCCTAGGGTTGGAGGAAAAACTTAGGAGAGTGGATATTGATCGACTTTCTCTAGTTGAGAGAGAAAAATGTTGGCCGATAGAATCTATATATTATGCCCCACAGTGTTGTCGGTCAAGTTTAGGTTCCGGAAAACTTGGCCAAAACTGTGATTTTGTGCAGTCCTCAACCTATGATCGATCGAGTTTCTCCTGGGTCAAACTTGGCTGATCGGTCAGTCTATCCAAAAGATAAGAAGTTCAATTCTAAGCCACTAGAGTGCTATATAAATTTATTTTTCTAGACGAACATGTATTTTAAACATATTGAGGCACACTCTACTCACCATTGGTTACTATTTTGCAATAAAACATGCATTTGCAAAAAATAGGTAAAAAAAGAATAATAAGGCATAAAAATAAGGCAAATATAGCACCTTTAAGTAAGAGACGAGCAATATATGAGAAGGAACATATAGATATGTGAACATGTAGATAGAAGGTATGTCAATATCATCAAGAATAGTAATAATAAATTTTGATCTAATAAAGGTAAATTGTTCTCTAGATAGAGGTTTCATGAAAATGTCCACAAGTTGATTCTATGTGTCCACATGTATGATACAAATATCCTCTTTGGCAATGTGTTTATGAAGGAAGTGATGGAGGGCCTCTATATGTTTTTCTCTACGATTAAAAATAGAATTATACGAAAGATTGAATGCACTAGTATTATCATAGTAGATAGGAGAACCATAAAAAATGAATGTTAATGCCTTGAAGCATTTACTTTATCCATAGGAATTGGTCACAACAACTCCCATCTACAATATAACCAGCCTTGGTAGTTGAAAGAGCCATTGTGATTTGTTTCTTAGAGAACCAAGAAGCCAAGCATGGCCCTACGATGAAGCAAGTGCCTTTTTTGCACTTTCTATCTATTAAGTACCATGCATAATCCACATCCCCATAATCTGTGAGTAATGTCCCTTGACTTGGGATACCATAGTGCAAAACTTTAGATTTTGGCTAGATACCTAAAATCCTATTAAGTGCTACAAGATGAGATTTTCTAGGGCTTGATTGAAATCAAGCACAAAAGCCAACACTAAACATGATATCAGGTCTAGAGGTAGTTAAATAAAGTAAGCTACCAATCATACCTCTATATAGATTCTCATCCACTTTCTCACCTTCCTCATCTCTATCAAGTTTGCCAGTTTTTGACATGGGGTTGTCCATTGGCTTGGTGTTCTCCATCCCAAAGTGATTCAAGAGTTCACTTGTATACCTGCCTTGGTTGATGATCTCTCCTTCCTTTTTTTGTTTGATTTGAAACCCAAGGAAGAAAATAAGCTCACCTATCATACTCATCTCAAACTCACTTGGCATAAGAGAACTAAACTCCTTGCAAAGATCAAGAACAATTCTGCCAAAAATGATATCATAAATATAAATTTGAATAATCAAAAAAATTCTAGAAGAGTGTTTAAGAGAAATGTTAGAATCAACTTTACCCATGATATAGTTGTTTTCTAGAAAAAGTTCTTTAATTTCTCATACCAATATATAGGGGCTTGTTAGAGTCCATAGAGAGCTTTTTGCAACAAACAAACATGGTTAGGAAGCTTATCATGTTCAAAGTTGGGAGGTTGAGCCACATAGACTTCCTTCTCTATTGTACCATTCAAAAATGCACTTTTAACATCTATTTGGTAAATAAATAAATTCTTATAGCTAGCAAAGGCAAGTAACATTCTAATAGATTCAAGTCTAGCAACATGTGCATAAGTTTCATCAAAATCAATACCTTCCTATTGATTGTAGCCTTGAGCAACTAACCTTGCTTTGTTTCTGACCACTTTTCTGGTTTCATCTATCTTGTTGCGATAGACCCGCTTGGTGCCAATGACCTTCCTATCATTTGGTCTTGGCACTAAGGCTCACACTTTGCTCTTTTCAAACTGCTTTAACTCCTCTTGCATAGCTAGGATCCATTCATCATCCTTGAGAGCTTCTTTGACATTCTTTGGCTCAAGTTGTGAGATGAAGGAGATGTCGGCTTGTTCTTTGTTGAATGCAGATCAAGTCTTCACCCTTTCAAAAGGATTTCCTAAGATGAGCTCTTTTGGATGATTCTTTGCAAAGTAATGAGTTGGATCCTTCTTTCTTCTTCTTTCTCTTCTTCATCTACTATCACCTCTTTTCCTTTATCAACAATGTTGAGCTCTTTCAAGTGAGGAATCACCTCATCTACGACATCATCATTTACAATATTTTGGAAAATAGAGGGGTTAGTCTCAACATATTTAACATTGATCACTAGTACATAACCGACCTTTAGTGTCGGTTATTTAAGGCCTTTAGTGTCAGTTTCTAAGCGACACCTATGTGGGCGACGCTAAAAGCCCAACTGTTACACGTCGGTTAAAAAACTGACGCCAAAACCCTTCGCGCGCCACCAAAAACGCGCCAGCAGGGGACTATAGGCGTCGGTTATTAGATAAGAAACGGACACCATATACCTTCACGCCACAGAAAGGGCGTCATCTGGGGCACTATCAGCGTCAGTTATTAGATAAGAAACTGACGCCATATATCTTCGCGCCATAGAAAGGGCGCCATCTGGGGCACTATCAGCGTCGGTTTACTAGTTATAACCGACGCCATCTCACCTGCTGCCACGGTCATGTTGGCCAGCACGGCCATGCTGGTCAGCATGGCTGTGGTGTCTGGCCCGCTGCCATGACCGTAGTGTTAAGGAAATAGACGTTGGTTACGAGTAGGGAAACTGACACTATAACTATATGGCGTCAGTTTTATACAAATAACCGATGCCTATTGTTTTTTTTTCTACAGTCTGCAGACCTACTGTGGCTGGTTGCAGGATGAGAAACCTGCAGTTCAGTTATGAACTACAGGTTTTACGACATCCATTGATATCAGCCGACAACAGGCCACAAACCTGCAAAATTAACAACAAAAATATTCACACATTTAGCAATCTGCAGTTCCATTTAATTTTCACACATTTAGAAACATTCATGTAGCTAGCAATCTGTAGTTCCATTCATTTTCACATTCACGCATGTAGAAACATTCATATAACAACCAACAGTTTCATTCATTTTCACTCAAACACATGTAGAAACATCCAGACAAGTAGAAACATTCACACATATATTATAATTCAGAAATTCATTTACAAAATATCATTCTTTAGTCATTATTCGCTATCAACATCCCAATTATATGTTAAAACCCCCACTACTTGTATGGTTGTTGCCCATTCTTCCCTTACTTCATCTAATTCTCCCGTCATATAGGGAGCATGTACATCTGGTAAGGCCTTTCCTGTAGTGTGGTCAGTTTTAAACACCTCCAAAGAGAATGATGTATATATATAATTAATGAGCTATAAATAAGATTGATATATTTCATATTATCTAATGAGACTATATAATACCTCAAGAATAGTATCGATGTCCACTGCGGCATATTTGATAATCATGTGTATAAATCACATCACATAGTATGCACATACCCATCCGTTGACTTGTGTAGCACACTATAAATTGAAACATAAAAAATATTAAAAAATACAATTAATTAAGCATTGTTCACATAAATAATATATACATTGCAGTCGGGAACTTACTTCCACGTTCTTCCAAGTTATTTACTGGTTCTTTTTCTTAGGGACCTTTCCTCCCGCCTTTTTGAACTCATCTAAACCCCTACATGTTAATGTAACACAGTACATTGCATAATTAAATAGTAATGTAATAACATATGTTAACGGATATGAAAATGAAATATTTCTCACCGGAATAATGCCATTTTCATTTTGTGTCCATATTTTGAATTCAATTTACTCCCCTTAGGATCTAGATATTAGATAGTGAACGTCTCGGGGACAATAACTAGTAACTCCCAATGCATACCACTAGAGGTAAGAAAGTTAAAAATTAATAACTCAAAATCCACAATAAAAATGTAATTTTCTTAAGTCCAAATTATAATAACCAAAGTAAACTTACTCTACATTGAATGGAGCTATTATCACCGTCTTATTATTTTGAGAAAAATTTGTAAAAGCCTCACAACAGTATTGTTGAACTGACGTAGGGTCTTTAGCTACTAGACTAATCAAAGATGGAATCAAAAATCCTACATGTTCGAATGCAAAATCTGCACATATCTTGTCTAAGTAGCTACAAAACATGTATTAATTACGCATGCATTAATAAATGAGAAACCAGATCACCAGATCCTACACAAGGTATATGGATGTATAAAGAAGATCTCACCTTATCCATAGCTCTATCACAGATGTATTTATCCAATCATAACTAAACAACTCCAAAATATCTTGTATAAATAGGTTGCTTTCGTATGATTGACCTGCAACATCTGAATCTATAGAAACAATTATAGGGCAATTTATATCATGTTCACCTAACCATATTGCCATACCCCTACAGTTAGGACCTAACGGGACAGGTAGGTCCTGTGGAACCCAACTGGGTAATGTAGGAGGTGGAGGTGGAGGCCTAGATGTTGTGGGTGTCTTCTTTTTAACCTGTATATATATATATAATTTCAGATCAACTGACATCATATACACACACTAACAATTTAACATAATGTAAATTTACCATACAGTTTCAGTAAAGAGGACATCCTCTTTTAGCCACAATATCACTCTGCCTTCTGCCTCATCAAGCGTTTTACAATCTAGGTGGGCATATGGCAATGGAAGATCCATCCACTTGGAGAATATATGTATCGGGCTCACATGAATCCAACCAGCTGGTAATGGAGACCCGTGAAACATTTCCGCAGGTAGGGATGGGTAAGTCGACGTCTCTGCAATGACATATTCTTTACTTTTTAGATGACATGGCTTCAACCCCTACAAATTTTTGTGTAAAGAATGTTATATACATATATACATATCATCTTTTTTTGAAACGACTGCAATTTCATATATACATATCATCTTGAATTAAAAAACTAATTACTATGTTATAAAAGTACTTACAACGGATGTGCTAGGTGGTGGGTCTATAGGATTACTCCCAACCTCTGTAGTAGGAGTAGAGCGAGACGCCATAGGTACTGTATGGTAAGTGGCAGTCTGAGATGCCTACCACTTTTTTAGTGCTTCTTCGAGTTTCCTATCAAATAGCTTATCTACCTATACATGGATAAAAGAAATGTTAGCTTCTAATTATTGAATTCTCTTTTACAGTAACATTATAAAGATTGAATATGTTACCTCTTCCTGTGAAAATCCCACTTTTAGGACATGTTTGCGCTGGGATGGCCCAAAAAAAGCTTTGATGCCCACACCAGCGCCTACAGCCCTAACACGTCCAAGATGCTCTGGGTTACCCAGAGCAATTGTCAATTCATCCCTTGTGCCCTCAGGGATGAACTTTGCTTGTTTCCTCAGCTTGTGCAGCTCCTGCTAATCGCCAAAACAAAAATTTGTAATTAAGTAAACACCACAAATAATTAATATTCGAACGATTGTTGTAAGAGTTGTATTTTACCATTTTTGCAGTCGCCTCAGCAGTTGTGGGCTTCCTTATTTCTCCCTTCTTATTTTGCCTCCCAGCTATCCAAACATCATGGCAAGGCAGAGGTATGCTACCTATAGTAGAGGACTCCTGAGTAGTAGCAGACTGAGCAGTAGCCTCAGACTGTAATCTTTGGCGAATGCCTGCATACCCCTTTGGACCCATTGTGTGGCCATGCACATTCAGTGCACACCTTGATTTTTGTGCCTCACTGAGGGCCTAGTTAGTATGCACATTAATGATTTGGTTACTAACACTAAATGTTAATCTTGAATACGTGAATACAACATATATTAATGAGATTGGGACTGACACCTAATACCTTGAATTCATCAGTTTGTCTTGAAGCAACAAACGCGTCCCATTCTTCTTGGTCCAGGAAGTTCCACTGTTCAGTGGTTGTCTTCTTCCTCTTGTCACCTTCTTTTATGTATTCTCGGGTGAGATTTGTCCTATAGTTCCTTAGGACTCTCCCACAGCGTTGCATCACACATTTACGATGCAGCTTTTCATCCAATTCAAATATACTCTGTAAAATAGAATTGCTATTAACTAGTATCCAAAAAATTAGTAATCTACAAAAAGAATTGCAAATTAATAATAACTCACGCATAAATCCTTCCATATTACGTATTTATTCTCCTTAGGAACTTTATGCCAAGAATCTATCTTACAACCGCAATGGCTACGAGTAACATACCCAAGATATGAAACAAATGAATTGCGATTCACACCAGATGCATTTCCTGCATTATGAAAATCCACAACAAGTTTGGGTCCATTGCCCTTTTACACTATTAACTTCTTCATCATAGTGATGCCCCTTCTCTTGTCAACTTTTTGGTGCTGCTGATCAAGTGCCTCAAGTGCTTCAGATGGTACATGTGCATCATCAACCTAAAATTTGACAAAATAAACACATTTACAAGATATAACTATAAATGGACATATAGATATAAATATATGATATATTTTTAAAACTTACATTGTGAGGCGGCTCATTGATGTCCTCACCCTCACGGTAATCATCAACATGGTCATCAGGAGAATGCTCAGCCATCTGAAAATTCACATTCACATTGTAAAGTTCACATTGTAAAGTAATTCAAATTGTAAAGCTCACATTGTAAAGTTCACATTCACATTGTAAAGTAATTCACATTGTAAAGTTCACATTGTAAAGTAATTCACATTGTAAAATTCACATTGTAAAGTTCACATTCACATTGTAAAGTAATTCACATTGTAAAGTTCACATTCACAAAAATAAAACATATAAAAAAATATAAACATGCCTCTAATATTGCGACTTTTTATCAATTAACAATCCTTCATTGTGATCTCCGCGCACATACAAGTCATCATTAGCTTCAATATTTGCTGGTGTTGGCAACCCAACTGAGAATGGACTAGAGTCATCATACTTATCATAGTACTGTTCTTCATCTATAGGATCTTCAATGAACTATCTTTTACCATGAAGAACAACTGACCATTTATCATTTGCAGGATCATCGATATAAAATACTTGTTTCACCTGTGATGCCAATATGAATGGTTCACCCTTCTCGCCAATCTTTTCAAAGTTCACTAAAGTGAAACCCAATTCATCCACTATAACTCCTTTGGTGTTATCAACCCAGTTAAATTTGAAGAGCGGAATTCTGAAATCTATGTAGTCAAACTCCCATATGTCTTCAATGATACCGTAATATGACATTTTAGCTTCATGTGACTCTTATCCTTTGCACTTGCAAAAAACATAGTCGATGCTTGAAGGGTGACCCCACTGTTTTGGATGACACTCTTATCATCTTGGTGCTTTATGTAATATGTGAATCCATTAATGTCATACCCTTCATAAGACATAACAGTCAATTTTGGTTTAAAGGCGAGGCATTTGATAGTTTCAGTAATATCATCTGGTGTTTGAGATAGTTGATGTAAGACTTTATATTCAAACCACTTAATAAATGTCTTGTTATGCTCTCTAGCAAGCCACATTGTATTGGCTCGAGGATATTGTCTCTTGATGAAATTGGTATGTTCCTCGATATAAACGTTCACTTCGTCCATGTTGTGTAAAATATACAAGTGACCTTGTTCCAACTGCTCATGACTGATTACTTTCACACGTGATCCCAAAATTCCTTTTCCAAATTGCTCGTCAATATTCTTGTCATTATCAGGAGTGTCATTACCACTGAGAAAGTCATTGCAAAAATCCATAACCTCTCTCGCCACATAACCCTCGATAATACTCCCTTCAGGCCGATAACGGTTTCGAACATCACTTTTAACAACGTTCATGTATCGTTCAAAGGGATGCATCCAATGCAAGAAAATTGGTCCCAACATTTTCACTTCCCTAGTCAAGTGGACAACAAGATGTACCATGATATCAAAGAACGATGGAGGAAAATACATCCCAAGCTGACATAGGGTAACAACCACTTCTCTTTGCAATTTATCGAGAGTATTAGGGTCAATAACTTTGATGCACAGACTGTTGAAAAAGAAACAAAGTCTGGTGATTGCAAACCTTACATGCTTTGGCAATATAGATCTAATTGCCACAAGCAATATTTGTTGCATTAGAGTGTGACAATCATGAGATTTAAGACCTATCAACTTCAGATCTTTCATTGATACCAATCTACGGATGTTGGATGAGTAACCCTGTGGAACCTTAACATTTACCAAACATTCACAAAAAGCTTTCTTCTCCTTTCTAGACAATGTGTAACAAGCGGGAGGTAAGTATGTTCTCCAATTTTCCATTTCACAAAATTCTGTTAATTCTGACGTTATTCTCATTTCACGTAGGTCCAGTCTAGATTTTATCCCATCTTTAGTCTTACCTGGTATATTCAACAAAGTACAAATGACACTATCATAGACATTTTTCTCAACGTGTATGACATCGATACAATGCCTGGCTATCAAAGAACTCCAATTAGGAAGATCCCAAAATATTGACTTCTTCTTGAATAAAGATTTGTCACTCCGTGTGGCCATAGTACATTGTGGTCTCTTACCAAATTCATTGACAAAGTCTTTTACTCTTTCATAAACAACCTCCCCTGGTATAGGTTTAGGTGCACTCTGTTCCTCATTCAATCCATTGAATGATTTGCGCTTCCTACGATACAGATGGAATTTTGTAAGAAACCTTCGATGACCGAGATATACAGTCTTATCGCCATGTTAAAGTCTTGTTGAATCAGTGTTCTCTTCACATATAGGACATGCTTTAGCTCGTTTGACACTATATCCAGACAAATTCCCATATGCTGAAAAGTCATTAATAGTACAAAACAACATAGCATGCAAACGAAATGTCTCTCTTCGTGAAGCATCATAGGTCATCACACCTTCACCCCAGAGTTTCTTTAAGTCATCAATCAGAGGTTCAAGATAAACATCGATGTCATTTCCAGTTTGTTTAGGGCCCGATATCAACAACGACAACATTCCGTACTTATTTTTCATACACAGCCAGGGAGGAAGATTGTATATAACAAGCATGACTGGCCAAGTGGTATGTTGGCTACTCAATGTCCCGTACGGATTCATCCCATCTGTACAAAGCCCAAGTCTTAGATTCCTGACTTCTTCACCAAATTTAGGGTACAATAGATCAATCTTCTTCCACTGTGGGGAATCAGACGCATGTCGTAGGATCCCATCATTATTTTTCTTAACATCTACATGCCACCTCAAATTCTTCGCATCTATCGAATTGGCAAACAAGCATTGAAACCGTGATATTATAGGTAGATACCACATCACCTTGGCAGGAGAACCAGTTTTGGACTCCCCCGAAGTCATCAATTTATACCGTGACGCACCACATTTGGACAATCTTTCAAATCCACATAGTCCTTTTGAAATAATACACAATCATTCGGGCATGTGTGTATCTTCTTGGCATCCATTCCCATTGGGCACAACAATTTCTTTACCTGGTATGTTGAGATTGGCAGCTCGTTTCCTTCAGGAAGCATTTCTTTCAACAAAGACAATAATGACGTGAAGCTTTTGTTGCTCCATCTATTATTAGCTTTCAACTTATACAATTTCAAAACAGCTCTAAGCTTCGTAAACTTAGTACAACCTGTGTATAACGATATCTTAGCATCATGCACAATGTTTCTAAAAATGGGAGGTGGATCGGTGTGCTCTACCCCACAACTATCTAGCATCGCATCAACGATGTCTAGTGGAACTGGTTCATTCACATCTACGTCATCGTAGGCAATTTCTTCTTCCACACAAGCACTGCTATCGAAATCCAATGGTTTTGGGTTTGAAATCTCTCCATGCCAGTGCCATTCTGTATAGCCTTGTATAATCCCGTTACACATGACATGACTTTTGATTTCGTCACCAGTGCTGACTTTCAAGTTGTTACCGCAATGCCTACATGGACAGTAGAACCTATCTCCAGGTTGTTTCCTATGTTCCTCAGAAAATCTAATAAACTGGTCAAGACCAGAAATAAACTCTAGGGTGCAGCGATTGCGAATGGACATCCATGATCTATCCATTCTATGATCAAAGAGAAAACAAGTATATATTACAACAAGATAAGGTTCTAGGGTTAACATATTAGAGTTTTTGCATGGTTAAATTTTAGGCCAACAAATACATGTGTTGTCATTCTTATATATAATAAATGTGTACCACCTATCCCATTCTTGAACACCTAATCTCACTAGTAAGTGTATAATGTGTATTGGGTTTTTGAGAAAATTTCGGCAGCATTTCCCTGTTGTTCTCTAAGTACATATGTACTTAGAGAACAAATGGGGAAATGCTACCAAAATTTTCTCGAAAACCCAATACACATTATACACTTACATCCTAAGTGAGATTAGGTGTTCAAGAACAGTCCCAAACCGGAGACTATCCAAGATTTACTCCTAATGAGTAAATCTTGGACGGGTTTCTAGGCCAACAAATACATGTGCTGTCATTCTTATACCTACAATCCTAGTTTCATCATTCATATCCTAGTTCTTCAAGTTAGGTGATTAACATTGTCAATATACTAAAAAAGGATGCAAGTTACCAATTTCATAGTTAGGACGGTAGAGATGCCCTAAGATCTAGATATAATGGTTCATAATGAGCCTGTGATAAAGTTACATCACTAGATGATTATATAATTTCAAAAGTAGTACACAAATAAATTCAAATGAGTAGATAAACTAAATAAAAATAGTAGACAAAAATACAAATAAGTAGATGAAAAATACAAATAAGTAGATGAATAAATCATAAAAAAATCAGTACATAAATAAACACAATCAGTAAATAACTTTAAAAAAATTTCCACTAGCTTGGTGAAATCAGTACATAAATAAACACAATCAGAATATTTTTCAATGGCTTTTGGGGTGACTTGGTGAAATAAAAATGGAGGAGGATGTCGACAAACCTTAGAGAAGATAGGGGAGTAGTTATTTGATAGCGAGAAGAACAAGAATGGTGCTTGTAATCTTAATGTGGGAAAATGATAGTGCATGTTTTGGGCATCCTTTGTATAGGTTGATCTAGGGTTCAATCCAGGGATCAAAAGGTTCATGATCATCTCTTGAATCCAAATCTCAGTAGCAGCCTAGGCGTACCCTGGAGCCACCCAAGCATCTTCCTAGAGGCCCAACTAGGCAGGGCACTTGGGCTTGGGACCCTAGGTGAACACCTGGGCTGCTTAGGCGCTGCCTAGGTGAGGTCCAGGTCAGCGGCGGCAGAGGAGGAAAGCCAGCGACGGAGGAGAAATGGCGGACAAAGGGTATACCTTGCTTTAGGTGTTCAGTGGTGGTAGAGCAAAGAACAACAGTCGGCGGAGGAGCAGCAACAGTGGAGGAGCGACAGAACAATGGTAGAGCAGCAGTAGCGGCAGAGCAACGGTGGAGGAGCGGCGGAGCATCAGCAACGGGGGAGCGGAATCGCCAGAGCGCGAGAATGAAAAATAGGGAATGAAATAGAGAGAAAGGGGAGCAGTCAGGCTCGTGGGGGTTAAGTTATCAATCAACATTGGTTATACAAAAAAACCGACACTATTTACTAATCGTGTCGGTTCTTATGTAAAATCGACAACTATGTTCAATAATAGTCATCGGTTTCTACAATAAAAACCGACACCTATAAACATAAGTCGATAAAAAAAATGTTCTCAAACTCAGCCAATAGTCGTCGATGACCTTATAAAAACCTACGCTACAGGTGGTCGATATTTTTGCGGGGACAACGCATGTAAACTCATCCATGTCGGTTACTTATGTGAAACCGACGATTAAATTGGGCCCAATTTCTGTCTCACGAAAATACTTTAGTTGTCAGTTTTTAAGTTAAAAACCGACGCCATATGTTAAATTTTGGAGGTAAATTTTTCCCCATGAAAAATTTGGTTTTGGCAGTCGATCTTAGGCATCGGTTGTTTATATAGAACCGACGCTAAATAAAAAGTGATACCCGTGTATGTCCACTCTTCACAGATAGATGTCAGTTTTATGAAATAACCGACGTTGTATGTGTAAGGCGTTGGTTATTTATATACAACTGACGACAGTGAATGTGACGTTATAAGCCATTTCTGTAGTAGTGGATAGATTCTTCTCATTTAGATGATTCAATGTTAAACACTCTATAAGCCTTTCTAGTAGTGTTATAGCTAAGAAAGAAATCCTTATACAATTTTGCATAAAAATTGTCGAGAGAATACTTGGTTTTTAAAACAAAACAAAGACAAACTAAAACATGAAAGAAATAAATAGAGGGCTTTCTACCACACCAAAAATCATAGGGGGTTTTCTTTAAAAATGGATGAGTGAAAACCCAGTTTTACACAAAACCATAGGTGCTAACAGCTTTGGCCCAAAACTTCTTTAGAGTATCATACTCTAGAATCAGGGTCCTAAACATTTCCTATAATGACCTATTTTTCTCTCTACATCCCCATTTCGTTGAGGTGTACGAGGGGAAAAAAGTTGTGTATGTAACTAGATTCTTCACAAAACTTTTCAAATATATAATTTTCAAGCTCTCCCCCATGGTCACTTTGGATAGAAACAATTCAAAAACAATCTTATCTTTCAACTTGTTTACAAAATGTAGAGAAAACATCGAGAGTATCACTTTTTGAAACTAACAATAAATTCCACTTATAGCAAGAAAAATCGTAGACAATCACGAGGCAATACTTGCTACCACAAAGTGGTTGAATTCTCATTGGTCCAAATAGATCAGTACAAAGAAGTTTGAGAGCTCTTTTGGTACTAAGGACTCCTTTGGCTTTAAAATGATAATTTGGTTTTCTTTCCTTGGGTATAAGGTTGGCATTCCTCATCCTTCTCAAAATCCAATTTAGGAAGTCCCTTGACCAATTCCTTTTTACTCAACTTCTTCAATTGATTCATATTTATGTGACCAAGCCTATGATGCCACAAAGATGTATCATTAGAATTAACAATAAGGTATCTACCAAAAATAGGCTTAAGAAAGTCAAGAATAATAACATAAATATTTCCACTTCTAATCCCCTTATATATAACATTGTAGGAGAGGGAATCTAGAAGCAATCATTCAATAGAGGTAAAAAGAACAAGATAACAATTATCACATAATTGGCTAACATTAATTAAATTGTGATTTAGGCCATCCACAAGAAAAACATTCTTGATGCGTAGTGAATCACCTACATCACCCTCACCTATCACTTTACCTTTGTTGTTGTCACCAAAAATCATTGTTCTCCTTTCTTTTTAGTGAACTTGTTGAAGTGGCTAATTCCACCTGTCATATGCTTTGACCAATCACTATCCACAATTCATTTTCATTTTACCTACAACAAAGGAAGATGTCAGTGCCCAACTCAACCCTTGGGATCCAGAGTTAGCTTGGGGGCCCATTTCATATGTGGTTTTGTCCCCTTCTCTATGTAAGGACAATCAGTAGAGTAATGATAATCACTCTTACAACACACAGAAACCATAGGATTCTTAGAGTCGTATGACTCTCCATGTAAGATAGGAGATTCCTTGCTCTTTTTGTTACCCTTTTCCTTGCTCTTCCACTTTGGAGCTTCCTCTACATATCCCAAACAACTAGTACCAACTTTTTTTGTTGAGTGATCTAGAACTTTATCAAGGGATTTCTTTCCTTTGAGAAAAATTTGCAAGGAAGTTGTAAGTTTGTGATTATCATAACTTATAGTAATAACATATAAGAAAGACTAGCTAAATCATATTGATCATGAAGCAAGTCGACCTCCAAACATAGGGTGTTAGTATGATAAGAATCTCTCTCAAGAGTAATGCTAGCTACCTCATTACTAGGCAATAAAGGTCTATAAGAAAGATAATTGATTAGAGCAAGAAATATAGCATTTTCATTTCTAAGCATGGTAAGTTCATCAAGATAGATCATATTTTCATCTTTAATAGTGTCACAAGTATGTCTAAGATCTTCATTTTTAGTTCTAAGTAAGACAAGCTCAATAAGGTGGGTTTTGTTTTCCTCCTTAAGAATATTGATGTTCTAAAGGTAGATACCATTCTCTACTTCAACTCCATTTTATTGGAGCTCAAGATCAAGAAACTCTTCTTGCAAAGAATCAATACTATCAAGATGAACCTTTTCATTTTGCTCAAGAAAATCAATCTTAGCATACAAGTCATCAATGATCTTCCCTACCCTCTTCTTCTTAGATTTTCACCGATAATAAGAAGAGCAGGAAGCATTAAGAATATCAATGAGGGCTTTTTTGTCATTCATTAAATCTTACCCCACTTACCTCACCAATATATTCACTTGTTGAGGCCATGAGAGAAAGGTGGCATTCTCCCTCACTGGAGATGGAATCACTTTAAGAGTACTCTTCCCATGTGGCATTGGATACATTTTTGCTTCTTCTTTCTTTCTTGTCCTTCCTTGAGTACTTGCCATCCTTCTTATAGTCCTCCTTCTTCTTGTAGCTACACTTTTGGTAGGACTTATTTTCCTTGGGGAAATCATTCTTGTAATGTCCTTTTTGGCCACATTCATAAAACCTTGGAGTGGAGGAGGATGATGACTTTATCTTGGAGTGCTTCCCCTTGGACTAGTTAGCTTCATCGTCACTAGGGGATTCATCTTCACTTAAGGAAGGAGGTGTAGGACGTAAAGCAAGTTGTTGTTGGAGAATAATGGCCTCCACTTGAGATTTGAATGCATTGTCCTTGATCTTCTTTGATGCATTAGCTTCTTGATTCTCCTCTTCCTCTTACTCATCAAGTCTCGGCTCATAAGCATGAAGATTTTTAATGATCTCCTTGGTAGCAATGTCACCAAGGCTTCTTATTTCTTTAACAAAGTTCACCTTGGATTGCCACCTCTTTGGGAGAGACCTTGGAATATTGGAGTTGATGGTGCCTCTATCCATAGGGAGACCCAAAGAAGCAATACCATTTATGATGGTGTTGAGTACTGTGTAAATATCAGCCACTCTCTCCTTCTTTCCCATCTTGAAGTTTTCAAGGATACCCTTGAGCATGTACACCTTGAACTCCTTGACTTGCTTGGTCCCTTCATAAGTGATGCAAAGCTTGCTCCATATCTGATGGGCTATGTGCCATGAAGCCATTTGAACTAGGAGACAGTGAGGGATGCATAAATGAGGTTTATATCCTTTGCATTCAGTTGTTCCTTCTTGAATGTGTCTTCATCCCAAGTGACAACATCTCTTACTGGATCCATGTATGGATGGATGAGTACTTTCCACATGTCGTATTTCATTCCATGCATGTATAACTACATCCTTCTCTTCCAATATAGAAAGTTGGTGCCATAAAAGATTGGAGATCTCATGGGGAACCCTCCCTCCAAATTGAGAGAAGCTAGAAGGTTATCTCCCATCTTCTTGACTCGTGGGATATCTTGTCAGAGAAGATTGTGGCTCTGATACCACTTGTTACATCAAAGGGCTCTAGAGGAAGGTGAATAGTGCTAAAAAGCACTTAAACAAAATCAGTTAGACCTTAAATTACTTCAAGAAGTAGGATTTCAAATATGGAATTTGATGTGCAACTAAGCTTGCATACCAAGGATGAGAGAGATTGAACAAACACAAGAACAATCTATGTAGAGTGGTTCCAATATCCAAACTAGGAGAAAGTCATTCCACTACCTAGAGAGGTCAAACCCTAGGATTTTGCAACCATTGCATACTTATATTCTATTATAAGACATACAATAAGACCTTCCTTTTGCAGGGTAAGGATACATAGCCTTCCTTTTTAAGGACCAAAAGGAGCCGATAAACCATACAAGGTCTTTCCTATCTTTTGAGAAAGAATCTTCAACATTTACAAGGGATTACCCACTTTTGCAAGGAGTTGGCCACATTCACCAAGGAGCTCCCCTTCTTGCAACAAGTCTTCCTCCTTGAAGGAATTACCCACTCTTCTCAATCATATTCATCCTTCACCTTCTCCTTCAACTTGGAGAAGCTTTCACCTTCTCCTTCACCCTGGAGAAGCTTTTCACCAACTTTTCTTTAGATAAAGGGGTTTGGGAAAGGGAAGCTTTGAGAGCTTTACAAGAATACAATGGATTATCTCTCACACATAGCCTATCTCACTCATTTGGATGTTTTGAAGTGTAAGCAAGAGAGAGGAAGGGGCTCAAGTGGACAAAATACACTCAGCTATAGCTAGGAGATCGAATAGCATGAAGGAGCAAACTTGGAATGAATCCAAGGGGTCCTATTTATACTTGGGGATGTCCATTAGCCACTAGAAGCACTTAGGAATGATTTCTAGTCATTTGGGTTACTGCAACAGATCAATTTTTGATGTTTGCAACACTCTGATGACTAGAATTACTTTTTCTACGCACTCCATACAATGCAGTCGGTCGAGTTTCGATAAAGGTAACTCAGTTGATTGCACTATGCAAAAAAGCAAATTTGAAGAGTCGGTCGAGTTTAGACTGGATGAAACTTGACCGATCGCTTAATTCTATTTTGGCAGTGCAGGGTGTTAGTTGAGTTTGTCCTGAGATAAACTCAGTTGAACATGGACATTCCCAAAACTCATCAAGGGTGTCAGTCGAGTTTATTAAGGATGTAACTCAACCGAACAAGCACTCCGTGATGAATTTTAGAAATAGTCATTAGAGTGATTAAATGATCGAATTAAGTGCTCTTGATTTTTTCTCTACTTAGTTACAAGTCATAGCATCAATACAAATGATTACAAATTGTCCTAAGTCGCTTACAGCTATTTCCACAAAAGTGCATTTGCATTGCTTTTGACTTCAACTAGATCAATCTAGGGCTTGATTGAATTGATCATTTTAATGTACCTAATACCTAAAATAAATCTTAAGTAGACATATTAGATACATAAGAATGGAATAATTATGTCATCTTCTAAATCATGTATAACACATAGGTCAACAATTTATCCTCTGTAATTAGGGGTATAAGTTTGTGGAAATTTATTTTAATTCGATACACACATGCATCATCACAAGTCTCCCCCATTGGTTATTTGAAAGTTCCAACAGAAAAAAAGACCCTCAATCACCTTATTTAGTTGTTATTTTTCATATACTTTTGCCTCTATGTTTCGGCTAATGGTGTCAAATAGAATATTGTCAAAAGTAGATGAATTACATGGTATACATATCATCCAATTTACATATGACACCATATTCTTTATCGAACCAAAATATGATAATGTCATAAACTCTTTGATAACTATAGGTACATTAAGCACCTTTCTAGATTATAAATAAATTTCCAAAAATCATCACTAGTGGCTATACATGTAAATATGACAACTCTCAATAGATAGTGGTGCATGCTACAATGTTGACATTTGTTAAGTTGTTTTAGTCTTCCATTTTCATCTTCAAATCTATCCACCCAGTGACAACTTGGTATTGATAAAATAGTTCCTAACTTACAACTTAGAGAATGAAAGTCTCAATAGGGATGGGCATCTCACCCCTATTACTACTCTGTTTACATGCATTTATTCATACTTCATTAGAAAATTTTAAAAATATCATTGAAAAGATGAGAAGAATTTTCTTTGCGGAATAACTGATAAAGCAGATAGATTCACATTTAACAACCTTGTGTCATTCCCCACATCTTAGTGATTCAAGAAACATGGATTGTAGATTACATTCAGATTTATTAAATTGATTTCTGTAATTACCAAGATCATTCTTATACTTTCTTACAATACACAAGAAACAAATATTATAAGGAAGAAACCCCTTGGGCCCAGATCAAGAACAAAATAAGTTCTCACACTTATGAAAATACTTAATTAAAGGCATCACCTTATTGAAGACACAATCATAACACTACCCTTTGTTGTCCTTACATGAGTGTTATGTTTGACACTTGATTAGGCTTGGGTAGCATTAGCCATTACAAACCAGACATCCAAATATCATCAAGTATCAAATCCATAAACCTTGAAGGAACTATAGCATGATGATATATGCCAGCATCACATTTTTAAACACATTCTTGGTCCAAAAATTTTAGGGTCTTCTACCTCAAAGTATGAGAAATATCTTACACAACAACGAAACATGAAAAATACATTGAATTTAGGGTGAGTTTTATAATGAAAAGTCTATCACTTCTTTATTCATCCGGAATATAACTCCCACTATGGAATTTTTTTTAACATATTAAGTGTACTTCAAGAATACACATTCTATATGGCACATAGGACTCACATTGTCTTAGGTGATAGTTGGCATAAACATGATCCCTATAGTCTCTCTATGTGTTTATGTTGTCTACTTTCTTCAAAGGATATTCAACATATATTTTATGATTATGATTTATCAAAAAATGTTTGTTCGCATTTTAACTGAAAATCCCTAATACAATATTGAACATGTAGCACATTTTACATCTTATTTTATATGTAATCTTGCATTCACAACAACCCGAGGAAGAATTGCAACATTCTTATTGCTTTTATCATTGATCATATTTGGTGGGAAAGGAACCAACATTTTTCCAAAGCCAACTTTTATCAATGTAATAAAATTATCTAAAATGTTTTTGTTCAAAAATTTATTTTTAGTTGTTCCCTCCTCTAATCCAAATGTTAAGACAATCAATTGAGCCTTTACCATCAGAAGGACGATGAAGGCCCGACTCCATTGGGATTGATCAACTTTGTTAGCAATGCTTGAGGGAATGATGACTTCTTGAGCCTGTAACTAGTGGATCTTCTTTTTGGTGTTGCTCTCAGCATTTACTTAAGCTGTCTATCGATGATGTATTTTAACTTTTAAGTTGTGGATTTTAATAACAGGAACCTGCCTTTTTATTTTCGACAAATCTCAATAGTTTATGTTAATGGTGTTGGGTTAATTTATGTTGCGAAGCCCACTCGGTGTTCTCCGCAGCGTCACGTTGCCTTTTTGTTTTTTCATCTATTTCATTGAGCCACCTCTGGTGACCTCCTTGATTTAGATATGTTCTCCTTTTTTCGCATTCTCCGTTTCCTATCAACTTATTTTAAATCAGTTAATCTTAGAAGGTAATACTTAATTTCAGTTGATAACACGGTGAGATTCTGACTTTCTGCTTTTTATTTTTTGTCATTATTCTATTTTTTTAAAGCTATAGCAACCACATTTGAACCATTGGATGAGTTTGACTTGAATCGACGAATCTTGCTGGCCCAGATTCCGGTTTAGAACCTAGGCTTAAATAAGGGCTAGCTGCAGACTGGAATCGTTACATATTATAACCCTGCTAGAATTTGGGCCCCGTTTGGGCTCCCAAGAGAGGAAAGACTCGGTCCGATGCACAGTCGTCCTTTTCCGGCCCGATGC
This sequence comes from Alisma plantago-aquatica, assembly GCA_963693085.1. Lineage (NCBI taxonomy): Eukaryota > Viridiplantae > Streptophyta > Magnoliopsida > Alismatales > Alismataceae > Alisma > Alisma plantago-aquatica. Next base: position 530,137,960 of record OY856410.1, read on the forward strand.
ACAGTCGTCCTTTTTAATGGCATACGAATATAATATCTTCAGAATGTGATCTTGTGCTTAATGGCATGCTCAATTTATAGCCATTCTTAATTAGATTCGTGAGAACCATGTCAGTTAACTTGACCACGAAGATCACGGAGGAAAATACACTGGATGTTAAGAAAAAGTACCATCACATATATACTCAGTTCAAAGATTTTCCGAAATAATTTTCGGTGGCCAAACAATCTGAACATGTTTTCAGGGGTGAATGGTCTTTAACATAATTTAATTTTATTTTTCTTAAAAGTTCTCATGATTATACTGGCCAATTGCTTTTGAAAATATATTTGTATTGAACAATATTTATCTGAGGTTGTTGAAAAAATTCATTTCTAAGTCAGATGAGTGGTTTAAGTAGTTCAGTATAGTGTCCCCTCATGAAGCGACTTGGGTTTGAAACCTAACGGACGCGTCTGAAATGTTACCCATTGTAAAAGTCATCTAATTGTACGCTTTAACCGATTTCCAAGTATGTGGAACGATCCGAACCGTGAGAGTTTTATGCTATCTGAAATAGTCAAAATGGCCCGTTTATGGATGTTGTTTTCTCGATAATCATAAAAGAAAAAACTCATTTCAGGCAAAGATATGCATTGAAATATATACTTGCATTAAACTATAGTTACAGCTGGGTGCTCAGTCAGCTACCGGTCAATGCAGTCATTGACATCGTCCTCCACGTACTATACAACAATGAACGTGCAGGGCTGATGAACTCCGTGCACCTTTAAAGCTGGTTCAGCTCTATTCTTTACCGAACTACCTTCTTTATAACTTACTAGCTAAAAGCACGTGCTTAGCACGTGATTAGTTGCTGAATTAGCCCATAAAGTCTGAAACGTAAGCTATGACATATGACAAAAATGGTGGATGACTATTCAAAATTTAAGTTAAGTTGAAAATTAATTTTTCTAAGTTCATAATTAATAAAAACAGTAATTACAGACCACTTGCTAAAAGATACAACTTGGTTAACATTCACTTGGCTTCCTTTAGCATGTACAATGAAAAATAAAAAACTAAATATAAAAAATTAGCTAACCCGTTAAGAGAGAGTAACTCGATTAACAGTTGACTCCTAATCTGTAAGCACACAAACATGTGAATGGATAAGAGAGATTGGATTGATTAACATGTATTTATGTTGTTACAATACAAACAACAAATGGACCAATGAGCACATAGTCAAGCTATTGTAGCACATATAAATGTACTCGGTCAGTTGACCAGTTGACTTCTTTCAACTTGTAGCGCATTGTACAAAATTTAAATCCAAGATTATTTTTTCTGTTAGTCTCATGATGACTACTGCATTGCAATGCGTGAATATATATACAAAATACTAAGAGAAAGCATCTTGATCAAAAGTCAACTAACTCCTCTAACCAGTAAGCACACAAATAGACTGGATCAATTAATACTTAGACATAATGTTTGAATACACAGAAAGACTGAGCTAATTAGCACTTAGATAGGCTGATTGGACACATAAATAAATTGCATCAATGAGTAGAAATAGTTTACCGAAATTTTCTTTGAAAAATTGATGATGTTAACCACAAATTAAAATGGATTGGTTACAGACTTCGAACATACAGACTAGTTGGAACAATGAACATACAACCAAATTGCTAGAACATACACAGATTGGACCAATGAAAACACATACCTAAAATGAGACACTTGTATACCATTTTCATCCTTTTTATTCAGTTTGACAAAATAATTTTTTTTGATAAAAGAATAATAATAAATAAAAGCGGTAAATAGGTCAATTAACACCTAAACATATACCTAACCCTGCTTACCTTTTTACCAACAAAAATAGACATCTGAATAACAGAATAGGGATTTAGATAAGACTATTATTATAAAAGTGAAATCTATCCAAAGCAAGTTGACGAGTGTATTTATTGAATAAGCATGACTTGACGGAACAATGAAATCCAAGCTAGCTAGCAAACCGGTGCGACGAGCAAGTGAACCGAAAGCTAGAACTGTCTCTTATTAGGTATACGAGTTGAACACACATGCTAAGCACATATTACACAATTGAATTAATATATTATGTGTGACTAATAAATATATAGGTATGTATTTCTTATCTTAGACATGAGTCCATTGACGACCAATATATATCACTTTTTATAATAATTCAAATACAGCTCATTAAAATTGAATGATTTTATTAATTGTTGGTTGACTCCTTCCGATTTGTAGAGCATTATTGTGAAAATTATTTCTACTTAGAAAAAATAATAACAAAGTAATCATACAACTACATTGTTGAGCACACTGATGTGTTGACGTGCTGTAGAAATATAGAGATGTTTTCATAATATTTTTCCAAATATAAACCTAAAAAATAATCCTCAAATAAATTGTTCTTGTTACCACTTTTGTAAACACACACACAGATGTTCGTTCAATTAACACCGACTAACTCCTTTAATGTGTGATGTTTGTAAAAAAAATACACATATATGTCAATAAATGCCATTTAACTCATTCAATATATAATATGTCATTAGTAAAATCTAAGTTAAAAATTTATTTGGAACATGCGCAGGTGAGAAGAAACTTAAATTTGATGCTTCTATGGGGTCCCTGTCCTCCTTTATGGCAGAAATAAAAATAACTCAAAAAGAAAATTACAGGAAAAAAAATCAAATGATATAAACAAATATGTTGCTTGCAGAATATCAAACACGTAACAGAAAAAATAATGCAGACGTTGTGATACACAATAATTTATATAGTTATACTCTTGTAGGTCACAAACATACTGGACTAATTAAAATACATATTATTAAAATACATAGACGAACATTAATGAACATATAACTAAACGAATAAAACACACCCACAAATTAGACTGATGCACACATAAACCTAAGATATAAAACTTCTATAAACTTCCATTCTCCTTCATTGACCTGACATAAAAAATAAATTAAATATAACAAAAAAAGCACAAATAAAAAAATGATAAACTGCCCAGAAAATATCCAGCTGCCAAGTGTGTTGGTTGTTCTGCAAAAAAAAAAAAAACAGGACTCACATAAGCTAGTAAACCCAACTATTAAAAGTAAGGCATACAAAGAACATTCAGAATAATAAAAAAGTTAAGCGGAGCAAAAACAAAACTCGTATAAGCTAGCAAGTACTCAACTATTGCTTTCAAATTACTATTCGAAGTGATGCGGAGAAAAAGTCACATAAAAGGAAGAAAAAAGCAACCAAACACACATGTACGATTAATAGACAGTTGACTTCGTCTTTTTTAAAGATTAGATAGACTAGTAGAGTGCACGTTCTAAGCACATGAAATCTACTTGAGTAAAAATATTTATAGAATATATATGAATTCATATATAGCACAAGATAATGCAAACATCCATGTATGCTGACATTAATATCTAAAACAGATGCATATAATACTATGTATATTACACTATGAAAGTGTCATACATACTGTAGATGATTTTTTTATACGATGTTCTCAAGTTTAATATCTCTATGAAACTCACTTTCATTCCAAATTTTCATAAATTTCAAATAAGAGTTGACAACTACCAAAGATTAAAGATATGACACCTTGTTAATATACGATTAAAATATTACATGATCGAACCCCTAGATGATGAGATGAATAAATTATCATTTAAAAAGAATAGAGTTAATAACTTCTCATTTCGATCTGATATTGCAACTTTAAAAATTGCTCCATTGTCACTAATAAAATATGAGGATACAAGACATGTTTAGAATAACTTATTGTTTAGGTCATAAATGCTCGCAGTACAAATAAAATAATATCATCCTAAAAAGAATGGAAATCCAAATTTACGTGTTGTGGATCAAACAACATTTTCCTATATAGCATATGTCCAATCAAAAAGATGTGAGATGTTGTCATTGTAGTTTTACGATAAATATATGCACATACAAATTCTTACATGATTTTTCTTTTTAAATTGAAATTTCTTACATGCATACACTACTTGAATAATGTGGAGTTGCACTTCTTGGCAAATAAGAGATTAGCGTCATACATCTTGACGTGTGTTCCATGATAACAAATGGAAACGATACTATAGTTGTCGATCTAATTTGATCAGTTGGACCTACTAATCATCAAGAGAAAAAAGAAATTATATTTTAAGATGAACTAAAAGGCCAAGGAAGTTGTTCTCTTCTATAAATGGAAAAATTCATGTTTTTTCTTCTCCTTTAGTCGGAAGACGACTTAACTTGTCTGTCGGGCTGTCTATATACTATATTAATATTAAGGGGTTCAAATTCTCTATGCCCGACATAGTGTGTCTGCTCAATCCCAAACCTACACATCTCTATGGACCCCACAAGTTAAGGGATGAGATCTCCTGAGCACATAAATGGACGCATAGAATGGTTGCAGAGGATTTAGACCCAATGTTAAGACCAAGAAACAGTAGCCTTCCAAACGCTGGTTTTGTGCCACTAACCATTTAGCACATAAATTTATCAGAATGAGAAACATATAATCTACTCTTTCGACAAAAACTATAGTTACACTTGCTGGCCAAAATTGCCGAGTTTCATATTTTTGTGTTTCTATAACTGAAACTCGTGTCATCACTATATATAAATTGTTCTATTAATATTATCATATTTACATGGGTATGAACGTTTGTATCTCCTATCTCTCTCGCACTTGAATTCTCTTTATTTGTTCTAACGTTTTCCTTGTAACTCTCCTATTCACATTTCTATAGATGAGACTTTTCCTATTTTGCATCTCCACTTAGACAACAGAAGTAACTATTGGGGGAAATCAAACAAAAATATAGAGGACATGAAACACATATTACAACTATAAAATTTTCAAAGTATTATTTTTTAGATCTTGTCTGTCAACAAAAACTTGTACTTGTCGTCCAAAAAGAAAGACACTACGAATAAGAAGTGTGACAAAGTTACCAACAACATAATATAAAATCATACACAGTTGTTTAGCGATACATTTTGACAAAGAGTTAGAAGAAACAGACTTACAGAATGACTTTGTGAAGAAGATCAACTCATTTTCAAAAAATGTTAAAAGAGAAGTATCCAGATTTAGATTGGCAAAACCAAATGACAATCTATATAATTTCACAACAAGAAGCAACAATTGAGTAATAATGTACACCTGCAGTGTTCACGCTAACTAAAGGGTGGTATTTTTTTAGTACGGTAAGAACTCTAGTAACTTTGCAAAAATAACAGCTGCGGTATATTTGTCTGGCTTGTGTTCATTGGTTGTACAAGGACTGGAAGCGGATTACGACCAACAAAGGCAAGAGGAGTAACCAAATAAAGTAGCAGATAGACCATCAACTGCAGAAAGGTAGTTGTATAACTGAGCAAGGTAACAGCTGGACTGACAAGCAGCTGACTTGCTCTTATTATAAATACTAGCTAAAAGCATGTGCTAAACATGTTAATAGCAGTTAAATTAATACAATCAAATATCTAATGTATACTGTTATAAATGATAAAAATGCTTGACGATTATTCAAATTTAATCTCAAAATTGATCTTTTCTTTGGGTTCATTATTATTAATATAATTCTTACATACAACTTGTTAAAATAGAATAATTTGATTAATATCTAATTGACTCCTTTGGGTACGCACAAAAAAAAAATGTAAAGAAATTGTGAATTATAAAAAAAAAACTAACCCTTTAAGAGAGAGTAGCTCAATTGACATCCAGTTCATCATTCTACTATATAAGCACACAAATATATTGAACTGATTAGCATACATGCATATTGGATTGATTAAAAAACATATATGTTGCTAGTACACAAACAATGAATGGTCCAATGGGCACATATACAATCTACTCGAGTACATGTGAATGCATTCGATCAGTTGACTGGTTGACTCCCTCCAACTTGTAGCGCATCATGATCAAAATCTAAAATAAAATTATGTTTCCCATTGGACTCATGATGACCACTGCATTAACATGGCTAATCTATATAAAACATAATAAGAGAAAGCATCTTGATTAAAAATCCAACTTACTCCCTCAAAACTATAAGCACACATATAGATTGGATGAATTATACTCAGACAAAATGTCTGAACACAAAAATAAACTGAGCTAAATAACACTGAGATAGACTGATTGAACATACAAATTGATCAATGAGTATATTATATTTTACTGGAACTCCCTTTGAAGAAATTGATGATGGAAAACACATAATTAGACTATATTGATTAATATTTTGACAGACTATTGAAACAGACAGACTGGTTGGAATAATCAGCATACATGTAAAGGTTAAAACACACATGAACTAACTCAAATCTGACACTTATATAACATATCCATTTTTTTATTTAGTTTGAAAAAAAGTACCAACAAATATTGAAAATAAAATCAAAGCGGTAAACAAGTAATTTTTTTTTAAATGATAAACAGACCAGACACACACATATGACTCAGTTCAGTTACATGTCATCGAGATTTTGTACGTATAAGATCTTGTACCTATAAAATGATCAAGAGAACATTAGGAACGAAGATAAAAACAATAAAGCAATATGGTGTGCGATTGAGCAAGCAGCTCGAACAGTGCACACAATACTGTGCTTTATTTATAGGTCCTGCCAACAAAGATTTGTACCTACAGTCCAGAAATAAAGCAATACGAATAAGAAGTACCATGAATTTAGGAACAAAATTATCAAAACTCATAAACATTTGTTCAGCGATACATTTTTGCAAAGAGTTAAAAGAGGAGGAATACATAAAATGGTTTTGAGAAACCGGGGAGGAGTGGTTCAGGTGGTTCGGGCACAGGCCCCCCTCATGAAGGGACCCGGGTTCGATACCCAGCGGCCGCCTCTGAAGTGTTTACCCGTCGCGCAGGCCGGCCAACTGTGCGCTTTAAATGGTTACTGAATTTGTGGGACGTCCAGGGACCCGAGAGTTTACGCCACCTGGGGGAGTCACTAATGTGGCGCTTCTGCGGGGTGGTTCTCTCGTACTCCAAAAAAAAAATTGTTTCGAGAAGAAGATCAATCCATTTCCAGAAAATGGTAGAACAGAAATACACGGGTTTAATTGACAAAACCAAATGAAAATCTATATAAGTTAACGATAATTAACAACTATTAGTTAAATATGTACATCTTCCTGTTCGTACTAACTAAAACGTGGCATATTTTTTTAGTATAGCGGGAACTCAATTTTCTACAAAAAGGACAGTTGTAGTATGCTGAGGATTTGATGTTCCTGGTTTCACCAGGAGCACGCAGCCCCTTATAAGAAATGTTGCCGCGTGTGACTTATATTAGATCTATGCCGATGTTCTTAGTTTGGGCACGTGTAATAAAATAATTCAAGGAGTAGCCTGCTCTCAGTATAAAATCAGGTGCTGCAGATCCTTACTCACTGCGGTATATCAGCTTTGCTTGCGTTCATTGGTTGTAATAAAAAAGCAACTACAACTGGATGTGGATTATGATCAACAAAAGGCATGAGATGTAATCAAACACACTAGCAGATAGACCGTTAGCTGTAAAAAGGCAGTATAATCGAGCAAGGTAGCAGCTACACCGAAGCAGCTGAGTTTATTTGTGTTCAGAGATGCATCTGTACAATAATTTATTAATTTATCGACGAAAAACTTATCCATAAGAATTGTAGAAGCGTACTTAAAATTTACTTTTATATAAAAAAATTGCTACTGATAGAGACCGTAGCAATTGGATAAAAAGTTTTTGCAGATAGAGACCAATTTATTTTAGGGATGGATAGCAATTGGATAGCACTCATATAAATATGATAAGCATACACATATATAGGTGAATAGCACGTACTAACCATACACACATACAGGTGGATAGAACGTAAACATAGAACTAAAACTCGCTCTTATTAAGGAAAGATAGAAAAGAGATTGAAATAGATAAGTAGGCTAGACGCCGTCAACCAAAGGTGAGTATTGGGCCATGCCGTCTCCTGAGACAACATTAATGGCCCGTTTATCTAAGATTGCTCATTGCATCTTGTGGCAACACTAGGAATATGTGAGGTCCGCCCCTTAGAATAATACTCAATGCAGGAGTCCAACCAGGTGACTAGTTTTTTGGGGAATTATATATCCATTCCATCTAATAAAACATGCGACAGTTTTTAGCTTGTCGTTTCGTTTAACTATTTCTGCCGACCTCAAGTAGACACACTACATTATTTGGAAACCAATTTTTTTTGTTAGATGTCTCCGTTTAACGATTTCCATTATTTGTTGGCCCATGAGCTAAGTTGTTGGGCCAAGAGTGTACCAGATTTTGTGTCACGGCATCCATCCAACTGCTGTTTCGAATGGATTTGGATGCCAAATTCGATCAGGACGATCCTTAATTTAGGACTGACATGTTTTTGTTTAGACAAAAGGTTGTTTGGACATTCAGTTTGATCACATTACATTTTATGTCTTATCATGGCCGAAATTAAAGTATTAATCCATGCTGGATCGGAAATTCTGCTCGAACTTAGTAGAATTCTGTTGATGTTGCTTCAACTTAAAAAAGGATTGAAACTGTACTTCAATGTCCCTCTTAGTCCAATTTTGCATTCGAATTGTCAAACACCAAGCCTTGTCACATCGTCGTGTTTATTAACAAAAGCAGAACTACATCTAACTTGAGCCTATTATTGTCTCATGGATTTATTGGCGCCACCCTTTTTTTCTTAGGGAGTACAAGCTATGATAGAACACATCTTGTTTATCTTGACGATTAAGTACAATACTGTTCCAAAAGAAGCGGAGGATCAGACTTTCAAATTGTTGCAAAAAGATTAAATTGATGTCTTTGACCACGGAGAGTCTCGGGAGTAGTACATGAGACACGACACAGCAAGAGACCCTTGCACATTTGAGTAATTTTTTTTAGGGCTCGTCTAGTTTTAGCATGTTAAAAAAGTGAGCAGTAATTATGGTAGTTGGAATGAGGATGATGCAGAAGCTAAGCAGTATGTTTGGCAGAGAAAGACACCGATGCAGTTGGCTAGATAAGCCCAACTTGTCGGTGAAGAAATTAATGGAGGTGGGAGCCAGAACAAGGTAATGAGAAAGAAAAGACGAAAGATTGTAGACAACATAGGATATAGATTGTAGAAGGACTGAAAGAAGGAAACGCAGCCATACAAGAGGGGAAAAGATTCGTTTCCGCGCTTGGACAGCAAAATGTACCCGCCAAATTATTTATTTATGCTAATGGAATAGGACGTCTAATGACAATTGAAAACCTGCCGGAAGGAGCCCATAAACAGGAAACTGAATGATGAGTAGTAGGGTGTCATGGAAATCAAAGAAAGCACCATTGAGAATAAAACATAACGGAAAATAATGGTTTAGTTAAGAATGGGCTATGAATGTGGCAAAAGGGAAAAAGGGTCCTTGTTCACAAGATGGATATAATGCAAAGGAGAAGGCCCTGGTATATGAAAACGTGTATATATTTTTTTCGGAAGTGTGGGGTTTTTCATTCATCATTCCCTATACCAGCAAAACGGGAGAAAACATAGCCAACTATATACATCTTCTTCCACCACAAAAAAAGGGGGAAAGAACCCGGAAAAGCCTATCTATGAAAAATCAGTAAATGTCCAAGAAAAATGTAACTATGGGACCTACCACCTATCCATCATGATCAGTCCTTTAATCCTTTGAGGTAGATCCCAAGAATCCCTTACCACAAGCACACCCATGTCAAACCTCCTCCTTCCGCCCAGGGATCTAGCTACCGAGTTGGCTTCTCTGGATATAGACATACCCATAATCGACTAGATCTCCATCTGCGACTTGATCTCCTTGAAGAAGGGATCCAACCTCCAATGGAGAGTGGCACCAGCCCACTCAACATCCACCACATGCAGGTTGTCCATCTCTATAATGTCAACCCTTTTGTTTTCATCATCACAAATCTTAAGAGAGATAATTAACGATCGGGCTTCAGTTTCCACACAATCAATAGCTTTGATCCACGAACTGAATGCTAGCTCCATCCTCCCTTGACTACTTCTGACAATTCCAACACACCACCATCGTCTCTTCCCCTAACACCTCATCCTTTCCCATTGCCAAGTTCATCTTCTTGCTATGGAAGTATGGGGAATTCTTGGTAACCAACTTCAGCTATTGAATCATCAACCCAGGCTCCTCCACCCCTTCCTTCAAGGTGTGGAAAAGGAAACCACTAGCCCCAAAATTCGTTAACTTCTCTTCTTTCATCTTGGCCTTTATAATGATAAAAACCTCCTTCCAAATTTTTTCTTTCGAAGTAAACTTGTCGTGATAGAGGAAACAACATCTCTCTCCAAACCACATACAGGATGATCCCTGGCAGAAAACTCGTGAGTCATCCTCTCATTTCCTAGGATTTGGCCATGGTCCAGACTTCTTCAAGTGACACCCTGATAGTTGTTGCAATCAAGGCAGGTGAAGGAGGAGCAGACGACTAACTCTAACCTATAACCCCTTCGCCAGATCACTCTCCAGAAAAAAATAGGTGATATCTTGAGCTCTTAGTTCTTTGCAATAGCAATATCTCAAACTAGTGGGATCATACATCTTCTTACATTGTCATCAGTGGGAAGGCCACGATGGAGTAGCCTCCACCCCTGAGTGTTCTCTCTAGGTACCCCATCAACATGCAAAATAAACCGATCCTTTTCCTCGATCATGGAACTGATGGAAAGGATGATCGTTTTGGCCAAGCGCAACGTGAGTTGTCCATCATGATCCGGTGACCATATCAGACAACCCTTGGTACCCAACTGAATACTTTGATAGGACTCCACCAAATTGTACATGCCTTCATCATTTAGTAGCTCTGCTAAATCATCTATCACCCATCTCTATTCTTAATTCTAGAAATCCTGTACCTGGTATCTTTGTTGTAAATTTGTCAGTCTCCTCAAAAACTCTACCAAAGGATGGTCACTCCACCTATCCCACCAGAAATATATCATACCTTCTCCGACCGTCCATCTAGTGAGCGGCTAGGTCATTGGGAGTATCTTCCAAATCCTCTGCCAAAGAGGGGAGGTCCTCGACAAAAACTACACCATGTAGGGATAGCAAGGATCACATCTTTGTCTCTTCCTACTATACTTCACTTGAAAAAAAATAGCCCAAGAATATTCTCATTGGATGACCTCCCAAGTCAAATTCATCAAAGAAGCCTTTGTAGTGCACTGAGAGGAGTGAAGCCTAGTCCCCTGCCTACTGAGGCTTGACAAGTGTTGACCAAGTGACCCATGCTTTTCCCGACGACCTGTCACAAGCACACCGGAGGAACTTCAAACACATGGATTCAATATCATTCAACATCTTGTTGGGGATACCACAAGCTTCAAGGGAATAGACCTATATAGATGCCAGAGTATTCCTAATCAAGGTGATAGACCCAGTGAAAGAAAGAAGTTTGTACTTCCATGATGCAACCTTGGACTAAACCATGTCTCTCAAGTAATCAAAATGGTTCATACTGATACAATTCTTAAAGATTGGTGCCCCCATGTACATGAAAGATTCATCCATCAAAGGAATACCCAACTTCTTGTAAACTCTACTCCACTTCATCGACATTGGGTAATGCATCAAGAAGCCTACTTTATGCTTATTCACCCTTTTCCTAGAGATATCTTCATACTTATCTAGAACCCTAGTAATGGCAATGACAGAACCCTTCCCAGTAATGGAGAACACCACAATATCATCAACATACAATAAAAGGGTAGGGGGGCTCGCATACCCATAGGTATTATACCACTTCATATGACTAGACCGAACCCCTACTTTATGAGACAATAGAGAGGCTCTTTAGAGAGGATAAAAAGGAAAGGTGGAAGAGGGTTGCCTTGTTTCAACAATCTCTTAATAGGAAACAAACTAGTTAATTCCCCATTAGTCACAATAGATATATAAGATCCATCAAAGAAAGATAAGCACAGGTAATAACTTCATCCATCATCCCAAAATGACTCAACACCAATCTCATATACACCCAATCTACAACATCATAGGATTTTGTTTTCATATCTATTTTGACCACCATATCCCCCTCCAGTCCATCCATAGGAAGGTCATGAACTAGTTCATTCTTCAGCCTTATCTGGTTGGCGATGTCTCTCTTTAGAAAAAACACACCTTGTTCAGGGGATATCATACGGGAAAGAAAAAAGGCCAACCTATTGTCAAGGATTCAAGCGAGGATGCACATAGACACATTCTCCACTGAGATAGGACAAAAATCTCAAGACAAGGATCACACCTTTTGAATCTTCAAGATGAGGTAAAGAATACCACACTTCAAGCTTCTACAACATTACCTTCTGGTGAAAAAATGTATGGAAAGATCAATGAAGTATGAAGTAATGACATCACATGCAACTCTTCAAAAAGAGGTGGTGAAACCATTTAGACCAGGCATGCTAAAACAAACCATATATTGTAAGGTCAAGAATATTTTGTCTTATTAATGAGCATCCATTAGAATCATAATGTCATTAGTTGAAAAAAATCAAGATCGTCTCAAGGAATGGGTCATCGTCATCCATCAAAGCCTCTCTTGCTAGTTGGTAGAATTCTTCAAAGAATCAGACTGCCTCCTTGAGGATCCCCTCGTGGCATTCCAACAAAGAGCCATCCTCCAAAAGGATTTTCGTCACTCTATTTTTCTCCCCCCAACATATAGATTTATATACATTTATATATTAACAAATATACAGAATTTGTGAACCATTTAGTAGCTACAACCTTATGCAGAATTATAAAGACTAAGAATCCTAATTCAATTCTTGAATGGGATTTTCCCCCACATCCCCTTGGTATTTTCTCCAACATCTTATGATGTGGGAGGGATAATCTCATCTTGTTTATTATCTAGACAAACTCTTCAAGATGTTTGCAAATTGTGCAACTAATCTAAATGGGGACATATATATGGTTACTATCCAAGTATCTTAATAGAGGTTGATCCCAATAAGGATGTTGCATGAGAATTCCTCATCAATAGACATAGAGAGGATATAGCTGATGAGTGGACAAGTGTAATTTACAAAATGATGTCGTCAAGAAAAGCCCTAATTGATATGTTGATTTACGCTTCAAGTTTATTATTTAGGGATAGTTTTATTTGTGAAATTGCTACAAAATCAAATTAGGCATTTTATGGTCACTTTCATACTATTCTATACTTTTTAGTTATTATTTGGGTGTATATGGCTTATATTACAATCATCCTTTCACGATAGGAATCGTCTCAAGAAGCATGTAAATGAGTCACCATTTGCTATGCAACATGGTAATTTTGAATATTGTACAATTATTTAATACAACTCATAATTTTATTAAGTATAAATAATTCTTTGAATCTTGGTACTTTCTAATTGTTGGCTAAGTGTATATACTATGTGGTTGATTATATAATCTACATACATATTGTTTCTATAAAAAAGAAACTTTTATTGTTGTGTATATCTTACCTTTGGGGTAGAGTATACATCATTTGGTTCTTGATTTGTAGAATGGTAACTTTATAGTATCCATGAGGATTGACACAATGTGATTGATTAGACTGTACATTATGTTTCTCCATCCTAAAAGGTTATTGCTTATTGACTAGTGTCCAAGGATAGAGTTTGTTCATGAGTTTTTATGATGCTACAACATTATCTAATAGGGGCCTTTCTATCAAATTGGTACCAAGGCCTCACAGTGGATGCATGATACTATTGAGTCATCCACAATGAAAGAATCAACAAGGATGATCTAGGTATCCTCTAGAGACCATTTCAAAGAACTTGTCTAACTATTTGCACTTGAAATGACATCACAAGTTTCTTCAAGACACTTCAATTTTATTGGTCATATGTTTGATGGGTAAGTGTATTACATTTATATGAATTCACATAGAGCCACATGGATTAAAATTTTCAAGAACTGTATCAAGTGTGAATCTCCTACCATGCATAAAATTGAGTATTAAGATGTCTCCTTCATGAAACATATGGGATCCTAATGAATATTTTTCATTTATGTTTTAAACAATCTCCTTTATGCATATTTGAAACTTCTACTAGAATGTAGAGAATACGAAAACCAAACTCTGAAACTATTCCCTTTTATTGCTAAATGTATTCAACTAAGTGAGCTATATTTCCACATTAGTGAACATTTATAGTAGTGACATTAGTTGAATTTTAAGTGCCAACTTTTTTACTAGACATTTCCTTCATGTTGACTTCTTGTTTGTCATGTTGTTTCTCAATTTTGATACACTAAACGCTTAAGGTGGTTATTATATCAAAGAAATATCTTCACACTCCTTAGGGTGCTGAAATTATATTCTCATTTTGGTTTTTCTTGATTTTCCTCAATGAAACCATATAATGTCAAGATATGTAGCCATGTATAGTCTATCATCTATCCCATCTATATGATTGGCAACATTTTAGGAATAGCAGTGTAACTTTACGTATCTCACTAGTCAACCATATACCTTAACAAGACTCTCGACCACTTCATGCAAGAAAAGGGGCATCTTGGTCATGCTTGCCACTCTTCCATTCCACCCAGACAATCAGTTACATTAGTTACCACCCATAAAGTTATTATAGGGCAATCTAGCCAAATGTCTAGTATTCTGGATAGGCATCAAGCAAGCCTCTCCACTTCACACACCTCTCAACTATTAAGAAACCTAGTGGGCTCACTACTCCTAGAAAACCACACGACCCTATCAGACACCAAACGCCGACCTCCACAACTATTCTACAATCTCCTTCCTCCCAACAATGCCATCTCTTCCCTATCAAAAACCTTCACCACCTCTTAGCCTTCCCATCTCCTTCAATAAACCCCTCTTATCTAGCTTACACTCTACAACCCCTTTTCCTCCAACTACCTCCATCACATCATTTGTCTCCACCTCCTCCCTCTCACCTCAATCACCCCACATTGTCCCCCACTTCCCTATCAAAATGATTCAACTACTATCACCAACACCATCCCACTACCACCACCCCTCCTCTATATCTCTAGTTCCATTAAATAGATAACCCTCTACTACCACCTTCACCATGTCAAAATTTGTCAAGAATGTGGGCAAGAACATGTAAATCAACATTGGCAAAGTGTCAAAAACCTTTACTAAGCATCATGATGAACCTGACTAAGTGTCATGAATGAATTCAATAATCCACCCACAAACTGCAACTAAGCATCCCAACCCAATTTCCAGTGTGTCTTATAGGTTAATGAACTTGTTATACATTATAACGAGGGTCCTTTGTCAGGTCCCAATCCTTGTCTTGCTTAAATGGTTCTCAAATTGTCTTAATTTGATGGTTTATTGAATATGTTGCTATGTAACTTAATAACATTTGCTAATGTATGTACTTAAATAACAGACAAATGTTGAGTGTTTGCATAAATTTTTTAAGTGAAATAGATAATAATAATTTTGTGTATACAATAGGCTTAGGCTGAGTAAACCCTAAGTAAGATTAAAGTTTGGTTCAAAAAGTGAAACCATAACTTGATTAGTATGATATGTGAGTTGTAATAATATGATAACCCTAAGAAGTAAGATAGGATATGATTAATGCATGCAAATCTTCTTACCCATGTCTTAGGTGATAATTTAAGGTTTATAACGCTTATTAAATGTCAAAATATATATTATACTCATAACACATAATACTCTTTAAGATTTACAGTTCATGAGTTAGTGTTTCTTATGCTTAGGTTGGGCTTAAGATCAACTAATTTCTTGCATAATGAGGCTAATTTTTTAGCATGAAGACCAACTATCATCTGATGGGGGAATGACCAAGATGGAAAGATCAAAGGATGGAAAAATTATTAAATTCCTAAATTGGAAATATATATCCAAATTCCCATGGTTGTTTTTATGATTTGGTCTTATTAATGCTAGATGCAATCCCAGAAGTATTAGAAATTGGATCAAGTTCCCTTGAGGTCGACTGATTTCCCTATTTTTTCAAGTCTATTTTAGTGGTGGTTTAGTTATATGTCAGGATTTATAAGCTTTTCTTTCTCCCAAATTACAATCAAAGTCTCATTTCAGTGACAAAGACCTATTCAAGTATGGAGGGGCACATGGGAAGGAAACCTTGTGCAATCTAGAGTACTTTTGTTTTTAAAAGGGCTATTCATGGGTGAATCTAGGACAAATAACATAATTGGATGTGGTTTCCTCCCTTCTTCTTCATTTCTCTTCTTATCTTATCCTTGGCGTCTTTGATGAGTTTTTCTTGTCTCATTCATAAGGATCTCAAGCCTTCTTCTTCTATCCTCTTTTAGGTGTTCTTCCTAGATAACAACTTTGATCTTGATAATGAGCCTGGAGATGTTGGTTGGCTTCTAGGAGGACATGTTGTTGCAGTATTCTAGTAGGAACTTGAAAAATGGAACTCTCTTTGCAGGATCCAGGTGAGTGGACTTATCCCTCCTTGAGTTTTACTATGCAAATGCTTAAACCCATTGAAACTATGATTGAAACATAACTCCATCAATTTAGCTTATGTTTAGGACTGAAATTCATACATTCTTACGAAAGATGAAACTTTGTTGTGACATATGTATTCTTCTGATTTATAAGTACATTTTAATGATTCTAATGCCCTAAAAGAGAACATTGATGGACTTCTTTTTTCACAAAAAACTTTTTTGTGAAAAAATTGGCAACTTTCTTGAAGTCTACATGTGAAATGGACCGAATTTTAAGGAGATTAGGGGCATGTTTGATTTGTTGGATTATGCCGTATTGGATTGCATTTTTATATCCCACAATAAAAATTTCATGTTTAGTTTCAAGGAGATAGAGAACTTATAGAATCATGCATCTACTTCTGTCATTGTAAACTGTGGATTCCACTCTCCTTTTCAAAACTACTAGGCTCCAGAGTCCAACTCACAGATTGCTTTTCTTTCATCCCTGTCTATCATTTTCCTACTATTTTTGAACATGTCGTTGCTATAGAACTATTGTCCCCACCCTCTCTCACCCTTTCCACATAATTACTCCAGTTGATTACTCTAACAAAGCCAAAGCTAAAACACAAACTTGCTGGATTTCTCAAGACACACCATTTTCCTGAAGCTGCATTATGTAAATGCAAGACATGTCCAAATCCCATTGAATCTAAAAATCCAAACATGCCATAGATGGATTTCACCATGTTTCAAATGGTAATTTTGTCATTATAAGTTCATTTATTAAAATTGATGATTAATCGTCTAATGGATTTTTATTGCTCCTCTTTTTTCATTTACATGTTACAATTACCCTTGAAGAGAGTCTAACTATAAGGCCCCTGAACTTGCTTAATGAGTTGAATGAACTTATTTACCATAATTAAATGCTTATAACCCTAACATAACCTTTTGATATGTTTTTAAATCATAATACAAGCTTAGGTTTCAAATTTGGTCCAATTTGGACACTGTTCGAGCAAGTTTTGCAATTTTCTGTACATTTTGGACATTTCTGCAATTTACCCAATTGAGATTTTTTTGCAATTTATCACATACATTATGTTCATTATTTTTTATATTATCATTCTTGAGATTTTTGACCATGGGGCTCCTAGTTGAGCCATGATTTGAAGGTGTTTTCATCAAGGGTATTTTAGGGTTTACCCCTTCATGGATGAGCTACCTTTAGTAGCTATCAACTAAGGAATTATGTGATTGGCTGGGAAATTCGACAAAGGAAAGTTAATCATGTCTATACAGATATTGGGAGAGATACTTGTGTGTGTTCTTGTATATTCTTAATAATTTAAAGCCATAGACACATGGATAGATACTAGAACTTCAACTTTTTCTTTTTGCTTTATCTTAAAGTTCATATACTTATCCCCAAGCACCAAAACGAGCCACTTTCTCTCCACCACTTCCCTCCTTCTCCCACCCTCATTCTCCCTCTGTTCAGCTGCGAATTTTGTTGCCCAAGAAAGAAGAAAGTGGGGATCTTCTTGGAGAAAGGATCTAAGGTTGAAATTGACTTCATTTAGGGGTTCCTAAAGTTCCTTCCTAGTGATATTGACCTAAAAGTGTAAGTATTACCTTATTTACTCCATTTATTTTTTTTCTCTTCTTCCTCCTATATCTCTCTAGGTCGGAACCTTGCTGTTCCATCGTGAAAATAACTCTAGAACTCAAAAATCCTTCCTTCTTGTTTCTTTTTCTAGGGTTTTGCTTCTTTGTGGAGAGAAGTGCCTATTTGGCCAAGTTCAGATCTGAATCTAGGGATTCCTTGCCTATTTTCTCGAGATTCTTTCTGTTTGATATCTTACCTACTCTATAGAGGTGAGTTATATAAAATTCTTCACTTATATTGCTTATTAGAAGCTTGTTAGTTCATGTTTATGCTTGAATGTGATGATCTAAGCATAGAGAAACCATGTTTGTTTAGAATTACAAATTTTTGTGGTGTTCCCTGTTTTGTTCCAGTTCTTTTTCATACATCTGTACAACCTTTCTAAGGTGTAACATGATCTAGGACAGGTTGATAGCATCAACCTATGGTTGATGGTTCAAATTAGGGTTTTCATGCTATTTCCTTCTCTATCACACAACCGATGGACATACAATTCAACAACCAATGGTGTTGCTATCTTGGCAACTGATGTTCATGATCAATGGTGTCAAATGTATGGTTACAACCTAATGTCACCCCCTTAGGTCAGTTTTTGTCTCTATTAGATGTTTAATTATCATCCACTAAGTATTCTAATGATGTTATCAATCGATGATGATATTGGCTTAATATCTGATGTTGTTAACTGAATGTATTATTGATCTAGTAACCAATGGTGACCTAATGATCACAACTAATGGTGGATCAGGTCATCACCATATATGATGAATTAGGAATGTAATTTTAGATTTGACTAAACCTTAAACCAATGGTTCCTTGGTTCAATTGATTGAATGGTTAGACTTATACTGCAATTGATAACCTTGAACAATGAACCTAATCCAATGAATAATATTGGATGGTTTAACAACCAATAGATTAGAATAAATCACATGGTATTATATGTGGGTCCTAGTTATGATAATTTGATGGTTCAATACCATTAATTTGTAGCTTTATCTTTGCCATTATATAGTTATATTTGATAAATCACTATAATAAGTGGATGCGTAACTCCCATGTGATCTAGCTTGTTATACCTAACCTTAATGTAATTATATGATGTTGGTTGCTTCTAATCAGACCTCTTGAATGATTACTGTGATAATGAATTACACTCTTCTTTTGTTGAAATCACAATGTAGTACTATTTGAATATCATAGTGCCTTGCCATGTTAATATCTATGGACATACATGTGCTAATGATCTTTTGAGCCTTGTTTAAGGCATGGAATGATGATGATAACCTAACTATGAATAATGTGATGGTCTTAACGAACTTTGGGAATGTTTGAAGCCATGATTGAGGTGAAATCCTCTTCACGTTCCAATAAGGGTTAAAACCCTAGAACTTATGATAAGATATTGGTATCTTGTAATAGTACGATGATAAGTGTGGTCCATTAATTTGCAATGAAAGATAGAATGTGGTAATGTGATTAAGATTTATATCTCAAATGTTTTATATCCTTTGAAGTTGTTATACATATACTCTTGTTAGAAAATAATTAGGGTTTGAATATCCACTTGTATGATAAAGCCTTAATGCATTCAATTGGCAGTAATTAATCAAGTGTAACCTTAATCATGTAGAGCCCTATGCCGTAGAGCCATCTTTAGTGTCAGAACATACTGGATGGTGAAAGGAGTATTCCTAAGGGAAACTCGGAGTGCATATTGGTGAGTATGTGGGTGTGGCAAGTTGAGGATATATCCTTGTCATACACAATTGCAGGTTATGGAGGACGGCTATGGTCATGCCTCTGACATTTGATGCGATTGAGGACAACTGTAATTGTACCTCGGATTAGAGGGTTTTGTATACCTTATTTTCTAGTGTCATAACTTGTACCAAGTACGAACTAGTTGTTATGAGTTGACTATATGTCACTATTGGCAGTTTGATTGGTATGCAACTGTAGTTTACTTGTACTGACCGAGGGGAAGAGATCTTAGGATACCGACACTCCTAGATCTTATACGGAACTGAATAGCACTTCACAGTGGTCAGTTGGATTTTGAGTGGTACAACTCAAACTCCCCAGGGCATAATAATAAAAGATATAATACCAGACGTGTAGTATAATTGCTAGGGTTTAATACATATCACATTGGTTGATTAACCCTTGTCTTGTCTTTACATTACATAGTTCTTACATGATGCAAACTTATGAAAATTGTGTACTTCTACTTGATGTTACAACTTATTTGCTTGACTACTTAGTATGCTTAAACTGTTCAGTCTGTTCATATTGCTTAATCAATATCCTAACTGCTCAATGTATTTACTGTTAATTAATATGTTATAATCAATATATGTTGGAGAGAGTTATATCTCTCACTGGGACTGGGTCTCACCCGTGGGTCACCACATTTTTTTAGGTGGTCGCGGCCAACGAGGTCGAGGTCACGCTATGGAAGAGAACCAATCTGGTGATTAATAGATTCAAAAGGTTGGTTAGTTGTAGATGTTAGTAGTAGAGTCCTAGTGTCGTCCCTGTACTCTCAGGTCTGGGTATGGGATGTGTTTTCTAGATGATATACTCGTATCAACACAAGATTTTGGTGGTATGCCAATGTTTATAAATATATGGCATGTACATGTGAAATATCGTTTATATGTAGGATGTGACTGAGGTCTTTGTACCCATATCTAAATACTTGTTACAGTAAATGAGAATGGAATGATGGAATTTTTGTAAATGTTATAGAGTATATTTACATGGTTGGAATTGGTTTTAATTATCCCACATTTTTTACTATGTGATTAATTAATAGTTGATCGTGTTTTGTGTTTTGAGTAATATCGTTTAGCGTGATGAGGTGTCATAGTTAAGTTCGTATTAGAGCTCTAGGTTTACTGAGTCTACAGGGACATAGGACTTAGGTTTGAGTCTGTTCTTATGTATCCATCATATCTGATCGTAGTTTATGCTTATGCAGATATGTCTGGAGGACATGAAGAACATGTTGAGAGTAGCTATGTAACACTAGGAGGAGGTGTAGGGAGGTAAGCATGCGATGAGAGAGTGCCAGAAGTAGGTCTAGAGCAACCCACAATGCCTCATCTAGACCTAACAATGATGGCCAATCCTGAGTTTCAGTATATGTTTAGACCCAATGTGTCGGGAAGACATTTGAACATCTTAGACGTGTTGGGGTGATTGAATATGCATGTACTTTTGATCCAGTAGATGCTGACACGTGGTTGACTGAGTTGGAAAAGGCATTCAAAATCCTGAACATCGCTGAAGAAGACAAAGTTAAGCATGCAGTATATTTGTTGAAGGGTAGTGTTGGCCATTGGTGGGCCATAGAAGAGGAGAAAAGGTCAAGATTTGTGATAGGATGGGAAGAGCTTCAGAGGGAATTTGTTAGTCAATATTTTCCAGAGACCTACCTAGATGAGAAAATCTCTCAGTTTGAGAAGATTCGTCAGGGAGCTATGACTATCAATGAGTATGAATCAAAGTTTATGGAACTTTTGAGGTTTTGCCTGCACATGGAAGCAACAGACAAGGAAAGGATCTGGAGATTTGAGATGGGTCTGAGTACGGTGTTGACTACGACAACATCAGCCTTGGAGAACAAGAAAAGGTTTTCCACCTTTGTGGAATATGTTAGGAGGATAGATAGTTCTTCCATAGAGAAGCGTGAAGTTAATGCTAAGAAGCGACCTATGCAGTTTCAAGGGAAATCATCTGGAGGCTTTAAGAAGCCAAGGTTTTCCCCACTGCCGTCGCAACCAAGGCCAACCTTCAGTGAACCAAGATCACATGCACCATCACAGTGGACCCCAAGTCGGGGTAGAGGTCACAGTTTTCTACCAACGGAATCCTGCAGAACCTCATTGGTTTCAGTGACAGGGTCATTTAGGCCATATCAGGACACCATAACATGTTACAAGTGTGGGAGAGTGGGGCATACAAGACCTTATTTCCCTATGAAAGATGAGGAGGTGACTCAGTAGCCAAGGCAAAGTCAACAAGGTCCACAACAATGATAGTTTAGTAGTGGTAGTGGAAGAGGATGTGGTCATGCATCCCAGGAGGGATCCTCTGGACAAGAAAGTAGAGGATGTGGATGGCAGAAGGTGACAACAAGGTTCTATGCCATGACCCAACCAGAAGCAGTGGTCAATCTATGTGTCGTAACAGTTCCGATGGAGCTATTTCATTATGATTTGTCTGCTTCTTTTGTCATATCTGTATTAGTAGACCCATGTGTGACACACTCTTTTATTACTAGAGAGGTGATAGATAATTGTTATCTATCTATTATTCATAGATCAGATAGCCTACGTCTAGAGACTCCTTTGGTTGATTCCATTGAGTTACGGGAAGTGTGTCCTTCTTGTGTTCTTTCTTTTTCTGGACACAACATTCAAGTGGATCTTTTGCCACTTAACATGCATGGTTTTGATGTAATCCTAGGAATGGATACCTTGGAAAAATACAAGGTAGTCTTGGACTTTAGTACTAAGGTGGTGACGTTCCATGATGAACATGTACAGTGGATTTTTCAGGGTGATAGGAAGATTCTTCCTACATGTTTGATGTCAGCTATGATAGCTGAGTAGTTGATGAGACAAGGATGTGAGGCTTTCTTATCTCATGTTGTGGATACCAAGGAAGTAGGTCCTAGTATCTAGGAGGTACTAGTGGTGCGAGAATTTGAGGATGTCTTTCTTGAGGAATTTCCTAGCATTCCCCCTCTTAGAGAGATTGAGTTTGAGATCAATCTTGTTCCTAGAACACAACCCATAGCATAGTCAGCATATAGAATGGCACCAACAGAGATGCGGGAGTTAAAGAAAAAGTTACAAGAATTGTTAAAGAAGGGTTTTATCTAGCCGATCACTTCCCCTTGGGGTGCTCCCCTATTGTTTGTTAAAAAGAAGGATGGTTCAATGAGGTTGTGTATAGACTAAAGACAGTTGAACAAGGTGACAATAAAGAATAAGTATCCTTTGATGAGGATTGATGATATTTTTTATCAGTTGAGAGGTGCCACTATGTTTTCAAAGATAGACCTGAGGTCAGGTTACCATTAGTTGAGAATTAAGGCTGATGACATACCCAAGCCAGCTTTTAGGACTAGGTATGGTCATTATGAGTTTTTGGTTATGCCGTTTGGGCTAACCAATGCACCTGTAGCTTTTATGGATCTGATGAATAGGATGTTTAGACCTTATCTTGATCAGTATGTGGTTGTGTTCATAGATAATATCATGATATACTCCAAGGATAGTCAATAGCATGAGCAACACCTTTACCAAGCATTGACTTTGTTGAGGAAGCATCAATTATATGTTAAGTTCAGCAAGTGTGAATTCTGGTTATATAAAGTGTCTTTTCTGGGCCATGTTATATCTGCAAAAGGCATTTGTGTTGATCCTAAGAAAGTGGAATCTGTACTAGAATGGGAACAACCAAAGACACCAACAGAGTTATGTAGTTTCCTAGGTCTGGCAAGTTACTACAGGAGGTTCATCAAAGACTTCAGTTCTATAGTGTTACCCCTAACTAGGTTAACCAGGAAGGATGTTCCTTTTACTTGGAATGACAAGTGTCAACGTTCTTTCCAGCTTTTGAAAGAAAATTTGACTAGTGCACCAGTGTTAGTACTGCCAGAGCAAGGAAATGACTATATTATCTTTTGTGATGCTTCAAAGAATGGGTTGGGATGCGTGTTGATGCAGGATAAAAATATGATTTCGTTTGCTTCATGACAACTTAAGAAACATGAGGAAAATTACCCAACACATGATCTGGAGATTGCAGTGGTGGTCCATGCCTTAAAGATCTGGAGACACTATCTTTATGGATAAAAGTGTCAAATCTTCACTGACCACAAGAATCTATAGTATATCTTCTCAAAATAGGAGTTGAATATGAGGCAGAGGAGATGGATGGAGCTAATTAAGGATTATGATTGCATAATAGATTACCATCCAGGGAAAGCTAATGTGGTAGCTGATGCATTGAGTTGAAAGTCATATTCATCTTCAATGGTAGATAATGCACAATTAAATTCCTTGATGTGCCATAAGAGAGATATGCTAGTGTCTCTTCGCTAGATGAATGTATAGCTAGAAGTTTCCTTGTTGGCAGGATTGTTGGCACCTTGAGACAGTAGATTCATGATGCACAACAGAATGATACTGTGATACATAATATCCAATCAGGAATTGGCAGTGAAAAGTGTGATGGCTTTCATGAGGCAGATGATGGTACAATTTGTTACCACAATAGGACAATAGTTCCAGATGTGGATGGGTTGAGGAAGATGGTACTTGAGGAGGCTCACTCCTCCATGTATGCAATGCATCATGGAAGTACCAAGATGTACCAAACCTTGAAAGACATGTATTGGTGGACATGTCTAAAGCGTGATGTGGCAGAGTTCATTGCCAAATGTCCAGTTTGTCAGTAGGTGAAGGCTGAGCACCAGAAGCCTGTAGGGACATTACAACCCTTGCCAATACCACAGTGGAAATGAGATCATATTACTATGGACTTTGTGGTTGGTCTTCCTAGGACAGCCAAGGGTCATGATTCCATATGGGTGATAGTAGACATATTAACTAAGTTAGTTGATTTTCTTCCAGTTAAGACAACATTTACAATAGAGAAATTGGCACAAATATATGTTGATGAGGTAGTCCGTCTACATGGCATTCCAGTAACTATAGTTTCTGACAGAGGTCCACAGTTTACAAGTCATTTTTGGAAGCGCCTACATTCAGAAATGGGAACACAGTTGAAATTCAACACAACTTTTCATCTACAGACTGATGGCCAGTCTGAAAGGACTATTTAGACTTTAGAGGATCTCTTGAGGGCATGTGTGATACAATTTCTTGGTAGTTGGGATGTACATCTGACTCTGATAGAGTTTGCGTACAACAATAGCTATCAAATAACCATAGGTATGACTCCTTGTGAGGCTCTGTATGGAAGACAATGTCAGTCTCCTCTTTGCTGGTATGGGATAGGTGAATATCAACTTTTGGGTCCTGATCTAGTACAATAGAATATAGAATTGATTAAAGTGATACAACGAAAGTTGAAAGCATCGTAGGACAAGTAGAAATCATATATAGATAATTGACGTAGACCACTTGAGTTCCAAGTGGGAGACAAAGTATATCTTAATCTTTCTCCTTGGAAAGGTGTGTTGAGGTTTGAAAAGAAGGGTAAGTTGGCTCCTAGATTTATGGGACCATACCCTGTCCTAGCTCATGTTGGAAAGGTAGAATATAAGTTGGAGCTACCACTAGAGCTACATAGATTGCATAATGTCTTTCATATCTCTATGTTCAGGAAATTCCATCCAGATACTGACCAAACAATCCAACCAGTAGAGGTTGAGTTAGATGAGGATATCTCTTATGTTGAGGGTCCTGTGTTGATCCTGGATAGAAGGGAGAAAAAGCTGAAGAGAAAAGATATAATACTAGTGAAAGTTTTGTGGAATCACTATGTCATAGAAGAAGACACATGGGAACTATAGAATGAGATGCGTAGAAAATACCCATCTCTTTTTGCATAGGATTTCAGGGCGAAATCCTTGTTAGGGGTTTATAGTTGTAAGGTCCCTAAACTTGCTTAATGTGTTTAATGAGCTTAATTAACAAAATTGAATGCTTATAACCCTAATATAACCTTTTGATATGTTTTGAAATCATAATACAAGCTTAAGTTTCAAATTTGGTCCAATTTGGACATTGTTCGAGCAAGTTATGCAATTTTCTGTACATTTTGGACTTTTCTGCAATTTACCCAATTGAGTGGTTTTCTTTGCAATTTATCACATAAATTA
Source organism: Alisma plantago-aquatica (assembly GCA_963693085.1). Lineage (NCBI taxonomy): Eukaryota > Viridiplantae > Streptophyta > Magnoliopsida > Alismatales > Alismataceae > Alisma > Alisma plantago-aquatica. Next base: position 530,164,046 of record OY856410.1, read on the forward strand.
TGTTCCTTATATGTTATATTATCATTCTTAAGATTTTTGAGCCATGGGACTCCTATTTTAGCCATGATTTGAAGGTGTTTTCATTAAGCGTATTTTAGGGTTTACCCCTTCATGGGTGAGCTACCTTTAGTAGCTATCAACTAAGGAATTATGTGATTGGCTGGGAAATTCGACAAAGGAAAGCTAATAAGGTGTATACATATAGTGGGAGATCTGCTTGTGTGTGTGCTTGTATATTCTTAATAATTTAAAGTCATAGACACATGGATAGATACTAGAACTTCAACTTTTTCTTTTTACTTTATCTTAAAGTTCATATACTTATCCCCAAACACCAAAATGAGCCACTTTCTCTCCACCACTTCCCTCCTTCTCCCACCCTCATTCTCCCTCTGTTAAGCTATGAATTTTTCTGCCCAAGGAAGAAGAAAGTGGGGATCTTCTTGGAGAAAGGATCTAAGGTTGAAATTGACTTCATTTAGGGGTTCCTAAAGCTCCTTCCTAGTGATATTGACCTAAAAGTGTAAGTATTACCTTATTTACTCCATTTATTTCTTTGGTCTTCTTCCTCCTATATCTCTCCAGGTTTGAACCCTGCTGTTCCATGGTGAAAATGACTCTATAACTCAAAAATCCATCCTTCTTATTTCTTTTTCTAGGGTTTTGCTTCTTTGTGGAGAGAAGTGCCTATTTGGCCAAGTTCAGATCTGAATCTAGGGATTCCTTGCCTTATTTGGTCTATATTCTTGCTGTTTGATATCTGACCTACTCTATAGAGGTGATTTATATAACATTCTTCACTTATATTGCTTGTTAGAAGCTTGTTAGTTCATGTTTATGCTTGAATGTGAGGATCTAAGCATAGAGAAACCATGCTTGTTTAGAATTACAAATTTTTGTGGTGTCCCCTGTTTTGTTCTAGTTCTATATGAACTTGTAAACTTGTGTACAACCTTTCTAAGGTGTAACATGATCTGGGATAGGTTGATAGCATCAACCTATGGTGCTAAGCACAAAATAATTGACGGTTCAAATTAGGGTTTTCAAGCTATTTCCTTCTCTATCACACAACCGAAGGACATACCATTCAACAACAAATTATGTTGCTATCTTGGAAACTGATGTTCATGATCAAGGGTGTCAAATGTATGGTGACAACCTATGGTCACTCCTTTAGGTCAGGTTTTGGCTCAATTAGATGTTTAATTATCATCCACTAAGTATTCTAATGATGTTATCAATCGATGATGATATTGGCTTAATATCTGATGGTGTTAACTGAATGTATTATTGATCTAGAAACCAATGGTGACCTAATGATCACAATTAATGGTAGATCAAGTCATCACAATATATGATGAATTAGGAATGTAATTGTATATTTGACTAAACCTTAAACTAATGGTTCCTTGGTTCTATTGATTTAATGGTTAGACTTATACTGCAATTGATGACCTTGAACAATGAAACTGATCCAATGAATAATATTGGATGGTTTAACATCTAATGGATTAGAATAATCACATGGTATTATATGTGAGTCCTAGTGATGATAATTTTATGGATCAATACCATTAATTTGTAGCTTTACCTTTGCCATTATATAGTTATATTTGATAAATCACTATAATAAGTGGATGCGTAACTCCCATGTGATCTAGCTTCTTATACCTAACCTTAATATAATTATATGATGTTGATTGGTTATAATCAGACCTCTTGAATGATTAATGTGATAATGAATTACACTCTTCTTTTTTTGAAACCACAATGTAGTACTATTTGAATATCATAGTGCCTTGCAATGTTAATATCTATGGACATACATGTGCTAATGATCTTTTGAGCCTTGTTTAAGGCATGGAATGATGATGATAACCTAACTATGAAAAATGTGATGGTCTTAACGACCTTTGGACATGTTTGAAGCCACGATTGAGGTGAAATCCTCTTCACGTTCCAATAAGGGTTAAAACCCTAGAACTTATGATAAGATATTGGTATCTTGTAATAGTACAATGATAAGTGTGGTCCATTAATTTGCAATGAAAGATAGAATGTGGTAATGTGATTAAGATTTATATCTCAAATGTTTTATATCCTTTAAAGTTGTTATACATATACTCTTGTTAGAAAAGAATTAGGGTTTGAATGTCCACTTGTATGATAAAGCCTCAATGCATTCAATTGGTAGTAATTAATCAAGTGTAACCTTAACCATGTAGAGCCCTATGCCGTAGAGCCATCTTCAGTGTCAGAAGTTATTGGATGGTGAAACAAGTATTTCCAAGGGAAAATCGGAGTGCATACTGTTGAGTATGTGGGTGTGACAAGTTGAGGATATATCCTTGTCATCCACAATTGCAGGTTATGGAGGACGACTATGGTCATGCCTCTGACATTTGATGTGATTGAGGACAACTGCGGTTGTACCTCGGTTTAGAGGGTTTTGTATACCCTAAATTCTAGTGTCGTAACTTGTACCAAGTACGAACTAGTTGTTATCAGTTGACTATATGTCACTGTTGGCAGTTTGATTGGTATGTCACTATAGTTTACTCATACTGATCGAGGGGAAGAGATCTTAGGATACCGACACTCCTAGATATTATACGGAACTGAATAGCACTTCACAGTGGTCAGTTGGATTTTGAGTGATACAACTCAAACTCCCCAGGGCATAATAATAAAAGATATAATAGCAAATGTGTAGTATAATTTCTAGGGTTTAATACATATCATATTGGTTGATTAACCCTTGTCTTGTATTTACATTTCATAGTTCTTACATGATGCAGACTTATGAAAATTGTGTACTTCTACTTGATGTTACAACTTATTTGCTTAACTGCTTAGTATGCTTAAACTGTTCAATCTGTTCATATTGCTTATTCAATATCCTAACTGCTCAATGTATTTACTGTTAATTAATATATTATAATCAATATATGTTGGAGAGAGTTATATCTCTTGCTGGGACTGGGTCTCACCTGTGGGTCACCACATATTTTTTTAGGTGGTCGCAGGAAACAAGGTCAAGGTCGGGCTGGGGAAGAGAACCAATATGGTGATCAATAGATTTAGAAGGTTGGTTGGTTGTAGATGTTAGTAGTAGAGTCCTAGTGTCATCCCTGAACTCTCCGGTCCGGGTATGGGATGTGTTTTCTAGATGATATACTCATATCGACATGAGATTTTGGTGGTATACCAATGTTTGTAAATATATGGCATGTACATGTGAAATATCTTTTATATGCAGGATGTAACTGAGGTATTTGGACCCATATCTAAATACTTGTTACAGTAAATGAGAATGGAATGATGGACTTTTTGTAAATATTCTAGAATATATTTACATGGTTGGAATTGGTTTTAATTATCCCACATTTTATACTATGTGATTAATTAGTAGTTGATCATGTTTTATGTTTTGAGTAATCTCGTTTAGCGCGATGAGGTGTTACACTAACTCGGGCATGTATGCTTAAAATTGAAACTTAAACACACACACACACACACTCACAGACACACACGCACACACACACACACAAATATATATATATATATATATATATATATATATATATATATATATATATATATATATATATATATGAGTCAGGCTAGAATACACTCGAGTGTACAAATCGCATGAATACAGTCAAGTGTGTTTGCATATCAAGACTATTTTTTGCAAAATGTAAACCATTGATCTTCACCGTCATACTATAAATAGTCTACATACAAATTTTGAGCCCATTTGGACTAGTGTAAGTCACTCATTCAGGGGAAACAAAATTCACGTGCGAAACTAATTTGAAATACATAATTTTTGTGGTCTTTATAGCATGATCTATAAATGTCCAAATGTGCTCAAATTTTGCGTATGAGCTATTCACAAGGTGTTTAAGAAGATAAATGGATTAGATTTTTGAAAAAAATATTGCATCATGAAAAACTACTTGAGTGTATTCTGCTCTGAATACACTCGAGTGTATTCTAGCCTGACTCTCTCTCTCTCTCTATATATATATATATACATACATACATATATATATATATATGGCTTATCTTTAATATCTATGTGTGTAACACCCCTAGAATTTCGATATAGAATAAACATGACCAAATAATATTGGGTTATAATTTAATTCCTTCTAAATAATATAACACCCTAGAGTAACCCATGAATAATATGATGATATATATATTTAGATCATACATAATTTATGCACAATATCTAGTCCTAATTATTCTGTGATGAATAGTTACGGGTTTAAATGGCATTTGACCCCATAATTATGCATAATGTGTTATTTAGATTCTACTATAGACAATTTATGATATATTAGGAATTTTCCAAAATTTTTGGTAATATAACTCCCTTTTAATGGATATTAATCATGATCTATTTTAGTATCAAATGTTATAAATTACATGATTTCCTATCTCTAACAAAAAAAATTAGAATTCAATATTTAGAGTCCTCATACTTAACTTAGAAAATGTCATGTTTCGTTTGATTCGAATAATCCTACACATTGTAACTAAAATAAGGAAGAAATGTGATGAATTTCTTGTATTATCACCTAATTATCAAAACAATGTGATTGATTTATCCATTGTCATATTGTTAGCCGTAGGTGATCCAGATATGGCTATCATGCGTGTCCCCCTATACACAGATTTATTCTCAGCTGACGGATTTTCATCTGAGGGCTACACCCTCGCCCCTTACCTCTCGCGTATGTGGAGTCGGGGGTAACAGAAACTCCAAAGCCCCGAGACTCTAGCACTCTTTGTTTTCCTCACAACCTGGTCTCTAATCTTCGAATACTAGAATCCCATTGGAACAAGGAGACCTCCACGAGTATAACTAGCCTCAGAATTAACCCTAGCGGGCCTGATTCTCTAAACGCCCAAAATAGCAGTTTACGCGGGAGTCGTAGACGGAAGATCTGGCTTCTGCAGTGAAGCCCAACGGCATGAAAAGCTTCGTAGGGCATTAAGGAGGAGTCGTCTTCTGCCAATTGATTAGGGGATCAACCACAATGTACCCCTAAGACTGAGTCTCTTCTCTGACAAAGATGATCTCAACGTAGAAGAACCCAACCACCATAGTGTAATTTCATGGCTGGTAAGCTTCCTTACCCATAGTTCTTTTTTTCCATCAGCCAAAAAAAACAACGAACTGGAGCCTGTACGTCCACCCACAAAGTCTAATTCCCTTTCCTTTAGAGCACGCTGCCGGTTACAACTATAGACCACATCTGGACTACAAAAACCACAATGATGACTTCAATAGTTCCCTCCGAAGCTAAATACATACTAAGGCTGGTGTTTCAATACTGAGATTTGATATTTCCAGTTCAAGTCCCTTGACTCTGTTTCCGTAAACGGAGCTGATGCTCAAGTTTTTTAAGGGTCTACATACATTGAAGATTCCGCCTTTGACTTCATATAAGGTCTCATCTTGAATTGATGAATTGTAGTGGGTTCACAGGGTTTGAAAACTCATTTCCATGGCCAGTCATTTCTGCATTTGTATCATGTCTCTAATCACACTATGATGCATAGTGAAATGTTGTTATTTTTTCTCTTGGTGTCTGCTAGCCATGACGAGACATGGATATGGAGCTCTGGGGTATGAAAGTATTAGCTCTTTAGGTCCTAGAGTTTGGATGGTCATGATGAATAGAATTGAGATCTTCTCATTGATTAGGAATTAATTATATTGTACAATGTTTTCATCGAAGTTTGATTCCGAAGCCTTGAGTGGAAGCTCTTTATATTGTAACCGAAGAAGGTGATACGGATGTGGTTTTCGAAATTATGCCCTTCCTTCATTTCTTCTGTTACTACCACTTATTGTCTAGTGCAGTTCTAAGTAATGTAGACGTGACTAATGTGCTCGGTCACACGCACACAATAGTGTGAAGTATGTGAAGGAATAATAGTCAGTTCCAAAATTTAGTCAACCAATTTTTAGATTTTCAAGAATATTGTTTAAATACTTTTCTTCGTTCCATGGTTAGATCTTAAGAAACACATATCTTTTCATCTAATGTCAGGAATTTTTGTTTAAATACTCGTGGGAAAGGTTTTGAGACAAGGAACATTATTGGCCCATAACCAGACCACCTTTCCCGGCCTAACGTCCCTAATTTTGTCAGATACCATAGACCAATGTTAAGGGGCTGTTATTAATTCAAGATTTTATTATACCCAGAATACTAGAGATGACCATGACTCAGGAAAATGTTACTCCTCAGACACGGGTAAGTGAGTTCATGCACTTTGAGTATTTAAGTAATGGTTTTCAATCACTTTATAATTATTGATTATTGTATCTTGATGATCATGTTAAATTATATGCATAGATATGCATTCAAATTCCAGAAATTCTTGCATTAGTTGTTCCTAAAGTTATTGCATGATGTTTATACTTTCAATTTCTATTTTAGATGTTTATGCTATGATCATGTGAAATTCAATGGAAGTAAATAATTATTTGGTAAATGATGAATTATACAAATGGGTTGTATTATTTTGTCCTCATCATGTTAGTGTTGATCCTATGGGCCTTATGAGCACCATCGATGCATAAGTGTCGTAGACGCTATAACCAACCACCAAGATTATGTTATGTGAATCCAAATTTATTGTTCTATTAGTATCATATTTTTCCTTTATTGCCCAGTTATTATGTTTTTTATAATAATACTCAATGCCACTTACTCTAATGTAGTTTTTATTGCATGCATGGCTGGGGGCGCGATGCCCACATGTACAAAACAACTCCAAGGATGAATCATATGAAGATCAAATCAAGGAATAGATCAAGGTTTAAAAAGGACACATATGGTGGGCTTTCATCTACAGTAGAAGCTCCTAATGTATATAGATAAGTTCATGTATATATAATATTTAATCATGTGCTTTTCATTAGTTTCAACTCAAGAACTTATTTGTAAACAATGTATAAATAAAGTTCAATGTCAATGCATGGTGATTGTTTACTAAATTTGTAATGTTTATTGTTGTTGTGACATCCCTTTGAGCTAAAGTACCTCATGCTAAGGAAAACATGGGTGTTTCTTCTGTTGACACATGTATGCTTAAGGGGTGTTATAATAATGGTATCAGAGCAAATAAGTAGATGGTCACCATGAAAAAAAATAATTCACATGATCTAACCCTAGGTGTAGATAAGCAAGTGAAAGGTATTAGGGTTATGGGGGTATGTATAAGTAACTTGAAAAATATTTTAATTCAAAGTAGCGGTCTAGTCAAGATACATAAGTTAAAAAAATGATTAGGGATATGTGCCTATATGTTTTGGATTTTTATGTTAACTCTAGAATTGTATGTAATGTTTTTGATCTTTTTCCCATTTGTTTGTGGTATGGGACACATGCTTATGGGGTTTTGTAGAGAAAATGTTATGTGCAAAATTTATAGTTGTCTTGTCCTTTCAAGTGCATGTGGTATGGGACATGTGCATGAGAGAGGTGCTAAGATAAGTGTGATAAGACAAGTCCTTTAATTATATGACCGACCATCATGTATCTAAAGGGGACATAAAAAAATAAGAGGTGACATTAAAGTTTGAGACATATAGCCACCTAAACCTAATCTGATACATAATAAGTCTAAACATGCATACAAAGGGTAGATAATTTGATAGAGCTAAAAAAAACAACGCATATACTAATATATAATGATGCCCTTAACTATTGTATGATGTGTTCTAAATGAGCATCATGCATTATTTCTATGCTTATGAATTATGAAATTATGAAATTTTGAAAATCATGTTTAAGTATAAATAAATCATGTTATGTTGATATGATCCTCTCCAGCATGTTATGTGAGACTTAATTGGCCTTATGAGCTCTGTGGGAGCATTATGTGAGCCTTAACCGGCCTTATATGAGCCTTAATTGGCCTTATGAGCTCCGTGGGAGCATTATGTGAGCCTTAATCGGCCTTATGTGAGCCTTAATTGGTCTTATGAGCACTGTGGGAGCATTATGTGAGCCTTAACCGGCCTTATGTGAGCCTTAATTGGCCTTATGAGCTCTATCGGAGCATTATATGAGCCTTAACCGGCCTTATGAGCACTGTGGGTGTAATCAGGAGAGCGACTATATCGACCCAAGTAAAAATCATGTCCAATATGAAATCATGTCAAGTAAATTAAAATCTCATGTAATTATGTTAACCATGAGTAAGTCATGTCTTATGTATGATAATGACACTCTAAGATAATATTAGAGAGTTAGCACATATAGAATATGTGAAGTCCTAAGGTGGGTAGACCAGTAGAATTTTGAGGGCGAAATTTCTATAAGGTGGGTAGAATTGTAACACCCCTAGAATTTCGATATAGAATAAACATGACCAAATAATGTGGGGTTATAATTTAATTCCTTCTAAAAAATATAACACCCTAGAGTACCCCATAAATAATATGATGATGTATATATTTGGATCATACATAATTTATGCACAATATCTAGTCCTAATTATTCTGTGATGAATAGTTAAGGGTTTAAATGGCATTTGACCCCATAATTATGCATAATGTGTTATTTATATTCTACTATAGACAATTTATGATATATTAAGAATTTTCCTAAATTTTTGGTAATATAACTCCCTTTTAATGGATATTAATCATGATCTATTTTAGTATCAAATGTTATAAATTACATGATTTCCTATCTCTAACAAAAAAATAGAATTCAATATTTAGAATCCTCATACTTAACTTAGAAAATGTCATGTTTCATTTGATTCGGATAATCCTACACATTGTAACTAAAATAAGGAAGAAATGTGATGAATTTCTTGTATTATCACCTAATTATCAAAACAATGTGATTGATTTACCCATTATAATATGGTTAGCCGTAGATGTTCCAGATATGGCTATCATGCGTGTCCCCCTGTACACAGACTTATTCTTAGCTGACAGATTTTCATCTGAGGGCTACACCCTCTCCCCTTACCTCTCGCGTATGTGGAGTCGGGGGTAACAGAAACTCCAAAGCCCCGAGACTCCAGTACTCTTTGTTTTCCTCACAACCCGGTCTCTAATCTTCAAATACTAGAATCCCATTGGAAAAAGGAGACCTCCACGAGTATAACTAGCCTAAGAATTAACCCAAGTGGGCCTGATTCGCTAAACGCCCAAAACAACAGTCGACGCGGGAGTCGTAGACACAAGATCTGGCCTCTGTAGTGAAGCCCAACGCCATGAAAAACTTCGTAGGGCATTAAGGAGGAGTCATCTTCTGCCAATTGATCAGGGGATCAACCACAATGTACCCCCGAGACTGAGTCTCTTCTCCGACGAAGATGATCTCAACGTAGAAGAACCCAACCACCATAGTGTAATTTCATGGCCGGTAAGCTTCCTTACCCATAGTTCTTTGTTTTCCTTCAGCCAAAAAAAGCAACGAACTGGAGCCTGTACGTCCACCCACAAAGTTCAATTCCCTTGCCTTTAGAGCATGTTGCTGGTTACAACAATAGGCCACATCTGGACCACAAAAACCACAATGATGACTTCAATAGTTCCCTCGAAAGCTAAATACATACTAAGGCTGGTGTTTCAATACTGAGATTTGATATTTCCAGTTCAAGTCCCTTGACTCTGTTTCCGTAAACGGAGCTGATGCTCAAGGTTTTTAAGGGTCTACATACATTGAAGATTCCGCCTTTGACTTCATATAAGGTCTCATCTTGAATTGATGAATTGTAGTGGGTTCACGGGGTTTGAAAACTCATTTCCATGGCTAGTCATTTCTACATTTGTATCATGTCTCTAATCACACTATGATGCATAGTGAAATGTTGTTATTTTTTTTCTTGGTGTCTTCCAGCCATGACGAGACATGGATATGGAGCTCTGGGGTATGAAAGTATTAGCTCTTTAGGTCCTAGAGTTTGGAAGGTCATGACGAATAGAATTGAGATCTTCTCCTTGATTAGGAATTATTGTAAAATGTTTTCATCAAAGTTTGATTCCGAAGCCTTGAGTGGAAGCTCTTTATATTGTAACCCAAGAAGGTGATACAAATGTGGTTTTCGAAATTATGCCCTTCCTTCATTTGTTCTGTTACTACCACTTATTCTCTAGCACAGTTCTAAGTAATGTAGACGTGACTAATGCACCCGGTCACACGCACACGATAGTGTGAAGTATGTGAAGGAATAATAGTCAGTTCCAAAATTTAGTCAACCAATTTTCATATTTTCCAGAATATTGTTTAAATACTTTTCTTCGTTCCATGGTTAGATATTAAGAAACACATATCTTTTCATCTAATGTCAGAAATTTTTGTTTAAATACTCGCGGGAAAGGTTTTGAGACAAGGAACATTATTGGCCCATAACCAGACCACCTTTCCCGACCTAACGTCCCTAATTTTGTTAGATACCATAGACTAATGTTAAGGTGTTGTTATTAATTCAAGATTTTATTATACACAGAATACTAGAGATGACCATGACTCATGAAAATGTTATTCCTCAGACACGGGTAAGTGAGTTCATGCACTTTGAGTATTAAGTAATGGTTTTCAATCACTTTATAATTATTGATTATTGTATCTTGATGATCATGATAAATTATATGCACATATATGCATTCAAATTCCAGAAATTCTTGCATTAGTCGTTCCTAAAAGTTATTGCATGATGTTTATACTTTCAATTTCTATTTTAGATGTTTATGCTATGATCATGTGAAATTCAATGGAAGTAAAGAATTATTTGGTAAATGATGAATTATACAAATGGGTTGTATTATTTTGTCCTCATCATGTTAGTGTTGAGCCTATGGGCCTTATGAGCGCCATCGGTGCATAAGTGTCGTAGACGCTATAACCAACCACCAAGATTATGTTATGTGAATCCAAATTTATTGTTCTATTAGTATCATATTTTCCCTTTATTTCCCAGTTATTATATTTTTCATAATAATACTCAATGCCGCTTACTCTAATGTAATTTTTATTGCATGCATGGCTGGGGGCGCGATGCCCACAGGTACATAACAACTCCAAGGATGAATCATATGAAGATCAAATCAAGGAATAGATCAAGGTTTCCAAAGGACACATATGGTGGGGTGCCATCTACAGTAGAAGCTCCTAATGTATATAGATAAGTTTATGTATATATAATATTTAATCATGTGTTTTTTGTTAGTTTCAACTCAAGAACTTATTTGTAAACAATGTATAAATCAAGTTCAATGTCAATGCATGGTGATTGTTTACTAAATTTGTAATGTTTATTGTTGTTGTGACATCCCTTTGAGCTAAAGTACCTCATGCTATGGAAAACATGGGTGTTTCTTCCGTTGACACATGTATGCTTAAGGGGTGTTACAATAATGGTATCAGAGAAAATAAGTAGATGGTCACCATGAAAAAAATAATTAATTCACATGATCTAACCCTAGGTGTAGATAAGCAAGTGAAAGATATTAGGGTTATGGGGTATGGATATGTAACTTGAAAAATATTATAATTCAAAGTAACTGTCTAGTCAAGATACATAAGTTAAAAAAAATGATTAGGGATATGTTCCTAGATGTTTTGGATTTTTATGTTAACTCTAGAATTGTATGTAACATTTTTGCTCTTTTTCCCATTTGTTTGTGGTATGGGACGCATGCTTATGGGGTTTTGTAGAGAAAATGTTATGTGCAAAATTTATAGTTGTCTTGTCCTTTCAAGTGCAAGTGGTATGAGACATGTGCATGAGAGAGGTGCTAAGATAAGTGTGATAAGACAAGTCACCTTTAATTATATGACCGACCAGCATGTATATAAAGGGGACATAAAAAATTAAGAGGTGACATTAAAGTTTGAGACATATAGCCACCTAAACCTAATCAGATACATAATAAGTCTAAACATGCATACAAAGGGTAGATAATTTGATAGAGCTAAAAAAAAATTCATGCATATACTAATATATAATGATGCCCTTAACTATTCTATGATGTGTTCTAATTGAGCATCATGTATTATTTCTATGCTTATGAATTATGAAATTATGAAATTTTGAAAATCATGTTTAAGTATAAAAAAATCATGTTATGTTGATATGATCCTCTCCATCATGTTATGTGAGCCTCAATTGGCCTTATGAGCTCTGTGGGAGCATTATGTGAGCCTTAACCGGCCTTATGTGAGCCTTAATTGGCCTTATGAGCTATGTGGGAGCATTATGTGAGCCTTAACCGACCTTATGTGAGCCTTAATTGGTCTTATGAGCATTGTGGGAGCATTATGTCAGCCTTAACCGGCCTTATGTGAGCCTTAATTGGCCTTATGAGCTCTATGGGAGCATTATGTGAGCCTTAACCAGCCTTATGAGCACTGTGGGTGCAATCAGGAGAGTGACTATATCGACCCAAGTAAAAATCATGTCCAATATGAAATCATGTCAAGTAAATTAAAATCTCATGTAATTATGTTAACCATGAGTAAGTCATGTCTTATGTATGATAATGACACTCTAAGATAATATTAGAGAGTTAACACATATAGAATATGTGAAGCCCAAAGGTGGGCAGACTAGTAGAATTTCGAGGGCGAAATTTCTATAAGGTGGGTAGAATTGTAACACCCCTAGAATTTTGATATAGAATAAACATGACCAAATAATGTTGGGTTATAATTTAATTCCTTCTAAATAATATAACACCCTAGAGTACCCCATGAATAATATGATGATATATATATTTGGATCATACATAATTTATGCACAATATCTAGTCCTAATTATTCTGTGATGAATAGTTATGGGTTTAAATGGCATTTGACCCCATAATTATGCATAATGTGTTATTTAGATTCTACTATAGACAATTTATGATATATTAGGAATTTTCCGAAATTTTTGGTAATATAACTCCCTTTTAATGGATATTAATCATGATCTATTTTAGTATCAAATGTTATAAATTACATGATTTCCTATCTCTAACAAAAAAAATAGAATTCAATATTTAGAGTCCTCATATTTAACTTAGCAAATGTCATGTTTCGTTTGATTCGGATAATCCTACACATTGTAACTAAAATAAGGAAGAAATGTGATGAATTTCTTGTATTATCACCTAATTATCAAAACAATGTGATTGATTAATCCATTGTCATATTGTTAGCCGTAGATGATCCATATATGTCTATCATGTGTGTCCCCCTATACACAAACTTATTCTCACTTGACAGATTTTCATCTGAGGGCTACACCCTCGCCCCTTACCTCTCACGTATGTGGAGTCGGGGGTAATAGAAACTCCAAAGCCCCGAGACTCTAGTACTCTTTGTTTTCCTCACAACCCGTTCTCTAATCTTTGAATACTAGAATCCCATTGGAACAAGGATACCTCCACGAGTATAACTAGCCTCAGAATTAACCCTAGCGGGCCTGATTCGCTAAACGCCCAAAATAGTAGTAGACGCGGGAGTCGTAGATGCAAGATCTGGCCTTTGCAGTGAAGACCAACGACATGAAAAGCTTTGTAGGGCATTAAGGAGGAGTCATATTCTTCCAATGGATCAGGGGATCAACCACAATGTACCCCCGAGACTGAGTCTCTTCTCTGAAATAGATGATCTCAACGCAGAAGAACCCAACCACCATAGTGTAATTTCCTGGTCGGTAAGTTTCCTTACCCATAGTTCTTTGTTTTCCTTCAGCCAAAAAAAGCAACGAACTGGAGCCTGTACGTCCACCCACAAAGTCCAATTCCCTTGCCTTTAGAGCATGCTTCCGGTAACAACTATAGGCCACATCTGGACCATAAAAACCACAATGATGACTTCAATAGTTCCCTCCGAAGCTAAATACATACTAAGGCTGGTGTTTCAATACTGAGATTTGATATTTCCAGTTCAAGTCCCCTGACTCTGTTTCCGTAAACGGAGTTGATGCTCAAGGTTTTTAAGGGTCTACATACTTTGAAGATTCTACCTTTGACTTCATATAAGGTCTCATCTTGAATTGATGAATTGTAGTGGGTTCACGGGGTTTGAAAACTCATTTCCATGGCCAGTCATTTCTGCGTTCGTATCATGTCTCTAATCACACTATGATGCATAGTGAAATGTTGTTATTTTTTTCTTGGTGTCTGCCAGCCATGACGAGGCATGGATATGGAGCTATGGGGTATGAAAGTATTAGCTCTTTAGGTCCTAGAGTTCGGAAGGTCATGACGAATAGAATTGAAATCTTCTCCTTGATTAGGAATTAATTATATTGTACAATGTTTTCATCAAAGTTTGATTCCGAAGCCTTGAGTGGAAGCTCTTTATATTGTAACCGAAGAAGGTGATACAGATGTGGTTTTCGAAATTATGCCCTTCCTTCATTTCTTATGTTACTACCACTTATTGTCTAGCACAGTTCTAAGTAATGTAGACATGACTAATGCACCCGGTCACATGCACACGATAGTGTGAAGTATGTGAAGGAATAATTGTCACTTCCAAAATTTAGTCAACCAATTTTCAGATTTTCCAAAAAATTGTTTAAATACTTTACTTCGTTCCATGGTTAGATCTTAAGAAACACATATCTTTTTGTCTAATGTCAGATTTTTTTTTAAATACTTGTGGGAAAGGTTTTGAGACAAGGAACATTATTGGCCCATAACCAGACCACCTTTCTTGACCCAACGTCCCTAATTTTGTTAGATACCATAGACCAATGTTAAGGGGCTGTTATTAATTCAAGATTTTATTATACACAAAATACTAGAGATGACCACGACTCAGGAAAATGTTACTCCTCAGACACGGGTAAGTGGGTTCATGCACTTTGAGTATTAAGTAATGGTTTTCAATCACTTTATAATTATTGATTATTGTATCTTGATGATCATGTTAAATTATATGGATAGATATGCATTCAAATTCCAGAAATTCTTGCATTAGTCATTCTTAAAAGTTATTGCACGATGTTTATACTTTCAATTTCTATTTTAGATGTTTATGATATGATCATGTGAAATTCAATGGAAGTAAAGAATTATTTGGTAAATGATGAATTATACAAATGGGTTGTATTATTTTGTCCTCATCACGTCAGTGTTGAGCCTATGGGCCTTATGAGCACCATCGGTGCATAAGTGTCGTAGACGCTATAAGCAACACCAAGATTATGTTATGTGAATCCAAATTTATTGTTCTATTAGTATCATATTTTCCCTTTATTGCCCAGTTATTATGTTTTTTATAATCATACTCAATGTCGCGTACTCTAATGTAGTATTTATTGCATGCATTGCTGGGGGCGTGATGCCCACAGGTACATAACAACTCCAAGGATGAATCATATGAAGATCAAATCAAGGAATAGATCAAGGTTTCCAAAGGACACATATGGTGGGGTGCCATCTACAGTAGAATCTCCTTATGTATATAGATAAGTTCATATATATATAATATTTAATCATGTGTTTTTAGTTAGTTTCAACTCAAGAACTTATTTGTAAACAATGTATAAATCAAGTTCAATGTCAATGCATGGTGATTGTTTACTAAATTTGTAATGTTTATTGTTGTTGTGACATCCCTTTGAGCTAAAGTACCTCATGATATGGAAAACATGGGTGTTTCTTCCGTTGACACATGTATGCTTAAGGGGTGTTACAATAATGGTATCAGAGCAAATAAGTAGATGGTCACCATGAAATAAATAATTAATTCACATTATCTAACCCTAGGTGTAGATAAGCAAGTGAAAGATATTAGGGTTATGGGGTATGGATAAGTAACTTGAAAAATATTATAATTCAAAGTAGCGGTCTAGTCAAGATACATAAGTTAAAAAAAATGATTAGGGATATGTGCCTAGATGTTTTGGATTTTTATGTTAACTCTAGAATTGTATGTAACATTTTTGCTCTTTTTCCCATTTGTTTGTGGTATGGGACACATGCTTATGGGGTTTTGTAGAGAAAATGTTATGTGAAAAATTTATAGTTGTCTTGTCCTTTCAAGTGCATGTGGTATGAGACATGTGCATGAGAGAGGTGCTAAGATAAGTGTGATAAGACATGTCACCTTTAATTATATGACCGGCCAGCATGTATCTAAAGGGGACATAAAAAAATAAGTGGTGACATTAAAGTTTGAGACATATAGCCACCTAAACCTAATCAGATAATAAGTCTAAACATGCATACAAAGGGTAGATAATTTGATAGAGCTAAAAAAATCATGCATATACTAATATATAATGATGCCCTTAACTATTCTATGATTTGTTCTAATTGAGCATCATGTATTATTTCTATGCTGATGAATTATGAAATTATGAAAATTTGAAAATCATGTTTAAGTATAAATAAATCATGTTATGTTGATATGATCCTCTCCATCATGTTATGTGAGCCTTAATTGGCCTTATGAGCTCTGTGGGAGCATTATGTGAGCCTTAACCGACCTTATGTGAGCCTTAATTGGCCTTATGAGCTCTGGGGGAGCATTATGTGAGCCTTAACCGGCCTTATGTGAGCATTAATTGGTCTTATGAGCACTGTGGGAGCATTATGTGAGCCTTAACTGGCCTTATGTGAGCCTTAATTGGCCTTATGAGCTCTATGGGAGCATTATGTGAGCCTTAATCGGCCTTATGAGCACTGTGGGTGCAATCATAAGAGCGACTATATCGACCCAAGTAAAAATCATGTCCAATATGAAATCATGTCAAGTAAATTAAAATCTCATGTAATTATGTTAACCATGAGTAAGTCATGTCTTATGTATGATAATGACACTCTAAGATAATATTAGAGAGTTAGGACATATAGAATATGTGAAGCCCTAAGGTGGGTAGACTAGTAGAATTTTGAGGGCAAAATTTCTATAAGGTGGGTAGAATTGTAACACCCCTAGAATTTCGATATAGAATAAACATGAACAAATAATGTTGGGTTATAATTTAATTCCTTCGAAATAATATAACACACTAGAGTACCCCATGAATAATATGATGATATATATATTTGGATCATACATAATTTATGCACAATATCTAGTCCTAATTATTCTGTGATGAATAGTTACGGGTTTAAATGGCATTTGACCCCATAATTATGTATAATGTGTTATTTAGATTCTACTATAGAAAATTTATGATATATTAGGAATTTTCTTAAATTTTTGGTGATATAACTCCCTTTTAATGTATATTAATCATGATCTATTTTAGTATCAAATGTTATAAATTACATGATTTCCTATCCCTAACAAAAAAATAGAATTCAATATTTAGAGTCATACTTAACTTAGCAAATGTCATGTTTCGTTTGATTAGGATAACCCTACACATTGTAACTGAAATAAGGAAGAAATGTGATGAATTTCCTATATCATCACCTAATTATCAAAACAATGTGATTAATTTATCCATTGTCATATTGTTAGTCGTAGATGATCCTGATATGGCTATCATGTGTGTCCCCCTGTACACAGACTTATTCTCAGATGACGGATTTTCATCTGAGGGCTACACCCTCGCCCCTTACCTCTCACGTATGTGGAGTCAGGGGTAACAGAAACTCCAAATCCTCGGGACTCTAGTACTTTTGTTTTCCTCGCAACCCGGTCTCTAATCTTCGAATACTAGAATCCCATTGGAACAAGGAGACCTCCATGAGTATAACTAGCCTCAGAATTAACCCTAGCAGGCCTGATTCGCTAAACGCCCAAAATAGCAGTCGACGAGGGAGTCGTAGATGCAAGATCTGGCCTCTGCAGTGAAGCCCAACGACATGAATAGCTTCGTAGGGCATTAAGGAGGAGTCAACTTCTGCCAATTGATCAGGGGATGAACCACAATATACCCCTGAGACTGAGTCTCTTCTCTGACGAAGATGATCTCAACACAGAAGAACCCAACCACCATAGTGTAATTTCATGGCCGGTAAGCTTCCTTACCCATAGTTCTTTGTTTTCCTTCAGCCAAAAAAAGCAACGAACTGGAGCCTGTATGTCCACCCACAAAGTCCGATTCCCTTGTCTTTAGAGCACGCTGCCGGTTACAACTATAGGCCACATCTGGACCATAAAAACCACAATGATGACTTCAATAGTTCCCTCCGAAGATAAATACATACTAAGGCTGGTGTTTCAATACTGAGACTTGATATTTCCAGTTCAAGTCCCTTGACTCTGTTTCCATAAACAGAGTTGATGCTCAAGGTTTTTAAGGGTCTACATACATTGAAGATTCCACCTTTGACTTCATATAAGGTCTCATCTTGAATTGATGAATTGTAGTGGGTTCACAGGGTTTGAAAACTCATTTCCATGGCCAGTCATTTTTGCATTTGTATCATGTCTCTAATCACACTATGATGCATAGTGAAATGTTGTTATTTTTTTCTTGGTGTCTGCCAGACATGACGAGACATGGATATGGAGCTGTGGGGTATGAAAGTATTAGCTCTTTAGGTCCTAGAGTTCATAAGGTCATGACGAATAGAATTGAAATCTTCTCCTTGATTAGATATTAATTATATTGCACAATGTTTTCATCAAAGTTTGATTCCGAAGCCTTGAGTGGAAGCTCTTTATATTGTAACCGGAGAAGGTGATACAGATGTGGTTTTTGAAATTATGCCCTTCCTTCATTTCTTCTGTTACTACCACTTATTGTCTAGCGCAGTTCTAAGTAATGTAGACGTGACTAATGCTCCCGGTCACACGCACACGATAGTATGAACTATGTGAAGGAATAATAGTCAGTTCCAAAATTTAGTCAACCAATTTTCAGTTTTTCCAGAATATTGTTTAAATACTTTTCTTCGTTCCATGGTTAGATCTTAAGAAACACATATCTTTTTGTCTAATGTCAGAAATTTTTGTTTAAATACTCGTGGAAAAGGTTTTGAGATAAGGAACATTATTGGCCCATAACCAGACCACCTTTCCCGACCTAACGTCCCTATTTTTGTTAGATACCATAGACCAATGTTAAGGGGCTGTTATTAATTCAAAATTTTATTATACACAGAATACTAGAGATGACCAGGACTCAGGAAAATGTTACTCCTCAGACACGAGTAAGTGGGTTCATGCACTTTGAGTATTAAGTAATGGTTTTCAATCACTTTATAATTATTGATTATTGTATCTTGATGCATGTTAAATTATATGCATATATATGCATTCAAATTCCAGAAATTCTTACATTAGTCGTTCCTAAAAGTTATTTCATGATGTTTATACTTTCAATTTCTATTTTAGATGTTTATGCTATGATCATGTGAAATGCAATGGAAGTAAAGAATTATTTGGGAAATGATGAATTATACAAATGGGTTGTATTATTTTGTCCTCATCGTGTTAGTGTTGAGCCTATGGGCCTTATGAGCGCCATCGGTTTATAAGTGTCGTAGACGCTATAACCAACCACCAAGATTATGTTATGTGAATCCAAATTTATTGTTCTATTAGTATCATATTTTTCCTTTATTGCGCAGTTATTATGTTTTTATAATAATACTCAATGCCACTTACTCTAATGTAGTTTTTATTGCATGCATGGCTGGGGGCGCGATGCCCATAGGTAAAGAACAACTCCAAGGATGAATCATATGAAGATCAAATAAAGGAATAGATCAAGGTTTGCAAAGGACACATATGGTGGGGTGCCATCTACAGTAGAAGCTCCTAATGTATATAGATAAGTTCATGTATATATAATATTTAATCATGTGTTTTTAGTTAGTTTCAACTCAAGAACTTAACAATGTATAAATCAAGTTCAATGTCAATGCATGGTGATTGTTTACTAAATTTGTAATGTTTATTGTTGTTGTGACATCCCTTTGTGCTAAAGTACCTCATGCTATGGAAAACATGGGTGTTTCTTCCGTTGACACATGTATTCTTAAGGGGTGTTACAATGTGGGTATTTTGGAATTCTTTATTATCTCTTGAAAAGTAACTATTTTGTCAGAAACGTAGCTGTGTGGACAAAAAGTAACTATTCGACAAAAAGTAAAACCGGGCATAATACACAACAAACATTCTGGAATAAATATATGTATATTTATTATAGTTGTTACAAATGTAACTGTTTATGCATGAAAAGTAATAGTTTGCAAGGTAAAATAACCCTCTACATGTGTAAAGTAATAAACTCCAAAAAAAGTAACCAAATGTGGAGGTGGTAGCCACCCGCATGGGCATTGAATGAATACCCATATATATGTATGTATGTATGGGTATATATATATATAGATCTTGTTTAACGGTACCCCAGGGGAAGTTTTTAAACCTGGTAGAGGGATTCGATAGGGTGATCCCTTAGCCCCCTACCTTTCTGTTCTCGTCATGGAAGGTTTTTCAAGCATTATGAGATTTGGTATTGAAAACAATTGCTTTAGTGTTGTTTGAGTCTTTAATGAGGCACATGTATCCCATGTTCTCTTTGTTGTTGATGTAGTTGTATTATCTGAAGCAACTAAAAATTCTATTCTTGGGCTCAGGAATCTTCTGGACTGTTTTAGTCATGACTCGGGTCTTCAAATTAGCTGTGATAAAAGTGTTGTTTTCTACAATTCACCTGTTGATGCTGATATGGTTGAAAACATCCTGGGTGTTAAGATTGCGCAATTGCCCATGAAGTATCTTACTTTGCCACTCTTCAAAGGCAAACTCACGAGAAGGTTGTGTGCCCCTTTGATGGAGAAAATTTGTAAATTACTGGAGGGATGGAAGGCATGAAGTCTTTCCTTTGTTGGGCATCTAGAGCTGATAGCTTCTACACTCACATCTTTCCATCTTTATTGGGCATCCTCTTTTCCTATTCCTACATCTATTTCAAATGAAATAGACAAGTATTGCAGGGACTTCCTAAGGGGTGGTGCTGAGCTTAAGAATACCATCCACACGATTGCTTGGGAGGATATCTGTAAGCCTAAAATTGAAGGGGGATTAAATATCAAGCGAACTAAAGAAACTGTGGAGGCTTTCATGGCTTTGAATATATGGAATATTGCTTCTAAAAAAGACAATTTGTGGGTTAGATGGATCCATGCTAAACATTTAAAAGGGGATTTGATTTGGAGCATCAAATCTAAACCACATTCTTCCTGGATATGGAGACAACTACTAACTATTAGGGATCGCATGATACCTTACATTCAATGGAGTGTAGGTAATGGAGAATCCACCCTGATTTGGAGAGATCTGTGGATTAGCAATAACAAATTCCTTTCTGAGATCTTAGAAACCAAAGACATTATGTTGTTGGGCAAGGGCAAGCTGGTTAGACTTGCTGAGCTAATAGATAAGGATGAATGGATTGTTAGTAGATCCCGTCATGTCACTAGAATTATTTCTGCTGTGAAACCTTTTTTCCCCCTAGTTTGAATGTTGTGATGCCATCTTCTTTAATGATGTATCTCCTAAGAAGATGAAGGACTTCTGGATGGCCTTTCATGAGGAAGGAAGCAAGATACCCTGGTACAATTGGGTCTGGAAATCTAAGTCTCTAAATAGATATAAATTCTTCTGCTGGAAAGTTCTTCTTCGTAGAGTCCTGACTCAAACCTATCTTCAAAGAAGAGGGTTTTGTTTCCCATCAAGATGTGAGCTGTGCAAATGCAACATTGAAGATCTTGATCATATTATTTTTTATTGTGTATATAGTCAGTAGGTCTGGAGCTTGGTGTTTGTTGATGGTTACATTGGCTATATGCCTACTTATGTTTATAACTTTCTAAATACATGTTCTGAGAAGGAGAATACTTGTTTTCTGGTGACTATCCATGGTATTTGGAAGGAGAGGAACTAGAGAATTTTTGATGGTGTTGATAAATCAACTACTACTATGTGGAGATACCTGAAGAGAGACATAGATATCATAGTTCAAAATGTATAGATAGATAGCTACCTGTTTGTCTATCTAGTTCCCCTTTTCTTTCGTGTTTCTCTTTTCTTTTTATGCATTGTAATTACCTTTGTTAAAAATACAAAAAAGGGAGACGCGCTTTGCATACCAAAAAATATATATATATATATATATATATAATGGTTCATCTTTAATATTTGTGCTGGTAGCTATCCTCTTTAAATATAGTTACTTTTTTCTGGAGTGTTTTACTTTACACGTGTACAATGTTACATTACCTTATAAATAGTTACATTATATCCATGATAGTTATACTTGTAATGTATTTATGATTTTATATTTGTTCTACAATTTTTATTGTGTATTATACCCGACTTAACCTTTTTAGTCGAATAGTTACTTTTTGACAACATAGTTACCTTTTTAACCAAATAGTTATTTTTCTAAGCAAAAGTTACTTTTTGGGCTACACAGGTAGAGGAACTTAGTTACCTATGCGGGCAATGAATGAATCCCCTATATACATACATACACACACAAATATATATATATATATATATATATATATATATATATTTATATATATAATGGGAACAAAATGGTATAATCCTATAATTAGAAGTCATGAGCATGTTTATTAAGCAGTTCTTAAGAAATAATGTGATTACTAAAAAGGATAAAAATATGTAAATAGTCACAATTAGGGATCTTTTCTCATAAAAGAAAATTATATACTTCTACTCTTCTCCTCATTAGGTCACATGATATTTAGTAAAAATTGGGTAAGTGGTGATGTATATATATAATTTAATGCGATACAACTTTGGGTGAGGACTACATACATACATGTAGGTCAATGCCTTGAGTGGAAGTCATGAGGCAATGCTACACAGATGTTCACGAGAATCGATGGTTGGGGTTAATTGCATATATGTTGTATAAATAAAATATGAGGAAATTAGATAATTCATGGAGTGTTTGTGTGCCAATAACTCAAATATTCTTATGCACTTTTGTTACACTATATGTTCACTATGTTACAATACATCATTTAGTTATTAAGAAGGTCCCATGAAAAAAACAAGAGTCTACCATATGCTTAAATACTCTTGAATGAGTTATGAGGTATAGTTCTCTTTTAATACCCCCTGCCTCACCTGTAAAGGGAATGTCTATCCTTGTTTCATTTATGCCTTGGTTAAAATAATGACTTATTGATAACTTCAAAACAGGAGAAAGTGGCAATGTCGTGTGTATCCCTTCAATGAAATGTTGTATACAAAAAAATAATTATGAAATATATGGTGTTTATATCTTGTTCAAGGCAAATGTGAGGTATTTATGGAATAAGTGGGTATATGAATTGCACTATAAGTCTTAAGGGAGGATCCAAATAAGCATGGTGATTATTATAGGCATCTCACTCACTAATAATCAATTTAATAAAGAATAAGAAATACATGATATTTTATATTTATCTTGCATGTTCTGATTACATGTTCATATTATTATTATTTAGTCTTTTCTCTATACAATATATTGTTTCTATTCGATAATCAGCCAAAGGTCTCTAATTGAATCAGTCTAAACAAGATTGTATTCATTTTCATGTAAGATTCTAAAAGATGAGTAATTAAACTAAGTATTAAGCAAATTTGTAATCATTATTGTATCTGTTAGTGTAGTAGAGATATCCTAATGTTCATAAATCAAGTAGCAAAAAGGGTATACTTCTAGAAATCTCAAGATTGTAACAAGAAGCTCAGAGTTATATATTTTTAATATACACAAGTTACTACGAATGAATATGAGGTATGGTCCCATTGACATCTTGATGTCACCCATCTATATGAGTGTGTTCAAGGTTGGATCTCATGTTGTTCTGGCAGTCTTGCTAATGTGATTGAGAAATTACATGACAAGTTGATTTGGGGTAGTAGCACCTATGCCATATGATTGATATAGTGATATTTGTATGTTGTGAAGATCAAATTTTTATGTTGGTCATAAGCCAATGAGCCCCTATTTATACACACATCGATTAGGGCATGGTGGGATATTAATGGGACTAGTTTCTCCTTGTATTCTTTACAACGGATTTTGATACATCACATTCTTAATTTTGTAATTTGAATAGTACACTCCAAATTAACCAGGTCAACAATCTAAAATATAATAACATCGAGTAGGATATAATGATTATCTCTAATCATGATTTCTTGTTGGACATCTATGAATGGTTTTTAAGGAACCATAAGTTATGGCATGCTTTTTTATTTTATTTGATTTGATACATGGGGTTGACAATTGTAATAGAATGGATGGATGTATTTATATATTTTCATATCTCACATTTTCAAAGTTTAGAGATTCTTTGGGGTGGCTCTGTCAGGAAATAAGAATTGCCCTTTAGGGTTAGGAGGACAACGTTTGTCTCATGGGAGGGGAGGGGGTTTGGAGGCCGGCAAGCCCCATCCCTTATCCCCTTAGGCTCTTTCTCCTCCCCAAATACTTAGGGAAGCATTGACATCTTGGTACTATGAGGGGTTTTCTTCCTCCCTTTTGTGCTATTTATTATTTGTTTTTGTTGTTTGCTTTTCTTTTGTTTACTACATAGTTATAGGCATTGGTGGCCCTACCTCATGTCGATTATCGGACTTTTTATCTGCATTGTTATGGAGGTTGTCCTTCCCTTAGTGGCGGAATATAAAATTTCCTTCTGCCCCAAACTTTTGTCCATTGTTGGTGGTTTCTCTCAATAGTGAAAAGCAGGTGATTGATGTGTCCTTCACACTATACTAAAAGTTTTGAAAGATCATCGATGTTTCATATGATCAATATGTCTCCAGTTCAAGTAATAATACATGTTTAGGTAATTTAGATCTTCTTAAGATAGATGAAAAGAAAGATTGAGGAGGGATTATGTCAGAAAGCTGTTGAATGTGTGAATACCATTAATTTGGACGAAAATGTTAAATTTATGCCCAACCATATCCCTATTAACATGTTGTATCATTGGCCCCAATCTGGATTAGTTCCTTTTCACTATGTAGATGCCATATGGCTTTCATAATTTAATAGACACATTCTTCCATATAAAATATCTCACAATGTCTCATATTAGGTTATCAAGTTAATAATTGTAATAATTTGAGTATTAGAGCCTTTCATGTTTACCTCAACTCATATTATATGCATGCAAATAATGACTTAATATATGGGTGGGAATTCTTCTCCCACTGGGGATCTATATTGATCTCGCATGGTTGTTCCACATATTTTTGGGCATACAATAGCATCTCAGAGTTTGAGATGTAAAAGACTCAACAAAAAATACTATATTTACATAGAGTGTCATAGTACTCTCACTTTCTTTAGTTTTGGGTGGATAGGCTTTATGATATATTGTATGATGTTTATTTACCATTTCATGTATTGTGTAAGTATGCTATGGTTCTAGTTGTAGACTATGTTCTAACTTCTTATCTAAAGACCTCAATGTAATTCAACTCGTTAATGAATACAATCTAGCTCTTCCACTATGTGATATTCTAGTTAATTATGATGTCTTTTATACCTTGGATTATCACTATGATTAATTAAGAGTTTTCTATTAGTAATAGTGTCTTTTAGTCACAATATATAAAGAGAAATCTTTCCTTTCCAAAAAAGAAGTGTTTAACTTGGTTTACTGGATTCATTTTCTTTTTATCTCTTATTTTTGTACTAGTTCTAAGTTAGATTGATTGCGGGATCTGTCTGCATTGTTGTTTTAGGGTTGTGACCAGAATGATGGATGCCACATTGCCATATCATAGATTTAGTTAGATTAGTGTAGAGGGACAATAATAACTAGGATTAAATTATGAATCAAGTGATGAACATCAAATGAGCATGATGCATACTGCTTGAACTCAACTTTACATGCATAATTTAGGTATCCAATTGTTGGTGTGTGGAGCTTTTTGGTTGCAATTCTTCTGGTTATTTTGAGAAAATGGTAGGTTGAAAATAGTTTGAGATCATATTAAGATACAAGATTTAGATGTAAAGAATGATATAACATATTATGAGATATATGTAACATAACTTAAGCTTGAAAAGTTGAATAAAATTTACTAAAAAATCAACAAAATAATTAAATCATGAATTGATTACCTTAGAAGTATGCATCATTGAACTCATAAAAGCTTGAAAATTTGATGATTAAATGAAATGCTATAGGAAAATAATTCTCAAACTAAATATAATTAATATAAAAGGCATCCCTTAAACTTGAAGAAGTGACCTTGATTGGATAGGGATCCAATATCAGACATTTAAATCCTAGGAAAGACAAGACTAAGGAGAAGTGGGTCAATACAGAAGGTGTTAATTTTGTGAAATATCTAGGAAAAACCTAAAGGAAGGCATATAATGGATGGACTTTTGAGTCAAAAAAACTTATGCATAGTATATATTGTGAGAGGTTTATATGTAGAAACTATATATGCGAGGAAAGAATAAGGAGGATATGAAATGATGGGATGTAATATGGTGGCTTAGAAGTGTTGGAGTATGAGATTGAATCAGGCTAGTATATGAGTTTTGTGAAAGAGTTGAGGCAGATAACTAATATATGGGAGAATAGAGATGTATAAAAGAATATTTGAGTCTTCAAAGTAGATTAAGATTACTAAAAAATTATCTTCACTGAAGGAAATATGAGAATCCTGAATAATTGTTGTTAGAACATGATTAGATATTATTAAAAAGAGGATGGGAACCTATGAGGATAATATATTTAAGGATTAATTAAACAAGTCCAAGTATGAGTAATATGACTATTTTGCAAACTACGGAAACATTACCTATTATGATTAGTAATGACAAAAAAAAGTGAGATCAATCCATATTTGAGGAGAAAACTCTAAATATTACATTGAATAAAACTCTAATTAAGGCTAAAATGCAATAAAATTGAATTTGTCTATGACATAATGAAAAGTAAGAATTATTATTCAGGAATTTTGAGTAAGGAAACTAATATAAAAAAAGTTCAATTTATGATATGGAAGTGCTGTGATACAAGGGAAAATCTTACTAATCATTCCATAATTGTGAGGACAAACATCATGATAAGAAAGATTATTATGTTTGGAAAGAAGAATGTTTTGATAAGGATGTGTTCCATCCTTCAATAGTTTTAAGATGGCATTAAGAAAGAGAGAAATTTTAAGAAACATGTAAGTTACAAGTGTTATTATGATCAAGTTATGAATCACTAATGAGCCCAAGCTTATTAATAAGGAGGAGAGAATGGATTCATGATAGGAAACATCAATTAGTGGAATACATTTTAGGTACATAAAAGTGAGTCTCGTCACATAAAAGTTCCCTAAGCATAATATATGATAAAAAGAATAGTTTCTTGGAATAGCATAAGAGTAATGAAACTACCCTTGATAATTATTAACAAGTGTTATAACAAAGTAAATGAAGATATCATTAATACTTAAGAGAGAACCAAAATCCTAGATGACTTGATAAGTGACATGTAAAAATCTAAAAAATGAAATTAATCATAAAAGTTATGCCAAACTATTTAAAAAAAACTTAATGAGAAATATACACTAATGATAATAAAGAGCATGTGTTTATATTGAGAATATTTTTATAGAGTTATGCACTAGTTGTTGTTCATCTCTGTCTTAGCTCTGGTATTTGGGGACAAAATTTTATTAAGTTGCATGATGTGTAAAGCTTGATCCTTACTTTGCTTTAATTTTGACTTTATTGCCTTAAATGTATTAGTTTATTAGACAATTTAATGACATCTTATAATGTATGTAATTGTGTAATAGGTTGATTGTTGATGATTTTATAAATTATTTAGATAAATTGATTATAACAAGGATTCCAATGTGTTATAGTCATAAGGATATAAAAACCTAAGTCATATTAGGGTTTTTCATTAAAGGGTGAAACCCTAACTCAATAAAATATGATATGTGTTTTGTGGTTACTTGATAAAACTAAGAACTAAGATCAAAGATAAAAAAATTCTTGTTACATTCATCATATATGAACTAGATGATAAATTAAGCTATCTAGAACTTAATGGATGCACATATATAACACAGTTATAACATGGAAAAGTATATGAGAGTTATAGTTTGTGAGTTCATGTTTCTTGTGTTGAGGTTGGATCAAATATCAACTTGATTCTTGCATGATGGTGCTTATTTTAGAGCCTAAAGCTAATCCATATGTCGGTTGAGGCAAGGATGGATAGATTATAGGATAGGGAAATCAGTTGATTGACTATAAAATTGGGTGCATTTCCCCGAAGGCCCATGACTACTTTTGATGTGTCAATATTTCAGATGCCCAATGCATACCCATCATTTTTTGAATCTGGGACAAGTTTTGGAGATTGACCAATTTTTGTTTGACTTTTTAGTTTAGTTAAGTTGAGCTTTTGTCATTTTGTTAGAGTATATATAATTTTGTGTTTTTTCTACATATATAAGAAAGCCTAAAATCATTAATTTTGACATGTTAGAGCATGAAGGAGTGTAACATCCCATATTGCAAAACACACACACACACACACACACATATATATATATATATATATATATATATATATATATATATATATATCACTGAGAGAAAGCATTTAACTCAAGGGGGATGATGCACTAAACATTACTCATTTTCACATACTATTTTGTTATGTATCTTGTGCACAATTTCCCACTTTGATGTTATTTGTGCATGATTTATTGGTATTAGCCTATGACTTAATTTGCATCCAATAGTTTTTACCACTAATTCATATTGATTTATCATAAGCTGTGGCACTTAGGTTCTTCTTTGTTAAATTTTAGGTAAAATTGACAAGTCATGGATCATTTCGATGCTACCAATAGCCTTGTTGGTGGTACAAACAATTGAAGAGAAGAATAGAGATGAGTTGTCAGAACTTGATGGTACTTACAAAAGAATCAGTGATACTAACTTGATCAATAGTAACATAACCAAAGTGGTTTGGTGCCAGTTACCTCCATTCGGTGGTACCGACTTATACCTAGAAAATCATTAGGATATGTTAGATAGAAAAACAATAATATCAATTCCTCAGTCAGTAGTACTGATACTTCATAGGTAGTTGCGATCTATAGGACTCAGTTCCATCGACATGTTCTCAGTGGTACTGAATTGTCACAATCAGAAAAGATTAAATATGGCAATTAATCCAATGACCACAACTTAAGGACGCCCTAATTCAATCTTATGACTAGGGAAGATTTCGGCCTGACCTGATAATCATGTTGGGGTTCATTGCACGATAGAGGAGAGTTGTGTGAAGATAATGGAGAGGATAAAGATATGTTCTGGATGATTCAAGCACTTTCAATGGACAAATTTGTAGCGAAAAGACAACAAATCATCATGTTTGTCAGAGGGAGTCAACTAGATCATCTTCTCTGGGGTTTTCATTGATTCTTTACTATTTTCCCAATCTTTCCCTTCTCCATCTATATGTATGGAAACTAAAATCATGCGGGGATAATCCTCTAATTCCTTAAGATCTGGGAGTAGCTAGATTATGTACTTTAATTGACAATTATAAGTTAATATTTATGTTCCCCTAATTTCTGGACATAATTATATGATTGCTTCCTAAATTATCTATTCTTAATCACCATAGTAGATTTCTTAGAATGTTAATTGCTTTAAAAGAGGGATTAAGGGTTAGACATGTTGTAGATTTACACATCTTAGATCACACCTCGAGAGAGGGATTACATATGTGAAGGGTAGATCCCATAGGTATCGCTAAAACACCTACCTAATAATTGAATCACTACGAGAGTGGGATTTGTATAAGATTAGCTAGTGAACTACACTATGAGAGTGGGTAATTATTGATATAGGCTCCTTGGACTAGGGTTAGGAGAATTGAATATTGATAAATAACATTGATTGAAGTATAGACTTTGGTGAAACTACCTTCCTAGGGAATCTATTCCAATTGTGATCACAACCTTGGTAACTTAGTTTTAATTTTTTCAATTAGTTAATTAATCAATCAACCACCTTTTTCATTAGGTCTAGCTGATGGATTCATAGTTAGTATTAGTATTTAGATTCATGTTTCCTTGAGTTCGATATATGTGCCTATTTTGTCCTATATTACTTCGATGCATGCACTTGTGTTTAATACATGTAGTAAACACACATCAAATTTTTGGTTCCGCTGGGGAAATAGTAAATCCAGCGCTATGAGTGTTATGAACGACCACCCTAGGCCACACATTTTTATTCACTACTTTTAATCTAAAAGTTATATTCTTCATTTTATCACTAGAATCACATTCTGACATTCTTCAATTGTTAATAGGATCTAGTGCATGGTTCAGACAAGGATCACTGACTATGAAGAGACAACCCTTCCTAGATTCAACATAGAAGAACTCCATCTTAGAGCATAGGAGTACAAATATTATGTGGGAGGACTTCTCCAAACACCATCACATGAAAATCCATCACCATAGGCGACACAACCAGAACTACCAAAAATGGGTGATGGTAATGTTGAAGCTAAAGAGTAGACTATCTGGGAGAAAATCAAGGCATCCTCAACAACAGCTCAGTTGGGACCAATAAAAATATAGGTAATGAATGTAGACAGTTACAAGGTTGATCATGGTCTGGTGGCATTAGTCAAATTGTAAGAATTCCATGGCTACAACATGGAGGATCCAATGGTGCACATTAACAACTTTGTGGAAAGTTGTTACATGTTGAAGATTGATCATATCCCATCGATAATGATATATCTAAAGATATTCTCTTACTCACAGTCAGAAAAGGAAAATGCATGGTTCCTAAGTCTCAAACCCGAATTAATCTGAACATGGGACCAAATGATAGACGTCTTCTGTAAAGGCTATTATCTGCCGCAGAAGATGAATGAGCTAATCGGAAAGATCTATAACTCTAAGAAGAATGCAAAGGAGTCTTATTCAGAAGCCAAGGAGAGATTTTAGAACATGTTGAGGAAGGCCCCTCATCATGATATTGATATTTATGGCCAAGAAAAGACCTTCTACTATGAGATGCACAAAGGAGAAAGAACCTCACTGGATAGTGCAAGGTCAAGATTTTTCCTCAACAACAAGGCATCCAAGTGACATGAAATCCTAAAGAGCATGGTTAAAAATCAATCATGGGGTGAGGAAAGAGAAGCTCTAACTACAATCAAAAGTGTTGGAGAGTCCATAGTCATCATGGTACTGAGTGAGAAGTTGGACAACCATGCCAAGAAATTAGATTAGAAATTAGGAAGTTCATCTGGAGACAAAGAAGAAGAATGTGTGTATGTGCAAAAACAAAACTACAGGAGAATCAATGAATATTCATGGAGGAAGGATCCTAAATTCTTTTGGAAGGATCCCAACAACTTTCGATAGGACCCATCTCAAACAAAACATGCCAAGCCACAACAAGGCAGTGCACAGCAGTAGTATCAATTAGATAGGGGTCCCAAAAAGATAGACTGTGTAGAAGACATGCTGAGCAAGTTGATTAGTCAGAATGAAACAATCATAGGATAAATGCACAAACACTTGTAGAATCAAGGAGCACATATCTGCAACATCAAAAACTACATTTCTTAGATAGTAGAAAAAGTTGCATCCTTGAAGAAGGCAGTAGGGATTTTGTTGGGTTTTAGGGGAGGCAGAGAAGGCAGCGGAAACAAAAAAATTTCCTCCCCAAACTCAGAACAAGGAAACGCGTCAACGTCTATATAATAGGAAAGGATGGTTTGTGAAATCATACCTTGTCCCGAGGCTTGCTCGGTGACAATACCTCGCGCCTTACACGGTCTTCAAAGCCGGTCTTGGACGGTGTCTGTGCAGCTCCTGGTCGCACCGGGACTAACGACTCCTCCTCTCACTGGGACTGTCGGGGTTGACAGTTGTCCTCCTGAGCGGCAGAAACCTCCCGCCTCTGAAGTAGTCCACATGGACCACCTGGAACTCCACACTCTGTGTCTCACAAGGAAGTGGAAGGAGTCACACCCTCCTGTTGACGTACTAGTCGCCAACACACTCTCCTGCCTCTAGTTGCAACTGCAGTTGTCTTTCCCTTACTGCTCCTCCCTTTGCGGGTAGCACTTACTCGGGCTCTCTCGGTTACCAAAACCAGAGAACGACAACTTTGCAGAGCAACTGGTTGCATTGAGTTGTACTTTGAGAAGCCCCCAATACCCCTATATATAGGAGGGTCATGGGACATGGTTCTCTATCCCGAGCAATGCGGGACTAAAAGAAGGAGTAGAAGGGTTCGCGATTTTCCACAAAAACAACCAACTCGCAAGTTGAACCGATCGTTTCATTTCTAAAACGGTCGTTTGGGGATCTGAGCCGATCGGTTGACACTCAACCGATCGGTTGGGACCCATGATCCGGTCGGTTCACTTTCTGAACCGGTCGGTTCGTGGTCCTGACCAGTTCCCGATTGACTTTCCAACTTTTGTTTCTAATTGGTATCAAATACCAATCCTTGTTCCAATCAAATTGGGCAAGTGAAACGAAAGGAAAATTCTCACCAATCCTACTTTCCCAACTTTCCCGGTTGCAACAGTTGAACCGATCGTTTCAACACTTGAAGCAATCATTCACCCTGTCCTTGAGCTGATCGACTCAACACTTGAGCCGACCGGTTCACCAAGCTCAGTCGATCGGTTCATCACATGAGCTGATCGGTTGGGAGTGCAGATTGTACAAAATCAGTCAATTGCGATTTCAATCAATCCAATACTCTAATCAATCTGTCCAACACCTTGAACACTATGATTTTGATCTATCAATCAATTGAGTATTTAATTGAACTACTAAACTCCTTTAGTAATCAATCTAAACATTGTTTGTGGACAAAACTCCTCTTCCAGGTTAAATCCTATATTTGTGACCCTGCAGGTCCATTTCACGTTGGCAGTTGTGACAAAGTGGATTTTTCATCTTTTGACTTTAAAATCTAGTTCTATAATAACCCCACTTTATCATAAAATAGGTGTCAAATACTCTTTTGTAAAATAAATTGGATAATAGTGAGATTTGAGGACTTTAATGACACTTAATTGAGGAATTTTGATGGCAATGTATACTTTGAACACTTAAATTTCTACTAATCTTAGTCTTGCTATTCTTTTGTCTCAATCCAGCATCTATATTTATTATTTGGATCCCAAAATATTTGTGAATATTCATGACCATATTATAAGCCTTGTGGCCAAATTTCAGTTCATTCTGAGCTTCCTAACTCCCTAGAGAAATTCTTGAAATTCCATGTTTAAACCACTTTTTTTTCCTTTCTTTTCCTTCATTTTCACCTTGCTGGGCCAATTTCGCCCTAAATGGGCCGCACAGAGGGTCTGACCCAAGGTGGGGTGCTGAGCCGCGCACCCTCGGATCCCGATCCGACGGCTGCGGGGTCATCCCCTACCTCGGGTCGGCCTGCTACAGTGCCGCCGGGTAGAGGAGCCCGAGCCGGCCGGTTCTCCGCCATTTCAAGGCCGTTTCGCACGATTCTTTCACCATTCTCTCCGAAATTCGATATGCCACTAATTCCCACTCGTTTTTCACTTGAAATCATGAAGTTTCTCGAACTTTCTAACCCTTTGGGGCAGCCGCCGCCATGGCCGAAAGTGGGTGGAATACACCCTAACCCTAGACCCTCACACCTATATAAGACCACCTTTGGCTCCCATTCTTCCCCACGAACACATTCATACCTTCGGATTTCACTTTCGTACACTTTAGCTTGTTCCCCATCTTGGCCGAAGTTGTGCAGCCACGGAAATCACTGTAGCATCTCCATTTTCGCGAGCTTTCTCTCTCTTCGGGTATGATTCCCTATCCCTCTCTCTCTAGAAACTTACTTTGACCATAACTTTTGATTGCATGCTCGGAAATACATAAAATTATAGTCCATTTTGATCGCAAGAACGAGCCGGATGCAATGAAAATGCTTGAAACACCTGATTCCTGATCTTTCTCCGAATTACATTTATGTGGTATCTTTGATGGTGGTATGCAAATCAAGTGTGTATCTTTTTGTGAATCTTGACTTGATATCATGAAATTTGTGGAACTAGTATTGATCTATCAATCAAATCACAACATTTAACTTTTACATCTATTACTTCTATGAAAGATCTAGATCTAACCTTGTTGACTTGTTTATGATTTATGTACCCTAAATAATGACAAGTCTTGATGACATATTTTAACCCTAGGATTGTAGACATGAACATTCTAAATCTTATTTTGTTTTACTTTTGAAAATGTTTAATTGATCTAACATCAAGATATGATTCCAGACTTATGGACCTATCATGTAATGTAACATTTGATTCCTTACAATCTAGATCTAGTCAAAATGATATTTAGACTCACTCTTATAGTTATGTTATACTTTTGCTCATGAAATCTAAATTTTACAATCCAATCTTGATTTTCTGATTATTGAATCTAATAAAGATCAAACCTTGTGATCTCATCATCATGAAATACTATTCATAGAAATCTCTATATCAATATTGATGTAAAAGTTAACTAGTGACCTTGACTTTGGGTAAGGTCCTATTATGAACTAAATGTGGTTCATGATAATTTAAAAAAACATGAAATCTTGATCATAATGAGATACCACATCCAAGGACAATAACGAGGCCTAATGAACTGTAATGTTGGTCCTTGTGACTCCCTATTATAGTTTGGAATACTAATGCATGAATACCCATTAATGTGTCAGGGCTTGACTATGACTCTACTCTAACCCTCATGATCTATACTCGAAATCTCGGTGAAAGGTACGCTATTTATATATGAAAACTACTAGAGGGGGGGTGAATAGAGTTTTATAGATAATTTTAACAATTATTGAACTCAAACAATCAACCACAAAAATATTAGACAAGGGGACAAGGATTTAGAGTGGTTCCAACTTTAGCAAATACTAAAGTTGTCAGTCCACTACCCGGTTGCTTACCCAACCGGGATTTGGAAAGAATTTAATTTTATTACCTCGCAAGGACTTTACATAAAATTACAATTCTCTCCCTAAACCCTTCAAACAGCCTTCACCTAGAAGTAATCGCCCAACCTTGAAGCAACCTTCACCTAGAAGTAATTGCACCACCTTGAAGCAGCCTTCCTCCTGAAGTAGCTTCCCGTTGCAATAGCCTTCTTGAAGTATCTTCCTGTGCGATAGCCTTCTTGAAGTAGCTTGAAGTCCACCTTCTCCTCTGAAAAGAACCTTCTCCAATCCACAGCCTCCAACCCTAGGAGTAGCAAGGAGAATACAAAGGATAAAAAGGAACAAGAAGGAAAATAGAAATTACAACTTATCCTTTTAAGCACAAGGCTTGATTTGCCTATATCAAGCGTATTGATCTCCTAACCAATGAGTGTAGAAGTGTAAGTGCTGTGGTAAGGAGATGCTAGCCTATAGGACACGAAATGAGAGCAATGGAAATGAATGGCCAATGTAGGAATTGCTCTATTGCTCAAAAACAGATTGCCAATGAATATTCAAGCTCAAGTGTAGCACAAGTGTAGCTTGGGTATATTTTGGTGTCCTAAGGCATGTCCTATTTATAGGAATGACCTATGGATGCTTAAGGACGTTCTAGACAACTTCTAGGGGTTTCTAAGTGCTTAACTAGCCGTTAGGTATAAGTTAGGTGCGTTAGTAACGGCTAGTTGTTTTATTCTGCAGTTGCTGTCAGAGACCATCTCGGTCGACAATTTGTCGACCGAGATACCTACTCGGTCGAAGTTTTGTCGACCGACAAGCTCTCTGGATCAACGTTCATTTGCAACTGCCAACTACCTTGTCAGCTGTGTCTAACGGCTACTTGGGTCATTCTCGGTCGAGAAGTTTGTCGACCGAGAGTGTCTCGGTCGAGGAGTTTGGTCGACCGAGATTGACCTTGTTTCAATCTTTCAATTTAGGCACTAAGTAAATGCATGAGTGTGCATATGTGATCCTATTTAAAAGGGATGACCTATCTAAGTGTGGTGATTGGCTAGGGAAGATCTAACGCTTGATTTACATGAGATCTAAGTACTTGTACATTATATGTTTGTACAAGTTTACAATTGATTACATTGCATGACATTTACAATCATTCAAGCGTATAGTTTCCCTAGAACTTTGTCATCCACTTTATTCTTGCAACACTCAAGTAGCACGTTAGATCAACAAGAATGAAATGTTTGTCATCATCGAAACAAAGGGATTTATCATAATATCCAATTTATCCAACAATCTCCCCCTTTTTGAAGATGACAAACATTTCCTAAATATGAAATAAGGAAATATAAAGCATGTGAGTTTCATACCTGAAAATTACCTTTTGTAGCCATTTATGTTTTGCAAGTGAGTGCTGGCCAAGATGTTATGAAACTCATTTATATTTTTGATTTTATATTCTTTCTCCCCCTTTGTCATTTCAAAAAGATATCCAAGTTGAATATTTTATTTTTCTTCTCCCCCTTAATTTTATATTATGCTCCCCCTTAAATAGATATCCTATTAGGAACATGGATTTTTGTCTAATTTATCCACAATTTGTTTCTCAATCATTTGCAAAGGATGTTAAGTCTTGAAATGATATGAGATTCCCTTAAGCTTATGATGAATGTATATTTATTTCTCATTTATCAAGGGATGTTAAGCCCTAAATTAAATGAGAATCCTATAATCTTAGAGTACATAAAAATGTCGCCAACCAAATGCAAGGTATGTTAAGCCCTGATTTGTTTAGAGAGTTCCTTTAAGTACAAGCTATATCATTTTTATGAAATTCATAGATTTCTTCATAATCAAGAGTAAAAATACTAAGGTCGTAACAAGCTTCAAATGATGTTTACAATGTTTTTCTAAGCTTTTTAATCAATTAAACCAATTTATTGTTATGAGCTCCCCCTTAATCTTACAATTTAAGCAGTTTGATGCTTCTAAGGTCACAAATAATTTTAAATTTTGATTTTGACCTTTATCAAAAGTATACTAAGATTAAGTGCAATAAAATGATGTCCAAATAAGCATTTTGTCAAAGCTTATTTTAGGTCGCCCTTGACTACGACCATTGCGCCCCTTGGTCAATTTTAATTTTAACCAAGAGGCAAATTCTGCAGATTTCCAAGATAAACATTCATATGTGAAGTATAATTTCTGCAGATGGCTATAAATATCAATTTGAAGCACATTAAGATATACCTATTATGAAGACTTAATATGATCATCATAGTGAAGTCTTTGACCTTGATTTTTCTAGAATGCATGTTTTACATTCATTGTAAATGATGTTTCATATGCTTTGCTATGGGTACATGAATATCAAATCCCATTTCTTCTTATACCCTTATCATAAGATTCTGTAGAAACATATATTTTGAAAGCAAGATTAATATCTTAAAGTCAGGATTTTTGCTTTTGATTTCTTAGAACAAGCAAATAGATAAAAACATTAATATTTTGTTCTTAAGAGGCATCGTTTGGCTTGTCATAGCAACATCATCATCACAAGCTGTGTCCACAAGCATTATCTATTATGTCAAGATGCTTTTATGCTAATGACATTTGCATATCTATGATAGAACAATTGAAGCATGAAATTTAACCCATGGTTTTTATGTAACTAGATCAAGGAATACTTAGAATGGACCTATATGATTCAAGTGAAGGCATGTTGCAAATATCAATGTGTGATTTGTCTTAAAGATTCATTCATAATTCCAATTAAATTTATAGCAGACTGAGCTAGTCGGTTTCCATAAACTTATTCGGTCGAACTCTTCTCAACCGAAATATTTTCGGTCGAAGTATTTCTCGACCGGGAATGTTTCTGCAAATTTCATTCAGCAATTTGTATGTTTTATGTATAAGTTCTGTTATAAGTGTCAAATCCTATTTACTCTTGTTTTCAGATAATATACTTTAGAAACATTTTTCCTTGAATCCTTACTTTTTATTTCTTAGAACAAATAAATGGATAAACATTAAAAAAATTTGTTCTAAAGAAACATAGTTATAATAATCATGATGCTATAGAGAGGTAGAAGCGTATCCATGGTGCAATAATTTAAATTGCAACACATACATGGTTTGTGTATAGATATTCCAAGGATTACTTAGGAAAACCATGTAAATTATGATAAAACAGTAATTTCCTTGGTTAAGCTAATCATGATTTTTCAGTTTTAAATCCAACCATTGAGAGTAAACCAAAATAGTCCTATATAAGTTTTCAATTTTAAGACAAACTTTTATAACTGATCATGCCGAAGAAACTTTTCAAACAATGAATAAGGTTTGTTCAAGATTAGTCTTCTTACAGCACTTTAGCAATATGTTTAAGGATTTTCTACTCATAATGTTATATAATGTAAACGATCAATATGTCTTGCTACAAAAATTGTCTTCCAAGATTTTATTTTTTGATTTGCATGTTAATTCAATCATCAATAACAATTTGATAGCAAACTAGGTTGATTGAAAAACAATTTCAGAAGATTTATGTCAGACTTGACAACAGAAGCCTGCTCGGTCGACCATTTCTCGACCGACAGGTCCCTCGATCGACAGTGTCTCGACCGAGAAAGGTTCTGTGTTGTTTCAAACCTGTTTTCAAATATTGTTTATAATTAAAAGCAAAAGTATGAAAGTTAAAGCTCGATTTAGTTGAGATATTTAAATATCAAAGCAATATTTAGGTTAAATCTCAACTAATCATATACATTTTGTGAATCCAAACTAAACAAGTAGTTTAAGATGTATATTTGGAAATTTAATTTCTTGGATTAACTTGGTGTCCTATTATGTTAAGTTGAGATAGACATAGAGATATACAACTTAGAGTCTTTGGTCATATCTCAACTTAATTTTATCCATTTAGTTTGGGGGTTTTGGAACCCATACTAACTCAACATTCTTTTTCTTGTATGGGCATGAAAAAGAGTAATGTCCAAGACGTGAGCAATAATGGCAACATATAGAATCAACCTCAAGTCTTTTTCTATGGTTTTGTTCTAGGTTGTTCTTTGGTACAAATGTAGCTTGATGTGCTCGTGTCTTTCTCCAACTAGGTTGTTGATGAGATTTCCCTTTGGGCTTATAACCTAGTCCTCTTCTCCCAATTTGATGATAGGAATTATCCAATATTCTATCAAGGATTCCATTGTTGCTTAACCTACTAACTTCTTGTTGCAACTTAGCGATCTCATCCATTCTTTTCTTAATATCTAGTTTTGCTTGATCTAGATTAGATGATAAAGAATTCCTTTCTTTCACTATATTATCATAATCTAGATGTGTACACAAAACAGGTTGTTTTTGAAAATCATTTAACTTTGCAAGTAATTCAACCTTTTCTTGATATAGAAGATCATAATTTGTTTCTAGAGTAAAACTCTTCACATCACTACTACTTAGAGATGATTTCAAAGTACGATTTTCAGAAACAATGCTATCTTTTTCAAAACCAAGATTATTCAATTTAGCATATAAATCTTCATTTTCGGATGTAAGAGCAAGAAGTCTAGCATTTAACTCATCGTTTGTTTTACTAGATTTCTTTAATATCTTCTTGCACTCAATATACTTATTGTGTGTTTCTTCAAGACTAGAAATTAGCTCTTCTTTTGATAAATCAAGAAGGCTTACCTCTTCTTCTTCTTCTTCATTGGTTGTAGCAATGAGACAATTTTTGTGGACCTCTTTCTTCTTTTCTCTCCATGGACAACCGATTGTTGTATGGTTTGTTCCTAAACACCAATTGCAGCTTGTTGAAAGTTGGTCCAAGTTGCTCCTTTGCCTGCGGTTGTAGTCACCTCCACCCTTCATTCTTCAAGACCTGGTTAGGGTTCCTTGAAGCCTGCTCTGATACCAACTGAAAACTACTAGAGGGGGGTGAATAGAGTTTTATAGATAATTTTAACAATTATTGAACTCAAACAATCAACCACAAAAATATTAGACAAGGGGACAAGGATTTAGAGTGGTTCCAACTTTAGCAAATACTAAAGTTGTCAGTCCACTACCCGGTTGCTTACCCAACCGGGATTTGGAAAGAATTTAATTTTATTACCTTGCAAGGACTTTACATAAAATTACAATTCTCTCCCTAAACCCTTCAAGCAGCCTTCACCTAGAAGTAATCGCCCAACCTTGAAGCAGCCTTCACCTAGAAGTAATTGCACCACCTTGAAGCAGCCTTCCTCCTGAAGTAGCTTCCCGTTGCAATAGCCTTCTTGAAGTAGCTTCCCGTGCGATAGCCTTCTTGAAGTAGCTTGAAGTCCACCTTCTCCTCCGAGAAGAACCTTCTCCAATCCGCAGCCTCCAACCCTAGGAGTAGCAAGGAGAATACAAAGGATAAAAAGGAACAAGAAGGAAAATAGAAATTACAACTTATCCTTTTAAGCACAAGGCTTGATTTGCCTATATCAAGCGTATTGATCTCCTAACCAATGAGTGTAGAAGTGTAAGTGCTGTGGTAAGGAGATGCTAGCCTATAGGACACGAAATGAGAGCAATGGAAATGAATGGCCAATGTAGGAATTGCTCTATTGCTAAAAAATAGATTGCCAATGAATATTCAAGCTCAAGTGTAGCACAAGTGTAGCTT
Source organism: Alisma plantago-aquatica (assembly GCA_963693085.1). Classification (NCBI taxonomy): domain Eukaryota; kingdom Viridiplantae; phylum Streptophyta; class Magnoliopsida; order Alismatales; family Alismataceae; genus Alisma; species Alisma plantago-aquatica. The sequence goes on from OY856410.1 coordinate 530,204,634, forward strand.
GGGTATATTTTGGTGTCCTAAGGCATGTCCTATTTATAGGAATGGCCTATGGATGCTTAAGGACGTTCTAGACAACTTCTAGGGGTTTCTAAGTGCTTAACTAGCCGTTAGGTATAAGTTAGGTGCGTTAGTAACGGCTAGTTGCTTTATTCTGCAGTTGCTGTCAGAGACCATCTCGGTCGACAATTTGTCGACCGAGATACCTACTCGGTCGAAGTTTTGTCGACCGACAGGCTCTCTGGATCAACGTTCATTTGCAACTGCCAACTACCTTGTCAGCTGTGTCTAACAGCTACTTGGGTCATTCTCAGTCGAGAAGTTTGTCGACCGAGAGTGTCTCGGTCGAGGAGTTTGGTCGACCGAGATTGACCTTGTTTCAATCTTTCAATTTAGGCACTAAGTAAATGCATGAGTGTGCATATGTGATCCTATTTAAAAGGGATGACCTATCTAAGTATGGTGATTGGCTAGGGAAGATCTAACGCTTGAGATCTAAGTACTTGTACATTATATGTTTTTACAAGTTTACAATTGATTACATTGCATGACATTTACAATCATTCAAGCGTATAGTTTCCCTAGAACTTTGTCATCCACTATATTCCTGCAACACTCAAGTAGCACGTTAGATCAACAAGAATGAAATGTTTGTCATCATCGAAACAAAGGGATTTATCATAATATCCAATTTATCCAACAATATAAACTCCTCCTTGATTGTATTGAAGATACTTTTATGTATCTCTTGACCGTATGCTTGGCTATTTACTTGGATGAGCTATTGTTCCCTATGATTAGTCTTCTGTTTTTCTATATTATATTTTGAAAAACATGAAAACATAAATTGAATGCCCATTATGACTGCCCGTATATTGATGTTGATAATGATGATGATATTGATAATGTTGATAATGTGGATATTGAGTACAACAATCCCCTCATTTGGAAGTGGGACTTGTACTTTGGCTTCCTATGTTCCTATGGTGAAAAGGGGCCTAATGACCTTCCCCATCGCGTTGGGGTAATAGAGTCACACATATTATATAAGCATGCTTCTTGAATTACAGCATAATGGGAACTCGTAATAAAATTCGAATTTCTTGAAAAACTTGTTGAATAAATGTTGGATTTGCAAATTGATTATTATTCTTTGAAATATAAGTCCTACCAAGTATACATATTTTCTTATAAACTGTTTTTCTTGATTTTGATAGCGTACCGTGCAATTGCATGATTGTGTCTTGATTTTCTTAATTTTAGGAAATATACATGGAAAACTGAATATGATATCTTCCGCACTCATACACTCTGATGACAAAGATATATTGGTGAAATCTCCATATTGGGTTAGTTTGTTCTTTATTTATCCAGTTTTTGAGTTTTATTTCTTATTGTATATGCCAGTGTGTTAGATCCTACGGGGCCACTCAGGGACGGGCGCTTCAATCCTTTTTCTACTGTTTCGACAGTAGTATTGGGATTGGGGTAAGAACGGTTCCGTGACAGTTGGTATCAGAGCTTTCACACTCCCATATACTTTAAGTAAATAATTTCTCAAGTCTCTTACACCCAAGAAACCCTAAAGTCCATAATGGTGAAAATTGAGGTGTCTAGGCTCGGGGTCCTGACATAATTTCTCCTATCCGTCTTCACGGTGGCTGAGATCCCCCGCTCTACCTGGCCTCAATTGATCCAGAACTGGACCTAAAGGTTCTCTTATGAAACCTTAGAGAGTCTTCTAGCATCTCATCTCTTCTTTAAGGACAATCCTAAGCCACCCATGTAGATGAAGATTAGGTAGTCTTCTCATCTCATCATGTGGTCTTTCTCATGACCTTTCACCACATGATGTCTCGATTATGGGTAGCTTATGCATGGGAAAATGAATATTGCTAAATCATGAAAGTTGATACCATGATCTGACCTAAAATTGAAAACTCGATTTTGATCAATTAATTTTGAGATCAAATACTCATGATAACCCTAATTGCAAACTCGATTTAATTAAAGCTAGACTTCATGCTTACTATGTTTGAGGTAAATGATACGAATTATGATTTGATGAAATAAGGACAACTTATACCTTATTGTTGATAAGGTCTCTATTTGATAAAACCCATGTTGCCCTATTGTTGATTAAACCTCAAACATAGTTAAGCAAACTCATACCCTATTTGATACATATTATGGATATGCCATGAAATGACTAAGCTTTGGACTCACAAAATCATGATATAAGACTATGATGCAAAAAGCAATTTTCCTATTAACCATTGATGCCTTTTGCGATCTCAATTTTGATATGATAATGATATGCCTAGATTTTGCACTATTATGCTCTAATTCCTCAAATTCCGAATTGAAATCCTTGATTTCCAAATTATATCACTACCTTGATCATGAAAGGAAAGAATTGAAAATCTTGACATTATTTCCTTATTATCTTGAATTTTGATGTTATGACCTTGTAAAACATGCTTTGATCATTGGTACTCTCCCTGTTGGAATAAGCTCGATGGATAATGACTATTGTTGGATTAGGGTGGTAGTTCACTCATGACTCCCCTAACCGAGGTCACGTCCCTATTACGACCACCTCTAAATTTTCCATATGATTGATTATATAGAGTTTGGAAAGGTATTTCCCTTCCACCCTATTGTGATTGGTTGACCTAAGCCTAATAGGTTAAACCCATGGTTGATACTCGATCCTGAATATCGATTTGATAATGATCTTGATATATGTCAATGTTAACTATAGCTTGTGGTTTATTTCCTAGATAGACCTAGGTCTAGATCATTCATCAACCTTGGAAACATGATAATGAAATTATGATATGTTGCTCGAATATTTCTTGAATAATGTTGCTCAAAATTGGATATAGATGAATGATACCCCCTAAGGTCTAAATAGGAATTTAAACCCTAGCTCCAAAATTTTAGACCTTGAGATATTAGACTGATGACTCCAAAATCCCAAAATTTGAAATTTTCGAAATGATGACTATTTTGACTTCTCGATTCATGAGTTAGGGCTTGGCTCCCATTAGGACTAGGGTGGGACCTCCCAGTGATTTTGAGCCCGAAAATCATGATATTGAAAGTATGATGTTGTCTTGAAATGTTGAAATGTGAAATCTCAAATCATGGATGCATAACCCACCTAGACCAATGGAGAAGCTAGGACCCTGAGATATTGGGATTGAAAGTCACCTTGCACACTTGATTCAAGGACTCTATTTGTTTGACCTAAAATATGATCTTTTCAAATTTGTGATCAATAGGATACTCCCCATATTTTTGACTCATATGACGACTTTGAACAATACATGCATTGACCTTGATACTCAATTGCTCGATGACGAAACGATGTTGGTACCAAGTTAGTTATGATACGAAACATGGAATCCCAATAATGATTATTGGACTACTTGAGCTTTGAGGACATGATTTTGATTATATAGTTGTGATTGTTCTTGTAATTGAGGATATGATCTGGATCTTCTTGTAATTGAGGATATGATCTGGATTTGGATAATTCTAATTTTCAGGATGTTTTTAAATTTTGAGGACAAAATTCCTTTTTAAGGAGGGAAGGATGTGACAAAGTGGATTTTTCATCTTTTGACTTTAAAATCTAGTTCTATAATAACCCCACTTTATCATCAAATAGGTGTCAAATACTCTTTTGTAAAATAAATTGGATAATAGTGAGATTTGAGGACTTTAATGACACTTAATTGAGGAATTTTGATGGCAATGTATACTTTGAACACTTAAATTTCTACTAATCTTAGTCTTGCTATTCTTTTGTCTCAATCCAGCATCTATATTTATTATTTGGATCCCAAAATATTTGTGAATATTCATGACCATATTATAAGCCTTGTGGCCAAATTTCAGTTCATTCTGAGCTTCCTAACTCCCTAGAGAAATTCTTGAAATTCCATGTTTAAACCACTTTTTTTTCCCTTTCTTTTCCTTCATTTTCACCTTGCTGGGCCAATTTCGCCCTAAATGGGCCGCACAGAGGGTCTGACCCAAGGTGGGGTGCTGAGCCGCGCACCCTCGGATCCCGATCCGACGGCTGCGGGGTCATCCCCTACCTCGGGTTGGCCTGCTACAGTGCCGCCGGGTAGAGGAGCCCGAGCCGGCCGGTTCTCCGCCATTTCAAGGCCGTTTCGCACGATTCTTTCACCATTCTCTCCGAAATTCGATATGCCACTAATTCCCACTCGTTTTTCACTTGAAATCATGAAGTTTTTCGAACTTTCTAACCCTTTGGGGCAGCCGCCGCCATGGCCGAAAGTGGGTGGAATACACCCTAACCCTAGACCCTCACACCTATATAAGACCACCTTTGGCTCCCATTCTTCCCCACGAACACATTCATACCTTCGGATTTCACTTTCGTGCACTTTAGCTTGTTCCCCATCTTGGCCGAAGTTGTGCAGCCACGGAAATCACTGTAGCATCTCCATTTTCGCGAGCTTTCTCTCTCTTCGGGTATGATTCCCTATCCCTCTCTCTCTAGAAACTTACTTTGACCATAACTTTTGATTGCATGCTCGGAAATACATAAAATTATAGTCCATTTTGATCGCAAGAACGAGCCGGATGCAATGAAAATGCTTGAAACACCTGATTCCTGATCTTTCTCCGAATTACATTTATGTGGTATCTTTGATGGTGGTATGCAAATCAAGTGTGTATCTTTTTGTGAATCTTGACTTGATATCATGAAATTTGTGGAACTAGTATTGATCTATCAATCAAATCACAACATTTAACTTTTACATCTATTACTTCTATGAAAGATCTAGATCTAACCTTGTTGACTTGTTTATGATTTATGTACCCTAAATAATGACAAGTCTTGATGACATATTTTAACCCTAGGATTGTAGACATGAACATTCTAAATCTTATTTTGTTTTACTTTTGAAAATGTTTAATTGATCTAACATCAAGATATGATTCCAGACTTATGGACCTATCATGTAATGTAACATTTGATTCCTTACAATCTAGATCTAGTCAAAATGATATTTAGACTCACTCTTATAGTTATGTTATACTTTTGCTCATGAAATCTAAATTTTACAATCCAATCTTGATTTTCTGATTATTGAATCTAATAAAGATCAAACCTTGTGATCTCATCATCATGAAATACTATTCATAGAAATCTCTATATCAATATTGATGTAAAAGTTAACTAGTGACCTTGACTTTGGGTAAGGTCCTATTATGAACTAAATGTGATTCATGATAATTTAAAAAAACATGAAATCTTGATCATAATGAGATACCACATCCAAGGACAATAACGAGGCCTAATGAACTGTAATGTTGGTCCTTGTGACTCCCTATTATAGTTTGGAATACTAATGCATGAATACCCATTAATGTGTCAGGGCTTGACTATGACTCTACTCTAACCCTCATGATCTATACTCGAAATCTCGGTGAAAGGTACGCTATTTATATAAACTCCTCCTTGATTGTATTGAAGATACTTTTATGTATCTCTTGACCGTATGCTTGGCTATTTACTTGGATGAGCTATTGTTCCCTATGATTAGTCTTCTGTTTTTCTATATTATATTTTGAAAAACATGAAAACATAAATTGAATGCCCATTATGACTGCCCGTATATTGATGTTGATAATGATGATGATATTGATAATGTTGATAATGTGGATATTGAGTACAACAATCCCCTCATTTGGAAGTGGGACTTGTACTTTGGCTTCCTATGTTCCTATGGTGAAAAGGGGCCTAATGACCTTCCCCATCGCGTTGGGGTAATAGAGTCACACATATTATATAAGCATGCTTCTTGAATTACAACATAATGGGAACTCGTAATAAAATTCGAATTTCTTGAAAAACTTGTTGAATAAATGTTGGATTTGCAAATTGATTATTATTCTTTGAAATATAAGTCCTGCCAAGTATACATATTTTCTTATAAACTGTTTTTCTAGATTTTGATAGCGTACCGTGCAATTGCATGGTTGTGTCTTGATTTTCTTAATTTTAGGAAATATACATGGAAAACTGAATATGATATCTTCCGCACTCATACACTCTGATGACAAAGATATATTGGTGAAATCTCCATATTGGGTTAGTTTGTTCTTTATTTATCTAGTTTTTGAGTTTTATTTCTTATTGTATATGCCAGTGTGTTAGATCCTACGGGGCCACTCAGGGACGGGCGCTTCAATCCTTTTTCTACTGTTTCGGCAGTAGTATTGGGATTGGGGTAAGAACGGTTCCGTGACAGCAGTGAAAGTCCATAACACTTATGACTTCACAAGCAAAGAGCGGTGCCTAGTCACACATCAGTGCTACCCAAGTGAAAGTAGAAAGTTGGAGAACAACTTTCAATCCTACAATCCGTGAATGGTGTTACAGTGAATGTATAATTCCTTTGTCACTGATATCACGAATGAACTCGAGGCATGGAACAGTCATCCTGTCAACGTTCATTCAGTTTCTTGATCTCAGAGCAGATTGAACGAGATATGTATGACATCAATATCACATACTAATTCACACATGCGTGCGCACGCCTATCTCAATCCTACTCATCAAGTGGCCTTGGATATCAAACTCCCTCAGGAGGGACAAATCCATATCTATCACTCACCCCTCAAAAGCCCCATGTGTCAAAGCCACCCAATCATCACCTTTATAACAACCCATGTTTCAGGACTGCGTTTGATGATGTCAAAGTGTGCCCAACGACATGTGTTGAGCGCAGTGATTTCAGGTCTAAGAATCACACTCACCACCATCACTGTGAGTACTGACTGTGACTACCATGTCATGGTTCCATGTGTCAAACTCACGGTGGGTCTGTCCGGTACACTTGTTCTCTAACAAGTACCTATGTGTTTGGTTTGATATCTCTATATCATGACTAATGAGATTCTGTCATCAACCAACACCACAATCTAGTCTTGTGTGTCATTTCTATCTATCTACCTTCCACAATGACATCTGACTAGGGACATAACAAGAATGTACAAACTCTAAGCATCCGTATGATCTCATCGTTCAGGTCATGAACCTGAAGGCATACATCATTGAGTATTGTCATTCTATAGACATTCAATCTGTTCTATCACTATCTCATATGACTGAACCAGAAAGAATTGGAAGCTTGCCTTTGATGTTTATCAAATCAATCTTAATGTATCCTACCAATCATCCCATGATTGGCTCTCAGGGCATACATACCAACAGACTCCCACTTGCACTGCAAGACAATCACTCTTGAATCATATTCATAGTGATCTCCAAACATGTCTCACATGTTACTTTTCTCTTAGTGCGAACATAGTGAGTTATGGAAACACCTTGCCAAAGTCATTATAAATTGCATGTCTCACATCTCTTCACTGTACGTCACACGTATGAGATGGAGTTATCGTAATATGCGATCTAGTATTCCATTACTAACCTTTAGCCACATTGCATGATCAAGGATCCCAAACTTGTCATCAATGAATGGAATATCTATAAGTTCATCTCATGAACTTCTAGATCCATATAGTATCCACTGCTGTTCTCTAACACATAAATACTCGGCATTTCCTTTTATATGGTTTTATTGGAACACTTCCAATTATCAACAAACTTTCACTTTTATATATCCTATATATATTTTGCGATTAATTTTCTGTCCTTTCGGAAGTTCGCATCAATGTAACTCTTTACATTGAACTCTTCCTTATCTCCATAGAACCAACACTTCTCAAGTACTTATCAAGTTCTCATGGTATTCCAGTAACCCTTACTGGAAGTAGACAGACATCCACTCGTCATGTCCCACATACGAGTTATCAGGATGAGCACATCATATTGTCATGTCCTACATACAAGATTATGAATGCATTTTATTCTTGCCATGTCCATACATGCAAGATAATGGGATGATTACATACATGATAGATCCATATCTATTCTTAGTTTCCCCATTCTTCATAAGAATTGGACGCTTGTCCTTGGGATACTAACTCCATGTAATCATGAAAAGTTTTCTCCCACTGAATATGTGCATACTGAACCCTTCAGTACAGATTGCCAATGTATGCTTTGTCTTTTCAGGTCAAGATGTTTTCGAGAACTATCTTTATAGATCTCTATTCCTATCACATAGGAAACATCTCTATCTTCCTTAAAGATAATTTCCACTTTGGATTTCCCTTCTAGAACATTTCCATTTCACATCAATATGTGGAATGTGAACACGCTCCCACTAAATCACAGATCCCTTCTTTATCGTTGACATATCAGTCAAACCCTTTGACTATATCATCAAAGTAAAGATCCAATTCTGAGTTGCTTGTACTCAATCAATCACATTGATTAGTCCATTGTAACTTATAGACTTCATTTGCATTAGTGGATTCATAAACCTTATAGGTTGTGTCACGTACACATCCTTGTTTTATTCCTCATAGGAATGCAGTTTTAGTATCCATATGCCAAATGTCTTAGTCATTAAGTTGCAATCAAAAAGCATCATCCTTCTCAAAATGTTATCCATGTGTCTTAACGCTTAAGACTTATTTGCACTTATGGATTTCCATCCAATGGGTGCTACCATCAAGGTCATACCTTATGGTTCACATGGATGTCATTTAGCATGTAATGGTCATACACCATAAATCAAAATTCGGTTCCTCATATTCATATGGATAGTTGATTCATCACATGAACAACTCATCACATAGATAATTGAGGTGTATCTATCAAGGATATAAGGACTCACAACTCCTTGTGATTCTTAATGTCCTTTATTAGTGTGGGGTATTCTTTTATTAAGAAGAATTCAATTATTTGATAATCATTCTCTAACTCCTTAGAGTATGATTCCTTCTTGATATAGACATCACCATGCCTTAATCATGAGTCATCTATGATACACTATCATAATCACTCATAAGGATCTCAAACATTTGGTCCAAGTATTTCATTCATTGATCTCATCAAGAATTAACACTTTACCAAATTTGCACTTCATCTATGATAATCTTGAACACTTCAAGATATTCATATTGGTATTTCTCTAAACACCATTTGAAGTATTAGCATTTGTTCCAATAGGTATGTTAATACATCACATGTATTATACATAATTGGATAATCATTCTCCCACTACCATTAGTGAAGATTGATTAATCATGTACAAGAGATTCATGTCTCTTACTGGTTCTCTAACCAAAAGAGTCTAGATTTATCCATCACATGGAAACTAGAAATGAATTTCTTATGATTGATGTTAATTTGGTCGTTTGAGTTATAAATAACTTTAGGTATCATTTTATCTTATGCATACCATGTATCACAAGATAAACAAGGCATTTCCACAAAGATCATATCTTTAAGATTGAAACATCAACTTTATTAATTGCCATCATTGTCATACAATATGCAAAAATAAAGTGTTTCTATCTATTGGAAATATATGAAATAGTAGTTCTCAACTCTATTTCGTTCCCTTTAGGCTGAAATAAACTGAAATATACTCCTATCTATGGCAGAAACACTTGCTCTAATGATGGGTAGTTCTTTCTTGGTCCTTTCACAAGGCCATCACTTCTTTGCGGATATTGCATATCATATATGACATATCCATATCTTGGTATCATATACCTCAGATAAAGAAGCGGTTCATTTCATGATACCTTAGGCGGAAATCTCCATCCCCTCCTTCATCTTCTTTTGTTCTTCCAGATATAGAGGGCAATTCCCTCATACACCCTTTCCCCATGTGCCTTGAGGTTGAAGACGGCTTGGGCTGCTGGCTAGCATCAGAACACTTCTTTGCTTTGCCCTTGCCGTTGCCCTTAAGACTTACCTTTCATTGATCTCATCAAAGATTATGGTTTGTCTTTCTTCATCTTTGCCTCTACTATCCTTAACATGTCCAACAACTCTGCCAACGCTTGTCAAAGTTTTTCATGTTGTAGCTTATCATGAATTGTATGATTTTCACAAAATTTGCAGTATCATACCAATATCCAATTCTTGGCTTAGAGGGAATCCTTCTTAGTCAGGTTTTCGACATATACCCAATCACATTGAGTGTGTGAATACCTTACTAGATCTCCTTCTGTCATGACATACTAGGACAGTGCCTTACATACATCATATGTCTCATGTTGTGTCTGCAACTCATAGTTTAGAGAACACAACATCAAGCACTCCTCATCAATGTCTTCCTCGGTATGCTTCCATAAGCATACTTTCAGCCATTGATATGGTGGGATCAAGTTCATCTGGTTCTGGAATAACTAGGACTTAGAGCTTTTGCTCTTTGAGAACACTTCTCATCATCCTAACAAGTCGTGGATTTATTCCCATTTAATCTATCCTTTTCAAGGACCGATCGCAAAGAGAAGTGATTGTTGTTTGTTGTCATTTTCACTACAAAAGGAAAATATGCAATTTTAGTCCAAAAACTCATTTTTGACTTATTTGATTGATTTGAAAAATTGACGATATAATTAGGCCTTTAATTAATTATCGCTCCCACTATTTTAGTTCAAATTGATAGCCCTCACCATCAATTCGGAATATTACAGCGTACAACCTTCTAGTGGGAAAGATCCTGAAATCCTCTAAGTCATGAACTAGCTAGGGATGTCACCCACAACATAGATCTCTCAGGTAGGCAACTCTTGCCAATTGCATCATATGCAACTCTTGATAAGATGTCATATGAAACTCCTTGCCATGAGCATCTCCATGCCTCAAAGTGCTAGATCCTATCTAGGTCACCTTGTTAAGTCTGACCCAAAGCAAACACGATGAATATGCACCCTGCTAGGGCAGACCCACACATTCATCCTTCACGCTTCCCCGATATAGATGGTGCACCACGCTAGGGCGTGCCCATACTTGGTCGATCAAGCTTTTCACATGTGTCACATTTGGAAGGCATCTAAAACTTAATATTTAATGAGGGATTTGGTTTTTATATACATATACATATCCAATCACCACAATACATAGTACATATCATATACATGCTATATCCCACAGAAAACATGCAAAATGATAAAAGCGATGATTATGGCCATCCTAATGTGATTCCTCGAGCCAAGAGGAATCACGGTCATCTAGGTCTGCATCCCATTCAAAATGTACAAGATGAACTCTGTGCTTTGCCTTTTTGGGTTTGATCAACTCATCACATGAATGATCGGCTCGCCATCAGACTGGTCGACTGGGTGCCACCAGCCGATCGGTTGGCTCCTTCAACCGATCGGTTCGCCTGGTCATCGTGCATCTCGTCATGGCCGCCACCCGCTCGTCTCGCTCCTCGAACTGGTCATCAACCGATCGGTTCACTCCTTGAACCGATCGTCTGGAACATCAACCGATCGGTTCACGCCTTGAACCGATCGTCTCAGCTGTTGTCTGGATATCCTTTGTTCTTTGACATAACAGGAAATAAAAATCTATCCTATTTTACATTGTAAAAAGAGAAACCCCGAGTTACATTCGGGGGGAGCAAAGGTAGGAAAGAATCTCAAATTATTTCGAGTTACATCAGGAATAGGAGAGGGAAGATCGGTGCGCAGACCGAGATGCAAGCAACCACATACAACCATACATTGATAGGGTTTATTGGCCATAACCACACTATAAATCCAACACAAAACTCATTTAAGGGCGACGCGTATCGAGTGCATTAATAATACATATCATATATGTAATTGGGATTTGTGGATTTAGGATTGGACATGCATGCATCCAATTTTATTCGCATCGTATGCAATTAATAAAGGCGACAAACCAAAATTGATCATATCGATATTCCTAAAATATAGAGCAGCTGACGTGGCTCTAATACCACTGTTGGGTTTTAGGGGAGGCAGAGAAGGCAGTGGAAACAAAAAAATTTCCTCCCCAAACCCGGAACAAGGAAACGCGTCAACGTCTATATAATAGGAAAGGATGGTTTGTGAAATCATACCTTATCCCGAGGCTTGCTCGACGACAATTCCTCGCACCTTGCGCGGTCTTCAAAGCTGGTCTTGGACGGTGTCTGTGCAGCTCCTGGTCGCACCGGGACTGACGACTCCTCCTCTCACTGGGACTGTCGGGGTTGATAGTTGTCCTCCTGAGCGGCAGAAACCTCCCGCCTCTGAAGTAGTCCTCACGGACCACCTGGAACTCCACACTCCTTGTCTCACAAGGAAGTGGAAGAATTTTCACCCTCCTATTGACGTACTAGTCGCCAACACACTCTCTTGCCTCCAGTTGCAATTACAGTTGTCTTTCCCTTGCTGTGCCTCCCTTTGCGGGTAGCACTTGCTCGGGCTCTCTCAGTTACCAAAACCAGAGAACGACAACTTTGCAGAGCAACTGGTTGCACTGAGTTGTACTTTGAGAAGCCCCCAATACCCCTATATATAGGAGGGTCATGGGACAGGGTTCTCTATCCCGGGCAATGAGGGACTAAAAGCAGGAGTAAAAGGGTTCGAGATTTTCCACAAAAACAACCAACTCGCAAGCTGAACCGATCGTTTCATTTCTGAAACAATCGGTTGGGGATCTGAGCCGGTCGGTTGACACTCAACCGATCGGTTGGGACCCATGAGCCGGTCGGTTCACTTTCTGAACCGGTCGGTTCGTGGTCCTGACCAGTTCCCGATTGACTTTCCAACTTTTATTTCTAATTGGTATCAAATACCAATCCTTGTTCCAATCAAATTGGGCAAGTGAAACGAAAGGAAAATTCTCACCAATCTTACTTTCCCAACTTTCCCGGTTGCAACAGTTGAACCGATCGTTTCAACACTTGAAGAAATCATTCACCCTGTCCTTGAGCCGATCGACTCAACACTTGATACGACCGGTTCACCAAGCTCAGCCGATCGGTTCATCACATGAGCCGATCAGTTGGGAGTGCAGATTGTGCAAAATCAGTCAATTGTGATTTCAATCAATCCGATACTCTAATCAATATGTCCAAAACCTTGAACACTATGATTTTGAGCTATCAATCAATTGAGTGTTTAATTGAACTACTAAACTCCTTTAGTAATCAATCTAAACATTGTTTGTGGACAAAACTCCTCTTCCAGGTTAAATCCTATGTGTGTGACCCTGCAGGTCCATTTCACGTTGGGTGTGAAAGTCCATAACACTTATGATTTCACAAGCAAAGAGCGGTGCCTAGTCACACATCAGTGCTACCCAAGTGAAAGTAGAAAGTTGGAGAACAACTTTCAATCCTACAATCCGTGAATGGTGTTACAGTGAATGTATAATTCCTTTGTCACTGATATCCCGAATGAATTCGAGGCATGGAACAGTCATCCTATCAATGTTCATTCACTTTCTTGATCTCAGAGCAGATTGAACGAGATATGTATGACATCAATATCACATACTGATTCACACATGCGTGTGCATGCCTATCTCAATCCTACTCATCAAGTGGCCTTGGATATCAAACTCCCTCAGGAGGGACAAATCCATATCTATCACTCACCCCTCAAAAGCCCCATGTGTCAAAGCCACCCAATCATCACCTTTATAACAACCCCTGTTTCAGGACTGCATTTGATGATGTCAAAGTGTGCCCAACGACATGTGTTGAGTGTAGTGATTTCAGGTCTAAGAATCACACTCACCACCATCACTATGAGTACTGACTGTGACTACCATGTCATGGTTCCATGTGTCAAACTCACGGTGGGTCTGTCCGGTACACTTGTTCTCTAACAAGTACCTATGTGTTTGGTTTGATATCTCTATATCATGACTAATGAGATTCTGTCATCAACCAACACCACAATCTAGTCTTGTGTGTCATTGCTGTCTATCTACCTTCCACAATGACATATGACTAGGGACATAACAAGAATGTACAAACTCTTAGCATCCGTATGATCTCATCGTTCAGGTTATGAACCTGAAGGCATACGTCATTGAGTATTGTCATTCTATAGACATTCAATCTGTTCTATCACTATCTCATATGACTGAACCAGAAAGAATTGGAAGCTTGCCTTTGATGTTTATCAAATCAATCTTAATGTATCCCACCAATCATCCCATGATTGGCTCTCAGGGCATACATACCAACAGATTCCCATCCAATACTGACGTTCCTTCTAATAACCAACATGTGAATGTAGTGTTTCTTTATAGTGGGAATAAATTATTGAATGAACAAAAGACCAACCTAGAGGAAAATAACAAGGCGAGTGACATGGAACTAGTGTTGGCTACTAATCCACATGAGCTAGAAACCACATCACAGGAGAAGGAAGCTGAAGAGGAAACTAAAGAGACAAAAGAGGCCAGGAAGGGCACATATATTCCACCTCACCAAAGGAAGTTGGTGACTCCAATGCCATTCCCAAATAGCTTGAAAGCAAAGAAGGTTGACCAACAATTCAAAGAAGTTTCTAGGCTCTTTCAGAAAACTTCATGTCAACATCCCTCCAGTAGATGCAATAGAGAAGATCTCATTCAATAGCAATTTTTTGAAGGACATTATCAATAAAAAGAGGAGGATAGTTGATTCAGATGTAGTGGTGTTGAAGAAGGAAGTAAGTGCACTTATTCACAAGAGATTTTCATAAAAGAGGCAAGATCCATGTTGTTTCAATATACCATGTTACGTTGGTAGGAGTAAGTTTGGTGAGGCTTTATGCAACTCAAGGGGAAGCATTAATCTCATGCCCTTGACCACATTCAAGTAATTGGGACTGGTGGAATCTAGGAAGAGAAACATGACCATTCAACTAGCGGAAAATTCAGTGGTCAGGCCATATGGTATTTGTTTAGATGTGTTAGTTAAAGTTGTCAAATTTGTTTTTCCAATAGACTTTATAGCTATGGAGATGTAGGATAATCATGGAAATGCACTACTCTTAGGTAGGCCATTCCAAGCTATAGTAGATGTGATCCTAGAGGTGGGAAGAGGAAGACTGACACTGGGTATTCATGATGACCACTTTGAAATCAAGATGTCAAACTTTCTACAATCAGATGGTGATAAGACACAATGTCACACATTACATCGGTTGAATATTGAGGTGTCTCTATTTCTAGGAAAACTATTTCTAGACATGGTTCATGTCATGACAAAGGTTCGGTAGTGGATTTCATGGAGCATATTGTGGAGGTTTCTTTGACAAAGATAGTATAATATCCCGATGATGAAGAGAAGGAATCAAGTCCATCGACTGTTGTAGAGACAATATCTTCTGCTCTCACCCAAGAATATCAACAACTACCATGGGAGGTGTACATCATGAATTTTTTGGATGAATACACACCTTGTCGTTCTTTGGAGGAGTGTGTTCATTTTCTGAAGGCATTGCCATGTTTCTACACTAGGGCACTATGAATATCTAGGACCACCTCCGCCATCGATGATCCCATTGTTGCTTGTTTCTTCATAACTAAAGTTGAAGATGCTCCATTTACATCTGAAGTACATTTTCTTGGCAACAAATGAGAAGCTTCTAGTCATCATTTCATCCCATTGAGTGTGCATGAGCAGGAGAAATTACTTGTGGTGCTAAAGAACCATCGATCAATATTTAAGTT
Organism: Alisma plantago-aquatica; assembly: GCA_963693085.1. Taxonomy (NCBI): domain Eukaryota; kingdom Viridiplantae; phylum Streptophyta; class Magnoliopsida; order Alismatales; family Alismataceae; genus Alisma; species Alisma plantago-aquatica. Next base: position 530,220,232 of record OY856410.1, read on the forward strand.
GTATGTTGTAGACAAAGGGGATATTCCCTAGCTTTTTCTAGCATAAGATCAGAATTGAAGAAGGAGACAAACTGATAGTACAACCTCAAAAACATCTCAATCCAATCATGAATGAGGTAGAAAAGCTCCTATCCTCATGCATAATTTATGTCATTTCTGATTCAAATTGGGTTAGTCCAACCGAAGTTGTTCCTAAGAAAGGGGGAATAACAATCACAACAAATTCACTGACTGACTTGATCTCTACTAGATTAGTGACTGGGTGGCGCATGAGTATTGATTATCTCCGATCGAATGTTGTCACACTTAAAGATCATTTTCTACTTCCCTTTATTGATCAAATCCTTGAGAGGCTCGTTGACCGTTCTTATTTCCATTTTCTCAAAGGTTGTTCCAGGTATAATCAAATTTCTATCAAGCCATAAGACCAAGAGAAGTCTACCTTCACTTATCCTTGTGGCATGTTTGCTTCTCGTCGGATGTCCTTTGTCCTTTATAATGTACTGGCTACTTTCCAGAGATGTATGTTTGCTTTTTTTTCCAGATATGATAGAGCATTGTATTGAGGTTTTTATGAATGATTTTTCAGTGTATAGAGAGACTTTTGAAGAATTCCTTGATAGTCTTGATAAAGTTTTGCAAAGGTGTGAGGACACTCACCTAGTGATGAATTGGGAGAAGTGTCATGTAGTGATGAGTGAAGGGATAGTGTTGGGACATGAGGTATCCAATAAAGGAATGGAGGTCAATCCGATAAAGATTGAAGTGATCTCTAAATTACCTCCACCATCATTAGTGAAGGGTGTTAGGAGTTTTCTAGGATACATCAACTTTTATGGATGTTTCATAAAGTTTTTTTGAAGATTTCAAAGCCATTTTCAAAATTTCTAGAGAAAGACGCTGAGTTTAATTTTGACAAGAAATGTTTGAAGGTTGTTGAGGTGTTGAAGGAGAAATTAGTATCCACACCTATGGTACATACTCTAGATTAGAGGCAACCATTTGAGCTTATGTGTGACACATCAGACAATGCGGTAGGGGTTGTTCTAGGACAACACAGTGATAAAACCCCCACTATTATTTGTTATGCGTCAAAAACCCTTAATGATTTCTAGTTTAACTACACAACAATTGAAAAAGAGTTTTTTTCTACAGTGCTTGCCTTTGAATTTTTTTTCCAATTTATATTGGGGCTAGGTTTATTGTTTGGACTGACCATGCAACACTAAAATATGTACTACAGTAGAAAGATCCCAAGCCTAGATTGATAAGATGGATTTTTCTACTACAAAAGTTTGATATAGAAAAAAGGATAAAGTTGGGACATTAAATGTGATTTAGGATCATTCATGTAGGTTGGAGAGAGTTGATAAGAGGGACCTAGGGATACCCATTTTTGAGGATTTCCTGGATGAGAAGTTGTTTGCCAAGAAAAACAAGGACCTGTGGTTTGCAAATATTGCTAACTACTTGGCATGTGGGAGCTACTAGAAGATTGGGGTTATCAATATAAGAATGAAATTTTCCATTCCTTGGGATTTTGTGTGGGATACCCCATTTTACTCAAATAATGTAGGATGGAATTTTGAGGAAGTGTGTGCCTGAGTGTGAGATGGAGAGTATCTTGGCACATTGTCACTCCCTACCTACTGGGGGACACCATGCTAGCTCAAGGATAGCAGTAATGGTTTTAGAAAGTGGGTTCTATTAGTTATCATTTTTTTAAAATATGCTTACAGTTTTGTTTGTAATTGTTATGCATGTCAACGAGCAGGAAATATATCTGGGAGACATGAAATGCCCCTAAACATTTTTCAATAATTTGAGATTTTTGATTTATGGGGAATCAATTTAATGAGACCTTTTGTGTCTTCTAATTCTAATTTATATATATTGCTTGCAACTGATTACGTATCTAAGTCGGTGGAGGTAATTCCAACTTGCACCAATGATGCACAGGTTGTTTTCCTATTTGTAAAGTACCATATATTCTTTAGGTTTAGGGTGATGAGAGTAATGATAAGAGATGGGGGATCTCACTTCATTAATAAGAAGTTTGGAGGTTTAATGAGAAAGTATGGAGTGAGGCACATAGTAGGAATCCCGTACCACCCATAGACTCAGGGTCAAATTAAGGTGTCTAATATAGAGATTGAGAAGATATTAGAAAAGATAGTCTCAACAAGTAAGACCAATTGGAGCAAGAAATTAAATGATACTCTTTGGGCATATAGGGCAGCCTATTAAACACATATTTGAACAACTCCATTTATGTTGGTCTATGGGAGAGCATGCCATTTACCTATAGAATTATAACACAAAGCTAGTGTGTCTTTGAGGAAGCTAAATTACAATCTTGTTGATGTAGGAAAGAAACACGTGTTGGAGCTAAATGAGGATAAGCTAAAGATAGATGCATATAAAATCTCGAGGGTATATAACAACAAAACCAAGAAATCTATGACTTCCATATTGTGCATAGAGTGTCCACTCCAAGAAAAAAGGTGCTTCTATTCAATTCTAGGATGAAATTGCATCCAAGGAAATCAATGTCCAGATAGAGTGGATGATATGTGATGGTTAAAGCATTACCTCTTGAAGTAGTGGAGATTACTGATGGGGATGATCCATTCCTTGTGAATCTGTAGTGGTTGAAACACTACTTTGGGGGAGAGTTGATACATGAGGGGGAATAAAAGTTCCTTAAGATTCATCGATGCCAAATATGATCTGATTGTCGAGCCCATGACATAAAATAAGGGAATTTATTGGAAGGCAACCCATTTTTCCTTTATAGTATTTTGCTTTTTGTCTTTACATTCATTTTAGGAACTTTTATTGTTCTCATTTGCATTTTAAATTTTTAGTTGTAAAAATGGTACATTGATCCTTTGTGTTTGGTGTGAAGATAGTAGAACGGTTGGTACCATTGACACAGTTCTCAGCGATACTGGCACCATTAGTGAAAATCAATAGGGAATTTTGAGTGATAGTTGGTACCACTGACAAGAATTTCACCGACACCAAAATTTGACAAATTGTATAGGGTCAAGCATTTAGGAACTCAGTACCACTGACACCTATATTTGTAGCACCGACACTTTTCTACAGGGATGCCAAAATTGCAACACGGTACCACCAAAACAACATATGGTGGTTCCAACTTCTTGCAGAGATAAAGTGGGATTAATACGCAGGCTTGGTTCTACCGACAACATGTCAGTAGTACTGACACCTACATGACACTCCAGGCTCGAGACATCGAGGCACCATTTGAGAATACCTAGAAAATTAATGACTCGGTACCACCAAAAAAAAGTCAATGGCACCAACATCTTCGATAGTGGCGGCCGAATAGGAGCTAGGTATCACTGACAAAATGTCGGTGGTAGCGACACCTAAAAACCCAAATTATGTGGATGTGTAAATCAAAGATCCATATCATCTCCATCCAATATTCAGTGGTATTGATGTGATAATACATTCCATAAGTTGGCACCACTGACATTGCGTCAGTGCTACTGACGTTGAGCAATCTGTGTGTTGTTACATCGATAGACATGATTCGTCCTTTATCAAATACTGATATTGATTACACAAGGATGGGGGTGACTTGGTACCACTGACATCCTACTGATAGTACTAACTTTTCTTGTCATGGTAGGCCACATGCTATAAAAGGAGAGGTGTGGGTTGTGATTCAAACACACCCACACCATCTCCCTTGCACGAAGAGTAAGACCAGAGTTCCCAAGAGCTCAAAGTCTTCCATGAGCTCTCTTCTCCATATTTTTCTCCCCAGACCCATGGCGACAAGGAGGTCATCTTCATCAATGACATGGGCTAGCATGATGGTGACCAAGTTGACACCCATAGCTCACGTCAACAGTGACTAGAGGAAGATCTATGCCAACCTAATGAAGAGGGAGTTGATACCCACACGGTATGGTGACCATGCCTTCTTCACTAATGTAGGATTCACTGAGAGTCTCTAGTAGGTCTGTGTTGGCCGAGACATGGTGGGAAATCACCCCTTCTTTGGTGATTGGACCACCTATCAGGAGATCATCTATGCATTCCCAGTGACTTTGGAGGTTTGTTGCATCCCTAACATGGGGAAGGATGGAAGGAAGGATGTGTGTGTTTCTGTCTATTAAACATTGCCCAATACTTCACATTGGTGTAGTTCAATGCCATCTATGGGTGGCCAGTGGGGGACATGTGCTGCACACCGAACAACTTTGACTACACCTGGGGATGGAGTCTCCTGACAGACTTGCCACATGGAATCCACATCAACTAGAACCAGTCCTCCATCATGGATATCCAACATCCATTTGCTAAGATTCTGCACCACTAGCTCACCAACACAATCATCGCTAGGTCTACACAATGGAAGGGGAAGGTGCAACAAGTTGACCTCTATATCCTTTGGGCATTCTCATCTAAAGGGGAGAAGAAGGTCGGCCTTGACTCTTTCTTTCTACATCATATGCTAGCAGTCAAGTGTCAGATGCAAAGGAAGCCCCCAATTCACTTTGGAGGGCTTATTACATTAATAGTAATGCACCTCAACCTTGACCTCTCTAAGTTAAACCCATTGAGGACCTCCTCCATGCTGGATTTCAACCACTTCAATAGGGATCATCTTGTCAGCAAGCGTGAGGGCTAGATGCTTTCCTATCGCATAGTTGATGACCAATTTGGAAAGAGGGCTCATCCTGATCCCATGTTTAGTCTACGAGGGGTGTGCTTCATGAGGTGGCCTGAAGAAGGTGTAGAGGAGGAGAAGACAACTCTCAATTAGAGTAGGATGGATATGCCAAACAAGAGGGAGAGGAAACCATGCCATTCACATTAAAACATGTCATCTACAAGTCTTCACGAAGACATGGAGCTTCAAGCTCATCTACTCCACCACCTTCTCAGCAAGAAGACCCATATTCTATAGTAGGTATGTATGGGATGATGCAGTCAATTCAACAAGGGAAACAACAACAAGAAACAACATTGAAAGAAATCCACAATGTACAATGACGGCTTCTACAACACCAACATGCCATTTTTGAGAATGAGCAACTTCTTCTGGGCAACTAGGATATCATGCACACTCATATGCAATGGATTGAGCACTACCAAAAACTATTATATGACCAGTACTAGAGTCAAGGGCAGTGTGGAAACTATCCTCATCCTCCATAAATGCCACAACAACCACCTACTTTCACTGGAACTTTCTACCTACAAGATTCAAACATGCCACCACCACCAAACTGATTGGATACCATTGTTCCACCTCTTTGGTTGAATTTTGACTATGACGACATAGTCAAGTTCAAGCTTTGGGGGTGTTGGAACAACTCTATTTTTATTTTTCATTTTAGTTTTATCATTATCAATTTCTAGGATCCACAACTATCTAGTGTAATCATGGATCATTATTATCATGATTTCTGCCTCCATCATAGAGTGTGTTCTTCTATGTCTTTGTAATGAAATCTAAAAAACTAAAATAAGGATTTTAAAATTATTCATATCTTTGGGAGCTTAGTTGCAAATTCTAATGGCAGCACACCTAGAGGAAGTGCATGGGTTAGTCGGTTTAAGGATATTTGATACAAAATGAAGTCTTAATTATCCATGAATTGTGGATGACGATGGGGTTTGAGTCTGAACTTACCAAACAACTACTGAGACATAACATGGAATTTCTAGAAAGAAATCCTAAGGTTACCCTATACACAAGTCGATAGTAGAGGGACATATCATAGTTTAAGAAAGGCATTGTCTCTTAGTCTTGTGATTTCATCTTCTTCTCATACATTTGATCCACCACCCTAAGACGATCAAGTAACCCAAATTGTTTCCTCTTGATTACATTACAGAGCATAATAAATGACATGATGGTTAGTTTCCTTTTATTGCATTAGTTACAAAATATAAAATGTGCATATCAATTAGTTGCATAACAAATCCATATAGATTACATATATTTTACATCAGTCATTCTTTTATCATGTACTCATGTTGTTTTCTTCTGAAAGTAAAATGCAAGGCAACACATCCATAACGTTCAAAAATGAAATGAAAAAAATAAAAAAACAAAGAAGAGAAAATGTGATTTGTTTTAGTGAAGCCCGAGCATATTGTTCAACCATGCTAAAATAGTGGGCCAATTATTTTTATAATTAAATAAGGAGGAAGGAAAGGATGCCCTAAGTTTAATTTTGTATCTTTCTTCAAAACAAGATGACAATAGCTACATCATGTATTATTTTTTCCACTCTCATCAATCATATGATACTTTTGGGGCATGCATCATTCCACCCATAATAGTAGGCATTAGGATTCATGCATTTTCTTAACCTTCTTCATTTTTTAGGTTCATCATGTTTATTTTTACATAAATGGTTTGGATGTTGCTTGTTATTCTTCATAAGCCACCAATTTCATTCCACCGGTGTGCTCTTATTGGTTGGCCACAAATATGATTAATCCCCTCATTCATTCTTATAAGGGGAACTGCTTCCAAGTAGTTTCGTAGTTAGGAAAAGCGCAATGTAGATAGGGAATCACATGATGCACTAGGTTAATGTCTAATTGACTATCATATTAACAACTCTATTGATAGTGTTTCACTGGTCTAAGGGTGGACATATTTAATGAATATTTTTGGTCACTTGAGAGTGTGGTCGGTAAGTGCCACTTTGGGATCACCAGGTGGGGGTAGTTGAGAAATGAAGTTTATATTATTTGTCTTTTTTCTAATTTGTCTCAAATAGATCCAAGGGTAGTGTTGCTCAAGGATGAGCAACATTTAATCTTAGGGGATTTTGATGTGGATATTAGTCATTTTCACATGCTATTTTATTATGTATTTTGTGCATAATGTCTCACTTTGATGTTATTTGTGCGTGGTTTATTAGTATTATCTTGTGACTTACATTTTTATAAAATAGTTTTTATTTCCACTTTTTCATATTTATTTATCATAACTTGTGGGACTTATGTTATTCTTTGTTAAATTTCAAGTAAAATTGACAAGTTTGGGATCAGCTCGGTGCTACTGCAGCCTTGTCGGTGACACTGACAATTGAAGAGAAGAACAAAGATGAGTCAAAGGAACTTAGTGGTAGCAACAGAAGAATCAGTTCTACCAACTTGATCAATAGTAATGCAACCAAAGTGGTTTGTTTCCATCGACCTCTAGTTGGTGGTACCAACTTGTACCTAGAAAATTGTCAGGAGATGTCAGAGAGAAACTCGATGCTATCGACACCTCAACCGGTAGTAGCAATACTTCACATGGAGTTGTGATCAAAAGAATGCCTTAGTTCCACTGACACATTGTTGGTAGTACCGGCTTGTCACAATCAGATGAGATTTAAGATGACAATTAATCCAATGGCCACAACTCAAGGACACCCTAAGTCAATCTTATGACTAGGGGGGATTTTGGCCATACTAAATAATCACATTGGGGTTCATTGCACGATAGAGGAGAACCTGATAAGATAAAGGAGAGGAGAAAGCTACATTCAAGATGATTCAAGAACTTTTAGTGGACAAATTTGTAGCTGAAAGACAACAAATCGTCATATTCATGAGAGGGAGTCAACTAGATCATCTTCTCTAGGGATTTTCATTGATTCTTTAATGTTTTACCCATCTTTCCCTTCTCTTTCTATTTGTATGGAAATTGAAATCATGTAGGGATAATCCCCTAATTCCTTAGGATCTAGGAGTAGCCCAATTATGTATTGTAATGGATAGTTATACGTTAATGTTTATGTTTCCCAAATTTCTAGACATAATTCTATGATTACTTCATGAATTATCTATGATTGATCACCACATTTGATTTCTTAGACTGTAAATTTCTTTGAAGGAGGGATTAAGGGTTGGATAGGTTGTAGACTTACATAGCTTAGATTGTTCCTCGAGAGAGGGATTACAACTGTGAATGGTAGAGACCATAGGCATCGTTAAAGCACCTAACTAATAATTAAATCACTATGAGAGTGAGATTTTTACTAGATTGGGTAGTGAACTACAGTGAGAGAGTAGGTAATTCTTGCTACATGTCCCTTACTCTATGTTTAGGAGAACTAAATATTGATAAATAATGTTGATTGCAATATAATGGTGAAACTGCCTTCCTAGGGAATCCATTCAAATTTTAATCACAACCTCAGTAACTTAGTTTTGATTTTTATAATTAGTCATTAATCAATCAACCAAATTTTTCATCAGATTTAGTTGATCAAGTCAAAGTTAGTAGTATTCTTTATATTTGCATTTCCCCATGTTTGATATTCGGGCCTCTGTTGTCCAATATTACTTCAATACATGCACTTGCATTTAATACGTGTAGTAAACACACATCAGGAGATGTCAAAAAATGCTAACCATTGCAATTTGAATAAATGAAAGACCATGCATTAATGAGAAATAGATTCATACATAGTTCTTGGACATGGAAACTAAAGCTTGTTCATCATGAATCTAAATCTACTAGGCCAATATTTGGCTAACAAAACTAGGGCATGATATAAATGATAACAAAAGGCTGGATCGGGTTGGTAGATGTCACCCCACTGGGCTATACATCAAATCATCCTAGTCCCTTTCTTGGCCTTTTAGTCTCCAATAGCTCCAAATCCTACAGACATCGTGTCCCCAACCATGTAAAACAAACAACATCATAAGTAAGTGGTACTTGACACTTTATAAGATAGAAAGTAACTATAATTGACATGAAATAAACTTGACATGAAAATTTTTGACATAAACTTGATCATGGATTATCTTTAAGCATTCTTTGAATCATAACATGAAGAATTGAGTGAGTGAATATATGCTACCTCTCTTAATGCCTCATAGGATCCCATAATTTCTAGGAAGACCATAATGCTAGGAAAGCCCATAATGACCCAAAGGTCCATGAGTGAGGTACATATAAACACACAATCATTTCATCAGTTGTAATCATTATATTAGATTTTTACTTAATCATTAAGTGTCATTATTCTTAATATTGACCATTAGGGGATTGCACCCTCTTAGTTCCATGATGGGATTTCGCCCCAAAAACCATAATAGGGATCTCCCCCTTCTTCTAACATGATTCATTGTTCATAAATCATAGTAATGGCTAGGGTTTTTATGATAGACTTCAAGAAATCAACTAATCATTCATTAATATCTATACATGGTATCATGTGAGGAAACATTCATAGTTTTATGAAAAATAATAATGTGGATTATCATAACATAAACATTTAATAAAATAAAATTTACTTTGACAAGCATGCAGGGTCTGCTTATCTAGAGAAAACCACCTTAGGTCATGTCCTCTGACATGAATGGTCCTATAATCACATGTAATTCGATTAATAACATGGTGTGTACATTAGTTCTTAGTTATTAAACACTAATCTTTGTTTATTAATATATTTAACCATTTGTATGTTGAAAATAGAGTTTGAAAAGAAAATAGAATGACATTATCAAAAGATCTTTCCAATGCATATTTTTGCTCATTTTTCTAAGGTCGTGTGTAATTCTATGAATATTACTGTACTAACCAATCAGGGAGCAAAGAACTATATTGTAATGATGATTTATATCAAATATACATTTGATGTAGATGAAAGGTGAAAAGAATAATAAATCTTGGATGTGCATGACACATTAATCAAATCAATGGGGGAAAACATCATTTAATTATGAAACAAATCTTGCGGCTAGTAAACTAGAAGTGCATGGAAATACCCAGAAATACCCATGTGTGGAAAATATTTTGATTGATTAAGTAGGGGCATTAAGGTATTTTTACCCTCTCCAATCTTATTCCTTGTTCCTTGCTCAATGAGAAGTAATGGAACTCCAAAGATGTTTTCTGCAATGGGACCATGTGGTCTCTCAGAGCACGGTTAATAGCCTTCCATCTTCACAGTGCCATGGAAGATTGAACGAGCCAAAGGAAAGGATCTCCAGTGCCTCAAGTGCATAGGTGCACTAGAGACAAGCTATGGTAATGACTGACAACTTTTAGAAGAAGGAAAGTACCAATGAGGTCAAAAGAAGAAATAATAAAGGTGAAAAAGATTCTTCGTGGCCTATCAAAGTCAAAGAAGCAAGCAGAGAGGGATGAGAAACTTTGTGTCCATGAGGTTTGTCAGAAAACTAGAAAATAGTGTAGGACAGTTAGAGATGCAAAACTATATTAATCAGGAAGAAACTCATTCACTAAGACCGATAAATCCATTGTGAAGTTAAGGGGAACTCGTGTGTAGCATTCCCATGACATGAGAGCCACTCAGGGTCATGTCGGTGAACATTGGCAACACTCAGAAGGTGAGTTTATAGGAGAAAGTGTTAGGGGAAACCACACAATAACCAAGTGATGCAAAAACAAAGATATGGTATGGAAGAAGCTTACTTGGCAACCAATTGCTCAGTTGGTGGTGGAGAAGGCTATGGGGGGGAGATTTCTAGGGCACAAGGAGTTCAATTGACGGGGGAGGAGTAAAGGGTGAACACCATGGGTGGATTATGACCCATAAAATAGGCATGAAAAGGGTTGTAGTGGTCTCTACAATCCTCTGGTAGAGAGTGGTGAGAACCCTAATTTAAGCATTTCACCCACATGAAACGAGGGAAAGAAATTAAAGGATCGATTAAATCGGGATAAAGTCTCAGATTGATTGGTGAAGAAATTTCCTGAGTTGATGCAAAAAAATATTGTATACATGTGATGATTCTACAAAGAACTCCGAGTAGGTGACACTGATGGAGCCATTCGATTGTAGGAAGATTAAATATCAGCCATCAAATGGTGCAAAGGGAAAAGGAAACAAATTAAATGAGCATACAACATCACTTAAAAATCTAGATCATAGATTTAATTGGTGCATTAAATGAATATCTACTAAATATTAATTTAAACTTATATGGAAACATTTCCTCATTGGTTTTAAGGGTCAAACATGGTCAAAATAAACCCAAATTTTGATCATAAGATAAATAGGTAATCTAGATCCTTCCTAACCAATAACATTTGAGTAATACATATCTTTATGTATATTTTGTACATTGGTTATTTAACTCAATTATTATGCATTAAAGAATGAGATAAGTTGGAAAATACTTTTTTATGATCCTTTGAGTCAAATTATGACATAAACACTTACTTCCCACTCAATGGTTATGGTATATATCTTTATGACTGTTTAAAAAACATTTTTGGAGGAGGGAGAAAAAGAGATTTTTGATACCTTCTTATATTAAAAGAAAAAAAAGAAAAAAAAGGAAAACTTCTTGTCCAAGCCATCTATTCCATATGTTTATTTTCGAATTCCAAGTCTTTTCTCTTTTATTCCTCTTAAGCATCCTAACTGGTTGGATAGAGAAAATGAGAAGGGAAAACATTTTAAGTAAATTGCAACACATTATGGCATTTGTGTAAGAGGAAGTGCATTTTGAATTTTATTTTTTTCCATTTTGTTATTCCATAACAAATATCATTTCATGGTATTTTAAATTATTCCAGTTGACTATCAGAATTTAATAAAAATCATATTCTAATTTTTAAATTAGTTGTAAATGTTGGGTTGTGACAATTCTACCCAACTTGGAATAGATTCCATCCTGAAAATTTCTCTAGGCTACTACCCACCTTACGGTTTTTCCTACCTCGTTACTCATTGATAGTTAGCAATTAAAGGTTCACTTAAGTTCATACTTTTGCATGAAAAGAAATATTTTACATATGGCATCTAAACTATAAATAATTTACGTGAATAATACCTTAATCCCCATCTTCTTTTTATACTTCCATGGAAAAAATCCTAGATTGTCTCTTAGGTGATGGATTCTGATCCTTATTCTTGTTTTGGTCATTCTTCAAGATATTAGGGCAATTTGTCTTAATGTGCCCTAGCTCTTCACAGTAGTAGCATTCTCACATACCATGTCTTCATGGGCCTACATGATGCCTCTTGCAAGTTGGACACTAAGGTCATCTATCTTCTACTTTAGGTGATTTTCTCTTCACTGTATGGTTGTTGGGCGGAGGGTGTTGGTTGTATCTATGGGAAACCTCCTTCTTGTATGATCTTCCACGATGGTCTCCCAACTCTAGGACTAAATCTACTGCTCCTTGAAGAGTTTGGATGCCTCTTTCAGATAACGAAAAACTTAGGTCAGGCTTGAGTTCCTGGATGGACTTCTTTGCCTACATCACTCATCATTGTCATACCCATAATTTTGGAATATCTTGAACTTCATGGCACACTGGGTCAACTCATGTCACCCACTTGAGCTAGGTTGACAAACTCTAGCTCCTTTTTCTCTATCATGGCTTCAGACACATAGTGATCCTAAAAGGCTTCAATCAAAACCTCCCATGTGTGTGCAAGTACATTGCCTTCTCTTGAATTGAGGAAGTTCTCCCACCATGTAAGGGATTACCCTTCAACATGTGGGTTGCAAACTAAACTCTAGAGTTTTGAGGGCAGCCCAGGTCACAAAAACAATGTTCCATGCCTCTAATCCAATCTTCAAGAAGTCATGTACTGTCAAATCATGGTCCCTTTGTTTCAAAGCATTGTTGAGTACTTCAGCAAGGTCTTCTATTGTTTCCTTAGGGTTTCTTTCCTGATCACTCCCTTCACTATTGGAAGTAGCACCATCATCGATCTTATCTTTTCCCTTCTTGGATCTCTTATGGGCCATCTAAACAAAGGACATATACCCATGGTTAGAACATATGAATCATAGGTTTTCCTAATGGCCACCTACCGAATTGCTTTGATATCATAATGAAACATCCCACTTCTTCAAACACACACACACACACACATGGCTAGTGTACACTCGAGTGTTCTGGAGGCACCGTACACCTCAATCATTTTTGAAAATGCAATATTTTTTTTTTAAAATCTAAACCATTGATCTTCTTAATTATCATAAGAACATACTATATAATAAATTTTTAGCTCATTTAGACACTTATAGGTCATGCATCTAAAGGAGGAAAAAATCATGTATTTCAAATTTTGTATGTGGCATATTATTATTGTAACCATGAAGATCAATGGATTAGATTTTGGAAAAACATGGTCTAGATATACAAACACCATTGGGATGTACGGCGTGATCTGTACACTCGAGTGTATTCTAGCCTGACTCTCTCTCTCTATCTCTCTCTCTATATATATACATATACATATATATATATATATATATATATATATATATATATATATATATATATATATATATATATATATATATATATATATATATATATGGTCGTTCATTCAATACCCAGTGGGTAGCCCAGATTTTCGCTACCCGTCAGCCAAAAAAGTAACTATATGGTTAGAAAAGTAACCCGCTAGACAAAAAATAACTCTGATGATAAAAAAAAGTAACTATACGACTAAAAAAGTAAATCTTGGAAGAATAAACAATAAATATATATATGTAATTGCATATTTGAATATGTTGTTGCAAATGTAACTATATATGCATGAAAAGTAACAGTTTGCAAGGTAAAGTAACCCTCTACATGTGTAAAGTAAGAAACTCAAAAAAAAGTTACCAAAATAGGGGGTGGGTAGCTACCCGCACGGGTATTAAAGATGGGCCATATATATATATATATATATATATATATATATATATATATATATATATATTCTGCACGATGTCTGCTCACCTAGGGTTCTCCCGTGGCGGCAACCGCGGGGGTAACCTCGGCGGTGGCCGAGGTCGTGGTCACACCGATCGTAGCAGGGGCAACCATGATGGAGTGCCTTCCACTCAAGGAATAACTAGGGTCAACAAAAAATTTGTCCAACCCGCTCATGCCAATGGTACATCAATGGTGTAACACCCCTCCCTAGGGTTACATACATAACCAACAGAAGCACAACCTAACCCCCAACATTATCCATAATGTGGGGTACTTGGCATTTCAGGGAGGGATTATCACAATCATGATATACATTGCAAAAATATAGTTTAAATAAACCATCACAGGATCAAAATTTCAATTTCTCATTCTCAAATCTTAACAAAGTTTACATGTGCATACATATGGTAAAAGGAAAAAGATCTATAAACTGGGTATGGTTGGCACCCCACCAAAGCTCTTCTCCTTGTAGGTCCTTGAGCTAGGGTTTCCTCCTTAGATGGACTTCCCTCCTTAGCTAGCTTCCAACTTTTGGGCATCACGCCCCCAGCCATGCATCAAAAAAATGGTAAGTGGATTGAACATGTTATAATATAAGAAAACTTGAAAACTGAAAATAAGCATTAGAATTAAACATTGAACATTGAAAAGACATGCATTTTCTTTTAGATCAATTTCTTTTATCTTAACCTATATAAGTAACCTCGGGTTGCACAAATGTGCCTCTTCTCTTATGCACCAAAGTGCCTCTTAGGTTGCATCGAAGTGCCTCTTCTCTTATGCACCGAAGTGCCTCCTCTCTTCTGAGGTACTTATATAAGCTTCATTTTATCATTCTCTTTCTCTTAATGCTCTTATCTTTACTTTAAACTGTATTGGTAACGATTATCACTAAAGTTCATGAAGGTGATATCATACCTCATAAGCAACTCAAACTATATTAATCTCACTGACTTTAACAATTAGAACCAGTAAATAACCTAAACATGGCATTCATTGAAATTCATACATGCATAATAATTCAAAACAAGATAATTATATGTTCAATTGCATGGACCACTTACTTTTTCACTTGGAGAGTGAATTCTCTCTCTTCCTAGGTTGAGTGAGTCCTAACCACTCTGTGGGTCTAAAGAACCCTAATTGTCCTATTCCAAACATATGTCACATCAAAATATATTTTATTCAAAATATTAAACCCTAAATTCACTTCTACAAAAAAATCAAGGTTTGGCTATTCAAAATAAGACTGTGTAAACCACATATTCGGATTCCTCTCGAAAAATACTTTCCAAAACATATTTTTTCTAATTTTTCTGAGCATCAAGCGATTTACTATGAATTAATGAAAATAGACAAATCAGAAATTAGAATATGCCACATGGGCCAATGAGAGCCCGCCACATAGGCGCGGTCTCGCCCAAGTGGATTAGCGGTCAAAGGATAGAAACGATGTGAAAAACCAAAATTACCCCTGCTATACTCACAAATGAATTAACCTTGCACGGGGGGGGGGTACTTTGGTCATTCAATGACCAAGCATCTTCCACCCCCCCTAGACATGGCGTCGAGCGCCTGGACAGGAGATGGAACCTCCGATCACAGCTCATGAGAAGGAGTCAACTATGGGAATCTGAGACCTCAGGGGCCTTCCTTGCATCACGGCGGATCTAGGGAGCTACCTCCCTCACTGTGGCGAGCATTGAAGCTCCACCTTGCTGCTGCCGTGAGCACTAGAAGGGGGGCAAGATGGCTGAGATCCCAAAACACCATGATACAGTGAGGAAAAACTGCAAGGATGCATCCGCGAAGATCCAGAGAATCCAAAATAATACACCCGGCCATGAAGGAAAGCTCTTGACCTGGAACATATTGTCGAAGTAAAGAAAATAGGGGAGGCATACTCGACAATGGGGTACGAAGCCACAAACCCGAAAACTCAAAACCAAAGGCCGATGAGCACTCACCGTGACATCACGAAGTCATGCGATGAAGAACCCAGGCCGTAGAGGCCCTGAAGGATAATGGTGATGAGTACTAGTGAGGGAGGGGGTCGGCCCTATAGGGTACATCGATCAAGGGAACGACGAGCCAAAATGACGATACAACCAGGACAAACGGAGGTCGCGGGTGCTCACCGCGCTCCCGATTGAGCCGAGGTGGATGGAGGAGACTAGGCAAACTCAAGGTCACCAGAGATGACAACTCGAGTAGGCCAGGGAGTTCGGGAGCATCTCTAGTCAAATAGGAGGTTGCGGAGAGCAAGATGGCGGCTGGAAGTCCTTTTGGTAGCTTAAAAAGGAAATGAGGAGGGTAGGGTGGCGGCTGCTATAACCGACAGAGAGGAGCCGCACAAGCCCTAATGGGCGTTTCCTGTATATAACACAAGAGACCATGAGCAAGGGCTCATTTGGTGCGCGAGAGAGCGACGAATCTAGGGGAGAAAGAATCATGAGGAGAGAGAAAATACAGAGAGAGAAATTGGTTGTGTAAAAAAAATAGATTGTTGGCGCCCCACCTACCTTAAGTGGCGGGAGGTAGGGGATGATGCTGACACCGTCAGATCTTGATCAGATGGTCAGAAAAGGTGCGCGTATAAGGAAAAGCGAAGGAAAGGCGTGACAGGGAATAAATCCTGGAACCATAGGGAAGAATCGAGATATTAAATGTAAAACCTATTAAATCTATATATAAATATTTCTTGTTTTAATTGGAGGGTCAAACAAACTCCAAATGAGTCCAAATTTGGACCATTGACTAATTAAAGGGTCTAGAATAATCCTAGACAATTATATTTAAGTTTCCTCAATATTTGGTCCACATTTTCTATTTTCATTTTTTATCTTAATTTAAGTGTACAAACTAATTAAATAACTAAGGGGAAACTTTCCTTTGTGGATTTTTACTCCAAAATTTGAGATAAACAATATTTGTCTCTTTCAAAATTATTCCACACCTCTTTATTGCCGTCTTGTGTACTTTATTCGGAGGAGAGAGAGAAAATGAACATTAGAGGTTTTATTTTGAAATATATAAAAAGGAAAAGCATACTTGTTGTCCAAGTGATTTAAATTTCGAATTTCTTTATTCTTCCTCTTTCTCTTTCATTCCTTTTTGACTTATTTAATAAATGGAAAACATATTACTATTATTACACAACTATTTGCAATATATTTAAAATAAAGGATAAACTTATTTTGAGTCCTTTTATTATTTCTCTTTGAATTAAAGTCCTAGAAATAAAACTAATTTGGATGAATTGTATTAAGGCCCTTAACAAATTATTATTTGAAGAGAACTACATAAAAGGCTTTATTTTACTCTTGAAAATTAGGGATGTTACATTACTACCCACCTTAATTAAATTTCATCCTCGAAATTTCGTTAGGCTACCCACCTTAGGAATTTTCATATCTTTAACACAAAACATTGATATACTATATTACCAAGAAAAACCATAGTTCCATACATTGCATGAAAGACAAAGCATTGAAAGGAAAAGAACCATAGTACTACACTCTACTCAGTCTTATCATCTTCACTATCATCTACCATATCAAAAACTCTAGCATGTCTCTTCTCTTTAGGTGCTTGGTTGACATTAGGCTCTTTCTTCTGGAACTTAGGGCAGTTAGGCCTTATGTGGCCCATTTCACCACATGCATAGAAAACACCCGTTCCAAACCTGCATTCACCTAGGTGATATATGGAACATTTAGCACATTGGGTCTTTACATCCTGGTTTGCCTATTGGTTCAGAATAACTTCAGCTGGTGCCTTCCTCTTCTTGTCATTGTGGTGATTGTGGTTGTGGTTGTTGTGGTGACTCTCCTTCTTCCAAGCTCTTCCTGGATGATCCTCTAACTCTAGGGCAGCATCTAGAGCACTCTGGAGTGTACGGTGCCCACGTCCTGACAAGGAAAATCTAAGGTCTGGCTTGAGACCGTGAATGAACTTCTTGGTTTTGTGACTTTCATCATAGTCATAGCCGTACTTCTACAGGATCCGGAACTTCATCGCATATTGGGTGACCGTCATGTCACCATGTTGATGTAGATTCCGAAATTCTTCCTCCTTCTTCTCGATCATGGCCTCGGATATATAGTTGTTTTTGAAGGCTTCAGAAAAATCCTCCCATGTGAATGGAGGAGCATCAGCTTCACGAGAACCTAGTAGGTTCTCCCACCAAGGCCTAGCAGCACCCTTCAGCATATGCATCCCAAAACAGACCTTGGAGTGGTTGGGGCAGTCTAAGTCACGGAAGCAATGTTCCATGTGCTACATCCAGCTCTCAGCCTTTCCCACCACATCCACCTCTTCCTCCCCAACAAAGGAGTCAGGCTTGATCTTCAAAAAGTCAACTAGGGAAAGCTCGGGGTTGACCCTAGGGTTGCCCACTTGACCTTCTCCTCTCCCCACGGCAGTGGCTAGTGCTCTAACAAGGACATCAAAGGGAACCATGGGGGTTTCTTGACGTGGGGATCCTCGCTATTCTCCCATGCTAACAGATTCACCTTCATCCCCATCCATGGCTACCTTTCCGTTCTCACCTTTCTTCTTAGGAGCCATCACTGTGAAAAAGACATAAACTACATGAGATCATGAGAAAATCTTGGTGGCCAACCATATTTTGGCTCTGATACCATTATTGTAACACCCCTCCCTAGGGTTACATACATAACCAGCAGAAGCACAGCCTAATCCCCAACATTATCCATAATGTGGGGTACTTGGCATTTCAGGGAGGGATTATCACAATCATGATATACATTGCAAAAATATAGTTTAAATAAACCATCACAGGATCAAAATTTCAATTTCTCATTCTCAAATCTTAACAAAGTTTACATGTGCATACATATGGTAAAAGGAAAAAGATCTATAAACTGGGTATGGTTGGCACCCCACCAAAGCTCTTCTCCTTGTAGGTCCTTGAGCTAGGGTTTCCTCCTTACATGGACTTCCCTCCTTAGCTAGCTTCCAACCTGTGGGCATCACGCCCCAAGCCATGCATCAAACAAATGGTAAGTGGATTGAACATGTTATAATATAAGAAAACTTGAAAACTGAAAATAAGCATTAGCATTAAACATTGAACATTGAAAAGACATGCATTTTCTTTTAGATCAATTTCTTTTATCTTAACCTATATAAGTAACCTCGGGTTGCACGAATGTGCCTCTTCTCTTATTCACCTAAGTGCCTCTTAGGTTGCACCGAAGTGCCTCTTCTCTTATGCACCGAAGTGCCTCTTCTCTTATGAGGTACTTATATAAGCTTCATTTTATCATTCTCTTTCTCTTAATGCTCTTATCTTTACTTTAAACTTTATTGGTAACGATTATCACTAAAGTTCATGAAGGTGATAGCATACCTCATAAGAAACTCAAACTATGTTAATCTTATTGACTTTAACAATTAGAAACAGTAAATAACCTAAACATGGCATTCATTGAAATTCATACATGCATAATTATTCAAAACAAGATAATTATATGTTCAATTGCATGGACCAGTTACTTTTTCACTTGGAGAGTGAATTCTCTCTCTTCCTAGGTTGAGTGAGTTCTAACCACTCTGTGGGTCTAAAGAACCCTAATTGTCCTGTTCCAAACATATGTCACATCAAAATATATTTTATTCAAAATCTTAAACCCTAAATTCACTTCTACAAAAAAATCAAGGTTTGGCGATTCAAAATCAGACTATGTAAACCACATATTCGGATTCCTCTCGAAAAATCCTTTCCAAAACATATTTTTGCATTTTTCTGAGCATCGAGCGATTTACTATGAATTAATGAAAATAGACCAATCAGAAATTAGAATATGCCACATGGGCCAATGAGAGCCCGCCACATAGGCGCGGTCTCGCCCAGGTGGATTAGCGGTCAAAGGATAGAAACAATGTAAAAAACCAAAATTACCCCTGCAATACTCACAAACGAATTAACATTGCGCGGGGGGTACTTTGGTCATTCAATGACCAAGCATCTTCCACCCCCGCCCCCTTAGACATGGCATCGAGCGCCCGGACAGGAGATGGAACCTCCGATCACAGCTCATGAGAAGGAGTCAACTATGGGAATCTGAGACCTCTGGGGCCTTCCTTGCATCACGGCGGATCTAGGGAGCTAACTCCCTCACTGTGGCGAGCATTGAAGCTCCACCTTGCTGCTGCCGTGAGCACTAGAAGGGGGGCAAGATGGCCGAGATCCCAAAACACCATGATACAGTGAGGAAAAACTGCAAGGATGCATCCGTGAAGATCCAGAGAATCCAAAATAATACACCCGGCCATGAAGGAAAGCTCCTGACCTGGAACAAATTGTCGAAGTAAAGAAAACAGGGGAGGCATACTCGACAATGGGGTACGAAGCCACAAACCCGAAAACTCAAAACCAAAGGCCGATGAGCACTCACCGTGACCTCATGAAGTCATGCGATGAAGAACCCAGGCCATAGAGGCCCTGAAGGATAATGGTGAAGAGCACTAGTGAGGGAGGGGGTCGGCCCTATTGGGTACAACGATCAAGGGTACGATGAGCCAAAATGATGATACAACTAGGACGGACGGAGGTCGAGGGTGCTCACCGCGCTCCCGATTGAGCCGAGGTGGATGGAGGAGACCATGCGAACTCAAGGTCACCGGAGATGACAACTCGAGTAGGCCGAGGAGTTCGGGAGCGTCTCTAGTCAAATTGGAGGTTGAGGAGAGCAAGACGGCAGCTAGCGGTCCTTTTGGTAGCTTAAAAAGGAAATGAGGAGTGCTAGGGTGGCGGCTGCTATAATCGGCAGAGAGGATCCACACAAGCCCTAATGGGCATTTCCTGTATATAGCACGAGAGCCCACGAGCAAGGGCTCATTTGGTGCATGAGAGAGCGACAAATCCGGGGGAGAAAGAATCACAAGGAGAGAGAAAATACAGAGAGAGAAATTGGTCGTGCAAAAAAAAATAGACTGTCGGCGCCCCACCTACCTTAAATGGCGGGAGGTAGGGAATGATGTCGACGCCGTCAGATCTTGATCCGACGGTCAGAAAAGGCACGCGTATAAGGAAAAGATAAGGAAAGGCATGACAGGGAATAAATCCCGAAACCATAGGGAAGAATCGAGACATTAAATGTAAAACCTATTAAATCTATATATAAATCTTTCTTGTTTTAATTGGAGGGTCAAACAAACTCCAAATGAGTCCAAATTTGGACCATTGACTAATTAAAGGGTCTAGAATAATCCTAGACAATTATATTTAAGTTTCCTCAACGTTTGGTCCACATTTTCTATTTTCATTTCTTATCTTAATTTAAGTGTACAAACTAATTAAATAACTAAGGGGAAACTTTCCTTTGTGGATTTCTACTCCAAAATTCGAGATAAACAATATTTGTCTCTTTTAAAATCATTCCACACCTCTTTATTGCCTTCTTATGTACTTTATTCGGAGGAGAGAGAGAACATGAACATTAGAGGTTTTATTTTGAAATATATAAAAAGGAAAGGCATACTTTTTGTCCAAGTGATTTAAATTTCGAATTTCTTTATTCTTCCTCTTTCTCTTTCTCTTTCTCTTTCATTCCTTTTTGACTTATTTAATAAATGGAAAACATATTACTATTATTACACAACTATTTGCAATACATTTAAAATAAAGGATAAACTTATTTTGAGTCCTTTTATTATTTCTCTCTGAATTAAAATCCTAGAAATAAAACTAATTTGGACGAATTGTATCAAGGCCCTTAACAAATTATTATTTGAAGAGAACTACATAAAAGGCTTTATTTTACTCTTGAAAATTAGGGATGTTACAAATGGAGACAGACACAAACTTTTCTGCTGATAAAGGTGTGAAACCCTCATATGCCGAAATGGTCAATGGACGTCCAATCGACATGCTAAACTATGAGAACCCGATCTCACCTGATGTGCTACTAGAATTTGACATCAACGTGGATCTTAGCGGGGTCCTCCCATCCTTCTCGATTCATTATGATGCAATGCAACCCCTATTGGAGCCATGGAAGTTTGTTGTCATAGTCTAAGCCATTGGAATCAATGTCGGGTTCAAAGCCCTGATTAACAAGATCTATGCTATCTGGGAGCCAAAACAAGAATTTAGAGTTATTGATCTTGAGAATGGCTATTACATCATTCAATTCTCTAGACAGGATGACTACTTCACTGCCATGACAGGCGGACCATGGACGATATTCAGCAACTACCTCTCCGTTCAGTCATGGTCTCCTACCTTCCGACCATTGGATCCGATCCCAAGGAAGTTAGTCGTCTGGGTGAGAGTCCCTGAATTACCTATTTTCCTCTTCCAAAACTAGTTGTTAACCTCCATTGGTAACTCGGTTGGGAAGACGATCAAGGTAGATGAACACACCCTCCAGGGGCATCGGGGGAAGTTTGCACAGATCGCTATTGAAGTGGAAACCTCTAAACCCCTCCTGCTGGCTATCTTTATCAATAGGGAGAATTTTTGTCTTGAATACGAGAACCTTCCAGTTTTATGTATGAAGTGCGGGTGCGTCAGTCATGCAGACACTGACTGTAAGCAAGGAGTACATGCTGAGACCAGAGAGGCAACTTCATCCACACTGATCCCATTACCTGGTGTCACCTACACCATGGAAATCCATGCCAAGTGACCTGAGCCAAGGAAGCAAGCACAAAAGGAAATTGTCACTAAGAAGAGTTCCACGGCAGAAACTGTGAATCCTATTCAGGTCTCAGACACTGAAGCTGAGGTTGATGAAGAGGGTTTCACTAAGGTGGTAAGTAGGAAACAAAAGCAGAAGAATAGGAAAGTGAGTGGTGCTTCATCTGACCAAGCCGCTCCCTAGTCCATCCCCAAGGCAGTTGATGAATCAATCATTACCTTGGTTGAAAACAAAACGATCACTGGTCGCCCCCATCAGGTCGATGTGGGACAGACCTTCCAATTCCAATCATCATCTTCTGCCCAAGGGAAGAACCCCCGCAAACCCTTCAATAAGCAAGGGAAGGAAATTGGAAACGGTTATGTCATACTGAGAAATCACAAGGTGGTCTACCAATCAGTGGTCAGCCCAGATCGTGTTTGGAATAAAGGTAGGACTGAGGACACTGAGGCCGAACAGATGAATGAGGTAGTTGATGCTAATTCGTGAGAACATCAAGTTAAAAAAGCCCTTGAGTTTGGTGATGAACAAATCTATGATGGCGCTGATATCCAAATGCATGTAGATCATGATGGGTAATCTGAAGGATTGTTGGTTGCTATCTAAAGCAACACCTTTCTCCTATCCAACTTCTTTAATGTATTGTTGTTGGAACATTCAAGGCACTTTCCAAGACAAGAAAATTTGTCACATCAAGGAGATGAAGATCTCCCATAAAGTACAGTTGCTAGCTATAATTGAACCCCGTTGTAGTGGAGAAACTGCCTCAAACATCATTCACTAATTGGGCTTCTATTCCTCCCATAGGGTTTAAGTGATAGGATTTTCAGGTGGCATTTGGATCCTTTGGGATCAACGTAAATGTGACGTTGAGGTCCTCCTCAATCACAACCATTTCATTCACTTGAACATTAACAACAGTTGGTTTCTAACTATTGTTTATGGAAGCCCTAATCCCACTATCCGGAAGCATCTATGGGATCACCTTGAAGATATTTCTACCACCATCAATTCTAGTTGGGTAGTCATGGGTGATTTTAACACCATGCTACATACCTCTGAAAAGAAGAGAGGCTAATACTTCGATAAAAGCTCTTGTGCTCGCTTTAATAATGTTCTCTTGAACACTGGACTCTCTGATCTAAGAACCCAAGGCAACCTCTTCATAATCAGACAAGGTAACATGCTTGAGAAACTAGACCGTGCTATTGCTAATGATGATTCGCTCAATAACTTCAGTGAGGCCACGATGACTGCCCTCATTAGGCTGCTCTCATACCAAAACCCACTTCTTCTACGTGTCAACGGTCCAAAGAAGCCACGCTGTGCTCACTTCAAGACGAAGGCTAGCTGGTCACTTAATCCGGATTTCCGTTCTACCATCATGGCTCACTGGGATTCCACTCTGTCCTTCCAGGATGCTCTATGTGCATTTCAAAAACCTTCCTCAAAGTGGGATCATAATTACATAAGAAATCAACACAAATTTAAGGATAGCCTACTTGCTCGCATCAACCATATTCAGGTACAAGTTGAGTCAAATCCTGTTGGTCCTATTAACCTGACAGAAATCAAGTTGCAGGAAAGGTACAATCAACTCCTCCTTAGCGAGGAGATTGATTGGAAGCAGAGAGCACATATAGATTGGCTTCGTCACAGTGACAGAAATACCAAGCTCTACCAATCCTTTGTTAATGCATGCATCCACCAAAACAAAATCACACAACTCAAATCTAATTCAGGAGCATGGATTATCGAATCAGACGCCCTCAACAAGCATGTTAGAGACTTCTTCGCAGGACTCATGTCATGTTCCTTTCAGCCCGATCCTGTGGATGTAGCCTGATATCCCAGAGTTTTCAAACAGCTCACGGAGGAGGATCTCTCTCACACACAAATGATACCCAGCTCACAAGAAATCCATGATGTTATGTTCATGATAGCACTGTCCAAGGCGCTCGGTCCCGACAGAGTGTACAATGAATTCATATAGAAAAATTGGGCATAATTGGTCCCTCTCTGACCAAGACAATCATGAACACCTTTGCCTCAGGCGTAGTCAATGATGCTACTGTGAACTCACACTTAGTGCTTATTCCTAAGATCAAGGAACCTATTACTTGTGGTGATTTGAGGCCCATTTAAATGAATAATGGTTGCTTCAAACTGCTATCAAAGATCATTGTGGAACGTATCAAGCCATATCTGAATGCTTGGGTCTCACCTCACTAGTCTAGCTTCATTCCTGACCAGAAGATCAACGATAATGTCCTTCTTGTGTAGTATATTATACAATCAATGAAAGAAAAAACATCCAAGAAGAAGTGAGTATGCATCAAGATAGATCTTTTCAAAGCTTTTGACAGAATGCATTGGGGTTTTGTTGAGGATACTCTGAAGAGGACGAGTTTCCCTCACAAGCTCACACCCATCATTATGAAAATTATCACTAATGGGGAAACATCCATCCTATGGGGTGTCCAGCCGCTGCAACCTTTCAAAGCAACACAAGGGGTCTATCAAGGCACCCCTATAAGTCCCTATCTATTCATCCTTTATATGGAGCGCCTGACTCAATCCATCACCAATGCAGTGGGGAATGGTTCCTGGAAACCGATTAATGTCACTCAAAGTGGCACACCTATATCACACGTCTATTTTGCTGATGATATACTTCTCTTTGCAGAGGCCTATGTCTGTCAGGATCAAAGCATCAACAAGATCCTTCAGGACTTTTCAAATATTTTAGGCCAAATTGTCTCTAAGGAAAAAGTCTAAATGCTACTTCTCTGCCAGTGTCACTAACTTTGAGCGTAGGCTGGTGAGTGACAAGTTGGGCTTCCCTTAGACATCTGACCTTGGAAAGTACCTTGGGATACCTATCCTTCACCACAGAATTAATAAGCAGACGCAAGCCATATCACAATGCTGGTAAAAGATTGTCTCAATGGATGGGCGATGCGCCACCTCTCCATGGCTGGGCATATCATGCTAGCTAAAAGCACCCTCCAGGCACTACCTACATACACTATACAGACAGTGAAAATATCACTGGTTCTATGTGATGACATTAATAGACATGTTCGTACATTCATATGGTCAGGCTCAGGCAGTAGGAAAATCTCTTTGGTCGTGTGGAGAAAGCTCACGACAACCAAAGATAAAGGCAGACTGGGCATCAAGGATACCTGAGACCAGGAGAGATGATTCTGACTACCATTCCATGGTCTCCATGTATCACTCTCATGGCATGTCTTTCTGATACTCTGTTCTATAACATGTATCTGTGTGCTTAACTTGATATCACATATCATGACTAATGAGATTTTTTTATCAGTCAACACACACTCTAGTCTTATGTGTTAGTGTTGTCTATTTTGCTTCCATAGTAATATCCAACTAGGGACATAACAAGAATGTATGTACTCTTATCATACACATGATCTCATCATTTAGGTCCTCAACCTAAAGAGATATGTCATTGAGAAACATCATTCTTCAGACATCTATTATGTATGTGTCATCATCTCATGATTGAGACAAACATAATAGACGATATTATCTTTATTATTTGTCAAATCAAGTATCCAATGCCATACTCAAATCATCATATGATAAGCTCTGTAGGCATACATACCAACAGAATCCCACTTGTACTTAGGGCCAATTACCTACGAATCTTACTTGTGGTTACATAGCCAAATACTCCTCTTTGATTAGTAGAATCTGATGGACATTGTTTTGTTTTCTTTTCTTTGTTTTGTTTTATTTTTTGACATCTTGCTAGACTAGTTCTAGTTTCATATTCTTATCAAACTATCATATTGTCTTAACTGACTCAAGAGCAAGATCTTAAGCATCCTAAACATACCCAGGTCCATGTATTAGACCTCGTATATCTACTTCGACCTCGTAATAAAGTTATGGAGGTCCCTGAAAGTTTCAGGTTATAAATTTAAAAGTCTGATTTACCTTCGGGATCACACCTCCACTTTTGGAGCACGCGCCCAGGGCCGATCACACCTTGTTCACTAAAATACATACAATTACTTTAATATGTGAATCAATACACAAATAATTAGTATCTAAGATATTGTCTTTTAATTTATATAAGGATTATGCATTAGATGTTTTGTGTAACTGGGAATAATGAATTTGCCATCATGTAAGTGAATATTGAATTAATAGATATAATTTGTTAACTGAGTCAAATATCATGACTTGTTTAAGATGATATAATGTGATTATGATGGTAGTAATATGATGACATTTGGACTCTAACTCATAAATGATGATGATTGATGATGTCATATAATGATAATGGAGTTAAATCCTAATTTCTTTGAAACTTGTATAGGATAACCATGTGACGTAAATATAACCTTAAAATCATAATCATGATGGTTTAATTTGTTAGGGTACATAGTTTCAATCCAAGATTCCAAATGAATAATCCTAGTTATCCAAATTTAACAATGAAAGAAAGTTCCTAATTAAACAAAGTTTAAATCAATATGTGTTGCCCCATTTGGATTTTAAGATCATCTTTGGATATTTTCTTCTCGCCTAATTTTTTAGTGTCACACAGAGTTTACCTCCTTTTCACTATGGGCAGATAATGATCGATTTGGGACTCTAATTGTAGCTATCAAATGGCCAACAACTCTGTGTTCATCACCTATCACCTCACCTAGCTTGGACTCTATAGTCCTTTCTATATCATCCTCCCATTATCTCTCTCTCCCTCCTTTCATCCTGTCTTCTGAATGAACTCCCCTCTGGATTTTTTTCTACAAATCTATCACCCCAAATCCATAAGTCATTTGAGTTCTATGACACAACCACCCTAACAAACATGAGACACCCTCAACTTTGTGTTCCCTTATTCATTGAATCTCCTACCATACTCAAAATTGATAGCCTATCCATACATGTTTCTCCACCCACGAGACACCTACCCTATCTATTTTAGTCCTTGTATATCCATCACAATCGACCACGTTAGTCACTCCAATGTCATCTTTCTAAGGACATTGTTGTGGACTCAACATGGAATTCTTGACCTTTGTGAATAACATTGAGGATCGAGAAAGCTATCTATTGGTCTTGTGAAGCTTGTATCATTTGTTTGGGTGCTTTCAAGGTATTTGTTGTTCCCCCTCTTGTGTCACTCATTCTCACAATTATGTGATTCCATTAGATTTTTTTTAGTTTGGTCAATCGTTCATCTTCTTTTCTCCCCTTCTTGACTTTTCTATCTGTTTTTCCTTTCCAATTAGTTTTCTTTTTTATGTTCTCTGGTTTGATGTGTTCCAACTGTTGATCCTTGCATGTTGTCACACACTACCCAAAAAAAAATATACGATGGATGGTATTTATTCTTTTAGAGGTAAAACTTTGTTCTACGATCACATGGGAAATAAAAATAGATGTTCGGAGTCACCACCATGTTTTATATGGAAAATGAATAAGACATAAGAAATCATTGAAGCCACTGTGGAAAACTAATTCATCATCCAAATTAGATAGATAATAAATTAAAAAAAAGACAAACCTAGAGAAATCAGGTTCGGCGATCTTATCACGAGTGGGGTAAGTGTAGGGAAATCGGACATAGATATAGGCAGTAGATAAAATTTTAAATGCTCATTTCATAGAACTACAAGATTGCATCAAAAAAAGTATCTAGGAAGGAAAGGTTTGTAATGTTATACATGGTCTTGGAGCAAGTCCATCGACATTACCCTTGCAGTAGCATCATTCTTCTTCATCAGGTAGAAACTCACTCCTTTAGCAACAAGAACACTCAAACAGTCATCTCCATCTCCCTCCTGGTGTAGTAGCACGGAAAGCGATTGACAATGTCCTCCTAGAAACATACAACAAGTTCTTACCTCTAGTCATGTGGACCATCAGGAACTCCACATTACACTACTAGAGCCACAAAATGGAATTGTTCCATCTGTTGGTGTACTAGTCACCGACATGCTCTCCCACAATTGTTCTCAGTTATTCTCTCCCTCGCTATCCCTCCCTTTAATGGGTAGGAATTTCTCAGACTCTTTATTAGATACCACAACCATAGAGGACAACCATTGTCAGAGTGACTAATTCTGAATTGTGTGTGTTAGGAAGCCCCCAGTACCCCTCTATTTATAGTAGAGGCTAGCGACAGGGTTCCCAGTTAGTGTGGGAGTAGAAAGGTTCAGAATCATGAATTTTCTGGAACTAGCAAATGAAAAACTAGTCAGTTCACACACCCAACCGGTCAGTTGGCGCATGAGCCAGTCAGTTGACTAAGTGAGCTGGTCAGTTCTGCAGTTTTCTATTCTAAATCACATTAGTTTTCAATGCTCGATTAATGCTAAACATGACATCAACATCAATCCTTGTTCCAATTGAATTAGCAACTGAACCAGGCGACCTAGAGGGTGAATTGGTCATCTCACATAGTAAAACTGTTGTTTTACACTGTGAGACAGTCATTTCACAAGTGAAATGATCATTTCACTTGTCCAGTTCAGGTGAAATTCAACTAATATTGATTCCTATTGAACTGAAACCCCAACTGATCAGTTCAACACTTAAATCGTTCGGTTCAGAGTCCATTCAGTCAATTTGAACCTCAATTGTTTAATTGAATACCTAAACACCTTTAGTAATCAATATAAACATTATTCATGAATAAAATCCTTTAATCCAAGTGTATACTATGTGTGTGACCCTATAGGTCCAAGATTACATTGGCAGTGAATGTCTATAAACAATTATGACATCACAAGCAAAGAGTGGTGCCTAGTACACATCATTGCTACCCAAGTAATTCAAAAAGTTGGAAACTTTCCTTGGAAAAGTTGTATCGGTTTGTGAATAAAGTGATGTTGAGTTGAAATATCTTGCTCAACAAGATAACTAATGGCCAAAATATTATCCCTATATTATCCTCAAGAGTTTTGCATGTCAAGATAAATATGTGTTCATGCATGGACATGTGTCAACCATTCATGGACATGTGTCACCTAGTAGTATAAAGTGATGACACCTCTTATACACTCTCTCTCTCATGAACCTCAATTATATATACCACTCCTTTCACCTACTAGTAAAACTTTTCAAATCCTACAACCCTCTTTCTCTTAGATATCGTGCATAGTAGTTGAGGAGCAAGGAGGAGATCCATCCTCAAGCTTAAGGTGAAGCCATGGTCATCTTCAACCTTGATTGAAGCATGAATCTCAGGTTGTGATTATTCCTTTCTTTTCTTCTTCACCAAGTTATTATCTATGGATTCTTTGCATATAGAGGAGTTGTGAACAAATCTTGGATCTTTGATAAGTTCATCCTTAACCTTGGGAATGTGAACTTTGGAGCTTGGAAGATTTGAAGTTTTTCTTGAGGTGGTTTATATAACTTGAACCTGATCATGTTATTATTCACCTTCAATCTTGCTATACTTGATGATCTACTTTCAATTTTGAGTTTTCTTGAATAATTGATGAATCCATGAGTTCTAATAGTTGCATAGGACTGTTGTCTATGAACTAGAATCATAAGCAACGAAAGTCTAGAGCTTGATGATGTTGACATCATCATGAAACAAACCGATATCGGGTTGAAGCACCTCTAACCTGATATGGTGATGAAACCCAATATGGTGATATGAAACCCGATATACCTTGGAACCCCACACCCCTATCATTTTGTGCTTTTGGGTTGGTTGAAAAAGGACTAAACAGTTGTCTAGCCTGTCACTCAACACATGGTAGGTTGAAACTTTGAAGGTTTGAAGAGGCATGAGCATAAGGATCTAACCCAATATGCAAAACCCTAAACTTGAGTAACCTGATATAAGTGACACACACACCTCTTGGACAATATGGTGTGAAGTGCATACACACACCTCTTGGACGATATGGTGTGACACACACACATACACCTCTTGGATGATATGGTGTGAAGCACACACACCCCTCTTGGATGATATGGTATGATACACACACATACACCTCTTGGACGATATGGTGTGAAGCACACACACACCTCTTAGACGATATGGTGTGACACACACACATACACCTCTTGGATGGTATGGTGTGAAGGATACACACGACTTGGATGATATGGTGTGACACACACACATACACCTCTTGGACGATATGGTGTGAAGCACACACACACCTCTTGGACAATATGGTGTAACATACACACACATACACCTCTTGGATGATATGATGTCAAACACACACCTCTTAAATGATATGGTGACAAACAGACACCTCTTGAACGATATAATGTCAAGCATAAACCTCTTAACCAATATGGTAGCAAGCATTCACCTCTTGGACGATATGGAAGCAAGCATACACCTCTTGCCCGATATGGTAAGCAAACATACACCTCTTGCCCGATATGGTGGAAGAACCTCAAAGCCAATATGGAGGTAAGTACCTCCAATCCGATATACTTGATTGAGTAACACATGAAGTGTGTTATGTCAAATGATACATTAAGATGTAAAAAGTTTAATGCATTTTTGATAAGTGAAGGCCAATGTACCTTGAGAAAAGGGTTGAGCCATGTTAATAAAGTGTGATGTAATCAACATCCTATTGAGGATGAGAGTGAAACTCATAGTTTGTGTGATAATCATTTAATAATAAATGATGAGAATAAATAAGTATGATTGAATACTTGTGATTTCAATGCGTTCTCCTAATATGTGTGGATCTATGAATCAGGGTTTTGATTCTTGATAATATGAACTTGAAATCCTAATTGTATTAAAACCCTAATCAACTTGAAACCCTAACCGTCTTGAAACCATAATTGACTTGAAAGGGAAACCCTAACCCTAATAATGGGAGGGTTGTATTTCTCTAGTATTTCATCATGATGTTATGTACTTGATATTGTTTTTATCATGAAATACTGACCATGCAGGTATCATGAGATTGTGAAGATAGCCAGGTATGAGCTATGATGTTTCATATGATACATATTAAATGGGCCTTGTGAGCCATGTGATATAATTGTGCAATAAGTATAATGTCTATCTGGTCTGAGGACCTAGAGGTAATAGTTACCGGATAAGAGGTGATAATGTTCAGTGATGAACTAAGGGTTTAAATACCCATATCTAGCAATCATGATGATGATAATGTTAAGGGATGAGAATTCCCACTAATGTGATAAGGGACTAAGATCCCGAGTGTTATGCATTCAATGTGTTCCAAAGATTATGAAAGTACTTGATAAATGTATTACACCTTTCTTTTTAGCATCCATTATAATTCATGCTTGTAACTTGGTTGATGCTAAAAGATATTATAATGCACCTAATTAATCAAATGAAACCTTATCATGTAGTTTCCCTGACCATAGATCCATTCGGTGCCATGATTTACTGAATGGTGAAACGAGTTTAACTCAGAGTGCATATTTTTGAATATGTGGGGGTGATAGATGAACTTATCCTTACATCCAGATAGGGATTGTTGTGTGATGTCCCTGAGGAATACCAATGTTGATGTGTAATCGCCCTAATGAAAATGTACTGAGGTTGTTGTGTGATCTCCCCGAAGAGAGTGCATGTTGTGGTTGTAGCTCTATAGTGAAGATGCCTCTATACCCCGAAAAGATAGTTGCAATTTGACATGATGTCACTGCCAGTGGTCTTGTACTGACTGAGATGGGTGAGGTCTTGGCAGTCAACTCTTCCATTGACCTTGTATGCTACTGTTACAACCCCAATTTTTAGGTTCATTTGGTGAGAAATGTAATTTCTCATATTAAAGATATTTGAAAGAATAATGATATAATCTATTTTGAATAAATGGATTTCATTTACAATAGCCTTTATGATTGTTTTGTGGGTTTTATTGGCTATTGGGCCCAATAACAAGGAAATTCAATTAGTAAATGAATAATTGAGTTTTTAAGGAAAGAAAGGTGTGGAAACCTCTAGAACTTAATCCAAAGGTGGATTTCGTGCCACATGGGTTCCTTGGGTCCCAAGGAGTCCAAAATTGCAAAGATAAAGCAATAAGAAAAGAAAATATTAATTAAGTATTTCTTTATTAAGAAATAAATTGAAACCAATGATGAAATGTGGAAAATAAGGGAAAAGAGGTATAATGGAGTTATACTTGGTGTAATTTCGTATACCAAAGATTCATAATGTTAAAAGGAATACCAATGAGGAAAATAAAAGAGAAATAAAGAGAAATCCTTGAAAAGAGATATTTTACTAAAGAAATGAATAAGAGGAGAGAGAAAATAGATAAAGGATAAGTAAAAGGCTAAGGAATAATCCTAAGATGGGATTCTGAGTTTTTTAAGGTTCGTTGAGGTTCAAGGTATTCAAAATAATAATTTAATGGCAAAGAAAGAGGGAATAACAAATTAAAGTGGCTTAATTTAAAAGATAGCTTGTTTATGAAGAAAACACCCTTATTCTTTGGAATTTGGGATTCAATTTTGGTATGCGAGTAAATAAAGCCAAAAGGAAGTTTCCCTTAAAATTTGGTTGCAAAAGGATGCACAGATTGTGGGATATGGAATTTTGAAGTTATCCTAAAGTGTGAAGGATAATTGGTTTTTGATATACATGTCACGATTTGAGAAATCTGGACCCAGTTCCCTCCTATTTTCGCTCGCATCCCTGGCCATAGGACCGAGATCCAAGGATTCCCGTTCATCTCCTAGCTTGGAACGGACTGGGACAAACCGTGAAAGGGAACAGTTCAGTTCCCTATTTTCCCTCTGAGTTTCTCCCTCCCTGATTGACGAGGACTCTTAGAAATC